>PVIW01002583.1:0-183887 GCA_004026585.1 Noctilio leporinus
TAAGTGCCCATCAGTGGATGATTGGATCAAAAAACTTTGGTACATTTACACAATGGAATTCTATATAGCAGAAAGAAAGAAGGAACTTGTACCCTTTGCAACAACATCGATAAAACTGGCGAATATTATGCTTAGTGACATAAGCCAGTCAGTGAAGGACAGGAATCATATGTTCTCACCCATTACGGGACAATAATGAGCAAAACTAACAACAAGCAAAACAGAACCAAGTATATGAATACAAGGAATAGGCCTTCAGTGGTCAAGGGGAAAGGGGTTGGGGGGTGGGGGGAGGCAGAGGCAAAGAAGGGGAGCAGCTTAAACAAGAACCTAGTATAAAGGAACCATGGGCATGTACAACAGGTGGGACTGACTTTGGGGGAATGGGTGGGTGGGGAGGGGGACAGAGGGGAGCAAAAAGGGGATGGATGTAATACAACAACAATAAAATTTTAAAAAAAAAAAGATTTAAAAATAAAACTTTACAGTTTAAAACTAAAAAAAAAAAAAAGAATGGAGCCGAAATCAGTGAAGAAGTGAGCTTTCCGAGGGGGAGTGCACAGAGCTGGAGGGGAAGTTTCAGCACTTGCCAGAACAGACTCTGAGGACCGCTGACACTCAGCGATGCCAGAGGAGGTGGAGAAGCCTGTAAACAAGATGTAATCGGAATCACAGGTTGGGGGCTGGGGGCGGGGGGGGGGGGGGGGGGGGGGGGGGGGGTGGTTCGAGGACACACCATCACCAAAACCATGACGACAGGCTATTTCCAAAAGGGGGAAATGCTTGCTCTGTCCCACACTGCTGAACAGTAAAGCTAAGTAAACAACCCATGAGTAGCCCCTTGGGGACAATGAAATGAGAGGTTAGAACAGATTCAAGAGAAATAAGCCAACTCAAGAATTTTAGCCATGGAGGAGAACACAAAGGGACATGTAGTGGGGAATGAGGAGAAGGTTACATGTGGGTTTTTTTTTTTTTAATGAGTAAGAAACGCTGATGTTTGTTTAGATGCTGATGGGAATGAGCAAGTAGAAAGAGGCTACAGATACAGGGAGAGAAAAATGGCCAATAAATGGAGGAAGGCCTCTGAAAATGTGGAAGGGAATGAGAGCCATGGCCCAGCAGAGGAGCTAGACTAAGGAGGGAGAAAAGGAAGACGCAGATCCGATGCAAGGACCTTGAAGGAGTTCCTCTCCAATGTTTTCTATGTTCTCTGAGAAGTAGGAGGTAGGTCGTCATCTGCTAAGAATGCCTCAAGGAGGGCAGAAGAGTTAAACGTCTGAAAACAGTAGAGATTTTAAATCGTTACCACAAAGAATCCAAAGGGGAGACTATAAGCCTCATCCAGTCTCTTCTTTGAGTTCATACCCTAAACTGTGGATCCTGGTGATGAGAAATGGCTGAGATGCACACTGAACACCAGGTTTTAAAAGTGGGATTCTAGCCCTGGCTGGTGGTACAGTGGATAGGCACCAGCCTGCAAACCCAAAGGTCACTGGTTCGATTCCCAGCCAGGACACATAACTAGGTTGCAAGCCAGGTCTCCAGCCAGGTCCCTAGCTGGAGACAAGTGAAAGGCAACCATACACTGATGTTTCTCTCCCTTTTTTCCTCCCTCCCTGCCCTTGTCTCTAAAAATAATGAATACAATCTTTAAAAAAAAAAAGAAAGGTGGGATTCTTTCTTTCTTCAACCAGTGTCCTGCATACCTCAGTGCACAGACAACAGGGACCTAAATTTGAATGTGTAATAGCCCGACAGACATTTCCATCAGCAAATTCCAAGAAATCAATTTTAGACTCATATTTTAATAAAAAGCTTATATTAAAACATGAAACTGAAAAATACAATATGTAATCAAATTGAGAACCGAAAGGAAGACAAAATACTGTGGTAGAAAAAGGCCTAAGTCATTGCTTATTTTTATTTAGAATTAAATTTCTAGTATTAAATGTTCCTTTTCAATTTGTTTTGGGTCAAGAGGTTATTAACACCATAAAAAAGGGTTAATAGAAAAGTATGGTGTAGGACAAAACCGTGTTATTATATTTTGCATGAATGCCTGTTATTGGAAAATTACCAATTCTTAAAAAACAACCATTCCTTGTTCATTAGTGGATTGTCAATTACATCAAAACCCATTCCCTACTGTGTTTTATTTTCCAATTTAGTAGTACTCTGGAGAGAAAAGCACAGGTTACAATATAAACTATACTTCAATATCTACAACTTTTTTAAGCCTTCAGAAACTTTTATTAATAGATATCCATATAACAACAGAATGTAATAAAAAGAGAATAGGCAAAAATGTCATGCAAACCACAAATATAAAAGTAGAAATAATTTTTTAATCAATAAAATAACTTGAAGACAAAGTTGAAAAAATCTTCCAGTAAGCAGTACAAAAACATAATGATGAAAAATAAAAATGTAAAATATCCACACTCAGGTACACCACTGTAAAATGTCTGAATACAAAGGACAAAGAAAATCCTAAAAACTTCCCAAGAGAAAAACATAAAGAATCATAATGGCAGTGGATTTCTTCAAATAGCACTGGAAGCTGAAAAATCTTGGAGAAGTGACTTCGAGATTCCAAAAAAAATACTTACTTTCTCCCTAGAATTTAACTAACCTGGACAAACTCATTTTCACATGACACTACAACAGAGATATTGCCGAATACATGAAATATGGTAGACATAAACTCACCAATGTTTGTTTCTCCCTTTCTTCCTGGTACCCAAGAGACTATTCCTCCCAGATTTCTCCAAGTGAGGGGAGGCCATGTTTTTGGATCAAGCACCTTTGAGTAGAAGTGACATGTGCCACTCTTTATCCAAAGCCGTAAGAGAGAGGTGTGCACCCCATGCTTTTTGCAGAGAACTCATGCTGACATGGTAGGGCCACAAGATTGAAGCAGCTTGGATCACTGAGTGACACAGGAAAGGCAGCTGCCCTGAGAGTTATCTGACCTCCAGCAGACTTGTTTGAGTCAGAAAAGACTTGATAAATTAAACCATCAATGATGAGGCTCATTTGTAGCACAGTCTGCCCTAATCAATATATAACCTACCAAAAATATTTCCAACTGCACCAGTTTTCAAAAAGGTAGCAGCTACCCTGTGACCCAGAAATTGCACTCCAAGGTGATACACCCCAAAGAAATGAGGGCATGTGTCCAACAAACACAGGTACAAGACTATTTGTATCAGCTTCAGTTATAACAACCAAATAACTTTACATGTATATCGCACACCATAGTGAAAACAAAGAACAAGACGATTTATAAAAGACATAAATTTTTAGGGAATACTGTTTTTGATCGAACTGAATCACACAGAGTTTATTTCCAGATTCGCCTTAAATATTATGCTTCCTCATTTTTTCTCTTACTCTAGCCTTCCATCTTTAACTGAAATCTGAGGTTAAAGCAGACGGGCAAAATTAATATATGGAAACAAGGGACATCTACTTTAAATAGGCCTTTTAAGATTTATTGCTATTGGCCAAAGCATACGTAGACCCTAAGAAAGGAACAAAAATATATTTGTGAACTGTCAAGAATCTAAACCTGGCAGGAGATTAAAATATTGATGAGAATAGAGGGGAGCGTAAGGCAACAAGAACAGCCTAATGTTTTTTCTAGAACATTCAGAAACTACTGTAACCCTAATTGTTTTATCCTAGAACTCAGTTGACAGTGTCAGGAGATAAAATCTCTGAGGTGACTTGGCCTATAGCTATTGGTTCAGGCTGTTGTGCCTTTTGACTTCATAGATCTTTTCAGTTAAACATTTTGGTTTTGTTTTAGCCAACCCTTTGCTGTTAAGCTTTTTACTGTCACATCCTGCTTCGCTCAAAATTGTACACTGTCCTTCCCTGTCAATACTTCCCTCACTCCTTTCCATTTGGATACAGAAATGTACACCACCTAGCTTATTAGGAATATATAGGAATGTAGTTAGTATTCCAAGCTAAAAGACTACATTTTCAGCTTACTTGCAGCCATGCATGGCCCTGTAGCTCAGGTCAGGTCAATGAGGTGTAAGCAAAAGTGTGTGAGATTTGGGGACAGGGCAAATCCCTCTCTCCTGTGGTCCAGCAGATTAGCGAAAAGGCTGGAACTTTGCTCAAAAGCCATCTTACACAATGAAGTGCCCTTGAGCTGGATAACAGAAGCCACCAGCTTTGGAAGTAGAAGATAAAAGTAGCATAGTTCTCCAAGAATTTTGTGAGGCTGCTGCAACGTCCCTGAAATAACCTCAGAATTTGTGTAAGAGAGTAAATCCTTCAGTGTTAAAACCACTGACTGGATCTTGCTACTCCACAACCAAAAGCAATTCTTAAGGGATAAACAATTGAATTAGGATTTATAGACAATAAGATAGATGGGTTGATAAGAGTCAGAGAAAGATATCCACGAAATACTGGCAAGTCCAATAAGTAGACTATGAAAAAAAACACTAAATTTAATCTTAACGTTTTATTTAAACTTTAAAAGGTGGTAAAAGTTGCATGTTTATATAGATGGAAGAGAAAAAAGTCTGGATAGTTGTACATTGCAGGGGTTACTTCCAGGGGATGAGATTATGGGGAACGTGCACTTTCTTTATTCCTGGTTGGACTTTCTGTTTTTAACAATGATCCAGTACAACCTCCATAATTAGAATAAAATGTGCCTTTTATTTGGTATTCACATCTCTATGGATAGCATTAACAATTTTTAGTTAAACTACTTTTTTTTGTAATGACTTTTTAAAAATAGGGAATTGTACTTATTTTAGCTATCAGTGATCTCCAGTGTACAAAATATATACATATATAAGACAAAGGTAAAATCTATTTCTTTACTACCTAATTATAAAAAACAATAGTGTCTAACTGGAATGGGCAATGTCTTATTGTAATTGGTCTGATCGTAAGTCATGGATCTCAAAGGTGAGTATGAAATAATATTCATAGAAGTGATGTACAAAAACAGGAGTGCAAACAGATTTAGCCAAGTTATTAATAATTCCACATCCTAAAAATTCACAAAGGTTAATATAAAAAAGGGAAATTTCTTCCATCACATTAAAATATAAGCTTTGTATAAAAGACTTGCCTAGAGTGATTACTGTATTGAGTAACAAAACAATACAGAATAGGATAAAAGTTAATAATCTACTGCATGGAAATAACTATTCACCTAAGCACTCAAAAGGATCTAAAAAGTTCATGCAGATAGGCAAATTCCAAGATTCATGAGGGGCTGAAGTAATCTTAACCATGATTTCTCCTAGACTCACCCACTGATTCAATCACTTGTGATTTGGATCCATATTGCCAAAACATGCTGTTTCTTTCCAGATCCCCACCATTTCACCCACCCGGGAAGAACTGTGTCCCCCTTGTAGGTAAGGCCATGCACCTACCTTCCCACTGGCCTGTCAGCACCAGGGTCCTGTTAATTACCACATCAATTTCCATGGCTCCATCTTCCACAGCCAATTTGATCTCTTCTAATCGTGTTTTTAAATGAGTCTGTCCAGATGGAAAGCCAGTGGCCACTAGTAGAGAATAAGGGGGCGTGGGGGGAGAAGAAATTTTATTTCCTTATCGTTTTCAGACAAAAAAAAAAAAAAAAAAAAAAAAAACCTCAGCATTTAGAGACCAAAGCATGTATGATATTTAGAGACCAAAGCATGTATGACATTTAAGAACTTCATGCATACCCTGAAAGGTTAAGTATGAAGAAACAGAGTATATTCTTATAAAGTACTGGTATTAAGACAAACATTAGTATTATATCCTCTAGAAACCCATGTTTGTTTCAGACATGCTCATGAGGGTGCTCTGAGCAAATAGCCATTTAAAAATGTTATCATCACATTGATGCTCATAAAATAGTACCTGTATCCATATTTTGATGGACACTAATTCTAGATCCTACTCTTGATTAGTTGGCCTTTAATGTATTCTTGATTTACCATCCACATTTTTAGCTGTGGTAACCAAAGTGTAATGTTGATTCCTCCCACCACCTATCTTCAAACCACCAGCCAAGCAAATAGAAATAAAGAGAACACCACCTAATTAGTCCACAAAACTGGGACAGGGACAGAGCTGGGAAGAGCAGAGCCAAGTATAAATAACAGGAAAATGAAAATCCAACTACACTTTTGAAGAAGTATTAACAATTTTCACAAGTACGTCATTAATTCCATTCGGGTGTCTAAAGGTAGCCTTTTGTGTTGCCCTGGTGTTATTAAATTCCTGGGATCTACCACTTTGAAGGAAAACACATATCTCTGTTGTATAGAGGAAACTGAATTGACTGAGGCTGATGAAAAACTAACATCAATAAAGGTGTAGCTGCCAAATACTTTGGGAATCTTCCCAAATAGGTTGCACATAAACACTGTTTCTTTTGATGTGTTTCTAATAAAGTAAATTAATGATTATTATGGGCTCCTTTTTTAAAGCACCAAGATATTCCTCTAACATCTTTGAAAAGTAGGCTCTAATGTTAGGTTCATCCGTCCATCCATCCGGTAAGAGGCAGACACATAGCACACACATACACACACACACGTTCAAGCTTTTAAAAACGACTTCCTACAGTGTCTATCTTAAGACAATAGTCCTTGAACCCCCTCTTCTCTTTATCTTCCATGCTTTGGGTGGCTCTCGTCATCTCCCACATGGAAGGTGGTAAGTCTCCCTAACTCTAATTCACCCACTACCATGCCCTACCTAACTCAGCACATCAGGAAGCTTATCACTTTCAGTGCCTTCCCTGCCATCAGAACACAGCCCAGATGCCACAGCCCAGCATGGCCCCCCAATAAGATCACCAGCTTATCCTACTTGAGGATCCAGCAGTAGCAAACTACTTGCGGTTAGTTCCCTGAACAAGCTTCTGCCCTGTCGTCCATGCTCACTCCTCTGTCTGAAATGCCACTCCTTGCCTTATCAACCCTGTCAACTTCTCCTTATCCTTTCAGGCCCAGTGCAGTTGGTACAGTCCCGGTGAGGCATTCCCTGACTCTGTCACCAATCCCTGCAGAATAAATCAGCCCCTGCTGAGCGTCACCGCTGTACGTATATTCCACGTATCTTTATTCTTGTAATTTTACATATATAATATACTACATATCTGGCATTACCAATTTTTTTTAACTTCCAAAACAACTAAGTTTTCTGAAGAATGGGAAACAGTTTCACATTCTTGGGAATTAATATAATTCCCTTTAAGAGAATTAGTAATTAATCAATGTTCATTGCCACATAGAAGGCAATTAAGAAGTACTAGAAGAAGAAATAAATACAACCAATCAAATACCTAAAATTGATTAAAATGACAGTATAAAACTACAATGCCCCAAGGTTCAGCTTCTGAATAGAAGCTGCACCAATTTTACCTGATGCCACAGGAATAGTGCAGCCAGCAGCCTTGAGCGATTTGACCGCTTCACACACGCGTGCTGGGTAAACACACACAGCAGCTGTAGTGATGCCTATGAAAAACAAGTCACAGCAGCTCAAGTTGCACAGTATGCTTTTAATCATTATTTATAACACCTTAGCCGAAATCAACATGAGAGGAAAAAAATAATTCCCCCATAATGTTGCACAGAAGAACTAAAGGGTTTTTATTTTCCACATCCCCTTCAAGTATTTGACAACACGGATCATGTGCTCATCATGACGATCATAGAATAAAACAACTGTGACGTGTTGTTGTTTGAAGTTAATATAACACCACTTTTTAAAAACTTAAATAATAAACTAGGTGGTCTTACCTCAATGAAAATATTTTATTTGATGTCATTAACAAAATCCAGATTTGTACAGCATTCAGACAATGGAGGGGGAAAATGTAAATAAACCTCCTAGGGTCGTATAGCAAAATGACATTTAACTACTCCTATCCCCATTTTTGTAAGAAATAATAAAACATAATTCCAGAACCCCCATTTTGTGGAATAAGCTTTTAAAAAATAAAAATTAAGCCCTGGCTGGTGGCTCAGTGGATAGGCACAGGCCTGTGAACCCAAAGGTCACTGGTTCAATTCCCCAGCCAGAGCACATAACCAGGTTGCAAGGCAGGTCTCCAGCCAGGTCCATGGCAGGAGACAGGTGAAAGGCAACCATACACTGATGTTTCTCTCCCTCGCTGCCTCTCTCTGGAAATGATAAAATCTTTAAAAATAAATTAATTAAATTAAAATTTAAAAAATGAAATAGCCGCTACAAAACAAAATTTTAACATAACAGCATAAGGCATACGAAGTTGTTACTTTCTTTGAAGTTGTTACTTTCTTTAGCCCCTCTCCCCAAAAACTTTTACCCTTCAGTGCTATTAATAGGCCCTGTTTTTACTGTCAACTCAAAACAAATATTGTACATATTTTCCAAAAGCTGTAAAGGCTTCTAGTTCTACCACTTATCTATAAATTACTAGGCCAATGCAACATCTGCAGCTGTACTCATCACAGCCAGGCACTGAGGAACCATGAAGCAACCCCTTCGCAGAAACACCTGGCTCCCAAAACCAGCCCAGCAAGCAACAGGCTATGTCTTCTTGGAAATAGCATTTTGCCCTCTAAGGCTCAGTTTCCTCGTCTCAAAGTAAGGTGAGCAACTCTCAGAGGTCTCCTCCATTTCTAAAATGTTAATGTTCTATGTGTGTAGCAAATCTAGAAAGTTGCTGTAAGTTCTTTCCTGTATACTAAAAGCGTGGATATAACTTTTTCAAAAGATCTAACCTAATACACCAGTATGTGATATTTCCCAATTGCATTTTATTCTCAAAAGTATTTCATTTACTCACAGAAAGTACTTGATGTATGTATGAGATGTCATTATTAAGTAATAAGACTGGCTTTTTCACATGTGGCTAGGGAATCAGCATCAGCAGTTTAGAGTCACTAGACAGAAAATTTCTAAAACTGCAAAAACAGAAAGAAAAACCAAGAAACTCTCTACCAGCAACTTTAATCCATGATGGCAAGAACTGACTTAAACATAAGACTCAGATTCTTTCCCTGCTGTTTCTCAGAGATAAATCTCAATTATTCATCTCTGTACATAATTCTATCATGGATTTTATTGCTACTATCATTTTAGCTGCTGAATCTCAAGTCCTCGTAGATTTGGCCATCAGTATTACAAAGAGGTAAATACCACAGACTGTACACAATAACATACCTTTATCATGCACATTTAAAGCTTTCAAGAGATCTTCCCGGATTGGATACTTGGCTTTATAACAGAGCCTTTGAATGTTGGAATATGTGTCATCACCTGAAAGTGTAGTAAGATCTATAAAGGTAACAGCTTTCAGAAGCCAAGCAGCCTGGATTGAAGACAAAATAAAAATAAGGTTAAAAAAAAAAATGAATCTCCAACCCAGTTAGTCAAGAATCACTAGGCAAACATGCATGATAAAATCTGACATCTATGCTATTTCAAGGCAGATCATTCTGTTATGATATAAACATTGCTCACCAGTGACCAACAACATAAACATTATGTAGAACAATAAAAGGGTAGAAGAGTAGCCTTAATTTTTTTCTTCCCTAGATAGTCCAAGTTGAAATCTCTCATCAATCAAGTCTCTCCACATCTAATTTCCCAATCTCATTCATAAGGAGCCCTTCATGGTTACCCCAATGTGGGAGAATGTGAGAACAAGACATTTCTATCCTACATTTTACCTCCAACCCTGAGATCTGGGATGGGGCATTGTAAAAAGACTCCCTAACGTCTTTGTTTGCTTCAATTTAATCCAATTCCATTTTTAAAATAATGCTCCTCTTTCACAATCCATTCTGATGAATTTCCTTTTAACTTTTCCATCAGAATATTTCCGAGGAACAATATGTGAGCTGTCACCCAGTAGGATTCAGGCACCATGTTTTGCCTCCCTTGTAAAATGAACTCAATTCCCTTCCGTCCTGGGATGCGCAGCACGTCTGCAGTTGGCATTCATGGGAGAACATGTTTGCCACAAGTACTCCGCAAAACATCACTTTTGGAATTTAGAAAAGTGAGTTATGAAAATTAATAGTAAGGGAAACAGGATGGTCAAAGAAGGTCACCTGAGGGCCTCCACAGTGGGCACGTCAGGCTTAGATGTTACGGTATGTAAGTTAAAATAGAAGACATCCCAAGAAGGCATGTCTAAGAAACTGAATAAATGTGTTGAGAAAATACGCTGTGTAACGCACTCATGAATAAAGATGCCTCAAAATCATTTGCAGCTTTGCCACTCAGGAGTGATAACATTTTTACCCTGTTTGGATAAATGTGTCATCTTTCTCCCACCCATCATCATCTTACATGAATTATTAAAATAAGTCATGGACAGCAGCAATCTTTTAAGTTTAGATGCATCTTGAACGAAATTCAATACTGTGGCCTTGAGGGAAGAGCCCAGGCTTTGCAAAGTACAGTACAGACCGCGTGCAGGAAGAACTCTTACTTGCCACTCCTTTTTCACAGTTCTGCGAGCCTGGATCTGCTCGGCACGCCTCTGCACTGCCGGTTGATTCACTTGTATTTTGGAGATCCAGCTGAGGTCTAAAGGGGAACAAAGAATACTTCTTAAAACTTAACAGTTTTAGTAAATAGGTTCACCTATTTTTCTCCATGGTCCGCGAAAGGCTACATTTATCATTTGGCATCCAAGTTGTTTTAAAGCTTCTGTGGCTTCTTCGTAAGACTGCAAATAAACAGCCTGGTTGAAAGAAGCCGTTAGAAAAAGGCGTACTTCGTGGAAAGTTCAGTACATTTGGAACTAGAAGAGCGCGTACTGATTCATTACACAGACATGTCTGACAACGGGGCGGGGTGGGGAGATGCTGTGTTATGCAAGCCGCATGCCTCGCTTCTGACAGCAGAGACTTTCGTGTAAGTGTCCAGTCCAGGGGAGCACATGATTAATCCGTACTTAAGTGAATTCATGTTGGGGCTTAAAGGAATCCTTGATCACTGCCCCCTTCCTGACAAGATTACTATCAATTGTAGGCTGACATGACACAGCCCATTCCTTCCTAAAGGGAGAATTTTTCAGAACGTATTAGAAATGACAACATTGATATAACGGAAGTGAGAAAAATGAAAACAAGCAAGCTACTCAAAATTCCAGGAGAAATCTTTCTCTGTTGCTTTGGTTTTGAAATGCTCTCTCCCACCTCCATCCCATCCTCCTTTCTCACTGGTTGACTGTAATTTCTACTTTGAGACTCAGCCTACATGGTTTTCTTCGTGAAAACACTGCTCCAGACTCGACCAACATTTGGATGTACCTCTACAATGGAATTTGTATTGAGTTCATCAAGGAGCTGTGGTTAAGTGTCTCTCCTACTCCCTATATTGTGAGTCATGACCTTACTCCTCTTTGACTGTCTAAATCAAACAAACACAGTGCATGGTGCACATGTATGTATGTCAACTGCATCCACGGACACTCTCTAACACAGGTGGCCTCATTAAATTGAGCATGCACCCATTACTTCCCATAATTAACCTTGCTCTAGCAACCTCATGCTTTTAAAGACTTCTTAGAGGATCCTTAAAAGATGACTGTGGGAAAGACTATTCATTAGGAAATGTGTCACAATTCAACAATCATTTATACTGTGATGGGAAAAATTGCTGACTCTATGCTGTACTATGTAACCACACAAATAATTAAGTATTTGCACCCACCAAAAAAAATAAAACTGCAAAGAAAACCAGTTTCTACAAAAGACAATCTCCTTCTTCCTCTCCCTCTATCTCTCCCTCTCATTTCTATTTGATTCTTATCAATTAAATGGTATAGAAAGTCCAAGTTAGCATTTGAGTTATTAATAATGATATTCTTACTTAAATATCACTGAAGAAGGAACATAATCTGAATGCTTTTTTCCTAATTAAATTACTTTGTCAGTTGAAATCATTTAACAAGCAGATTTTTAACATTTCAATCCATCTGCTCCTCAGGGACATTGTATATTTTCCTGCTTGGCTGCTGAGCCAATGTCACAGAGAGCTGGGAGCCTAAGGTCAGGCAAATGAAATTTGCCTCTTTTCACCTGCCCAAGACTGACTTGGTCCTTGGTAAAGCCCAAGGGAATAGGACCAGTTAGACCCACTGGACTCCACCCAATTCATCTGAGACGTGTAAGAACCTCTCTCTAACCAAAGGCAGGGGGCTCTTTCTTTAAAATTACTAATAATGGTGATCAGGTTCATGGTTAAGATTGTTTCTCAGGCAGATAGTAAAAATGAATGATGCAAGCACTTGGGTGGAATACAATACTTGCCACCAACTGACAGTGGTTAAAAAAGGGAATCATCGGACAGGCGAGGAGAGGCTGTCCTTCATTTCTTATAACATTTCCTGGGAGCTCCCCCCCAGCTCATCCCTACTCCCCACACACTGCCATCACTGCCACCAGGGAGAGGTCTCAGGCAATCTCAGGCTTCTTGATCTGGCTTCCTCCACCCTCTCCTGCCCCATCTTCTCCCTCTCTGCCAACTGAAACCATGGCACAGCCTTTGCAAAGTACTGGGGGTTCACTGATACATCCTGTCCTGTTCTGTCACTGGATCTCTGCATGCTGCTGGCTCCTTCCACCCAGAACACCTTTCCTTACCCTGCTTGTACAGTGAACTCTTACTCAACCTCTAACGCTCAGGTCAAGGATCTGAATAGATAATTTTTCCAAAGACATACAGATGGCCAGCAAGTACGTGACAAGATGCTGAACAGCACTCATCATTGGGGAAATGCAAATCAAAGCCACAATGAGATATCACCTCACACCAGTCAAAGTGGTTATTATCAAAAAGATGGGAAATAAGTGTTGGCGAGGATGTGGAGAAAAGAGAACTTTGTGCTATAATAAAGAAAACAGTATGGAAGGAAGGGAGGACCAAATGATTTAGCAATTCCACTTGGATTTCTACCCAAAGGAAACAAAATCACTAAATCAAAAAGCCATTGGCACCCTCATGTTCACTGAAGTGTTATTTACAGTAGCCAAGATATGGAAACAACCCAACTGTCCACTGACAAATTGACAAAGAAAATGGCCATATATATATGAAATGGAAAGTTATTCAGCCATGGAAAAGGAAATCTTAACATGTTTAACCACATGGATGGACTTTACGGGCATTATGCTAAATGAAATAATCCATTCAAAGAAAGACACGTGTTGCACGACCTCACTTATATGTGGAAGCTAAAAAATAAAAACTAAAATTAAAAAAAAAGAACTGAATCCATAAATACATAACACAGATTGGTGGTTGTCAGAGGCAGAGGGTGGGTGAAATGGGTAATGGGAGGAACAAACGGTAGAAACTTGTAGTTACAAAAGAAATGAGCCACAGGAATATAATATACAGCATGGTGCCTATAGTTAATAATGCTGCATTGTATATTTAAAAGTCACTTAAAAGCTTTTTAAGAAAAAAAGTATAACTGCATGGTGATGAATGTGAACTAAATTTATTGTGGTAATTATTTCACAACAATACATTTACTGACTCATTATGATGTACACATAAAACTAATACTGTGTTATATGTCAACTATACCTCAATAAAAAAGACTCACTCAAATGTCACCTGCACTGTGAACTTCCTCTGACCCACACAGGTTGAGCTCTTTTGCCTCTGTTCTTCCATCCTCCCTTACAATGTCCCTTTGGTACAGTCCCCTTCTTCTCAATGGCATTGATTTCTCTAAATGTTCACTCTCCCAGCAGATATGTAAAAATCCAAAGAGCTTAGTACATGGATGGCATCCAATAAGTTAGCTAAATGGTTCCCAAGGTCCAGAAATAATCTAATTCAGGAAGTCTTTCCCAGTGGCCTCTTTAAAAAAAAAAAAAGAAAGAAAATTAGCATTTACGCTTTCTCCCTCAGCTTTATTAAGGTATGACTGACAAATAAAAATTAAATACAGTGAAGGTGTACAACCTGATGGGTTGATATACATTGGAGATACACTGTAAATCAATCACCACAATCAAGGTAATTAACATAGCCATCACCTCCCACATTTACGTGTTCTGTGTGTGTGCTCAGAACACGGAAGTCCTCCCCTAGAGCACATCTGCAGACACAACACAGTAAATTCTATAGTCACGTTGCTGGACCACAGATCTCCCCAACTCCCTTATCTCGCATAATGAAACTCTGTATCCCAACTGTTTCTGGTTAGAAAGGCCTTTTGGATCTTGGGACTTAAGCATGAATGGCATCCCTAGAGACATCCTCCCTAAAAATTAACTTTTAGTATAAAAATTCCCCACCAAAGATCAGAGCCCACGAGGCCACCTCTCATGCTTCTCAGATACCTCTAGCCAGAGGTCCCTGCAAACCATCCATTGGATATAAGATTACTTCTCTCACAGTATCAGCCTCCACTGCTAAAAATATCATAGTGGTCATAAAATTATCCAGCCCCATATTTAATCTAGCCACAGAATTTGCCTCTGTGACCTCCCATGGTAATGAATTATAAGTGACTATCTCATTTTATTAGCACTTAATTTGCCACCCTTTAATTTCATCAAATAACCCTTGTTCTCATATTATGGGGTCTAGGGAAAAGAAAGGACTGATTGGCCTTTGTTATGTCCTTCATAATTTGAATATTTTATTCGAGTACCCTTTAGCATCTGCGTGCCAGGAGAAGTGATTCTAATGCACACACTCTCATCAGGACCATAGAATCTCCTCTTACAGGGCCAGGAGCGGTTTCAAGTACACATGTCTTTGGGGAGAACAGATATGAAACAATAATTGGAAGGTGATAATACTCTTAACACTCTCCAGTGAAGAAAATCCCACTGTTTCTCTTAGTATATCATTCAGTGGCTTTCAGGCTCTCTGTCAGTTATAAATCTGCTCCCAAACACTCTTCTCACAATTCTTTATGATGATTCTTTTCCCTGTTCAAGTCTCAGGGCAGACAGAGACTATTTTCTCCAGAAATCTCCTCGGTTGCCTTTCCATCACTCCCATTTGTGTTCCTATGGATGGTCTGGAATTCGTCACAATATAAAACTTGTAGCACCAAATAACTGTCAAAGATGGCTTACTTTGTATTTTGACTTTACTTTTGCTCCTAATGGAGAAAAAAAGGAATTTGCGACTTTATTAGACACCTTTCCCCCCAAAACTTGGGAAGAGTAAGAAAGATTAAATTTCCCATTTTTTCTTTCCTCTCCATTCTGTCTGGGTTTTATATGTAATTGTACCACCTGTGTTTGTTCCCTAGTGTTGTCTCCAGCCATTTTCTGATGCGTACATGGTACTGTTTTAATCCCTGTTACTGAGAACCTCTTCCGAATTGCCTGTTACCCCTGTGTTGTTTACTTTACTTTCCAGTCTAATTTGCAACCTCCCAGGGACCAGCCCACCTTCCACATATACCAGCACCTAACACAAAAACAGCTGCTCAGTAAGTCTGCTGCAACAGAGTAAATTTATTTATTTTTAAAATTTAATCTGGATTGTATTTTTCCATTACCATTTTGTCCCCTTTTACACCTTCCCCCCAACAATCACCACACTGTTGTCCATGTCCATGAGTCCTTTTTCCTTTTTGCTCAATCCCTCCACCCCCTAAACCCTTCCCCAACCCCCCACTGGCTGTCATCTGTTCTCCGTCAGTAAGTCTGTCCCCATTTCCCTTGTTGGCTCAGTTTGCTCACTGGATTCCTCATAGGAGTGAAATCATATGGCATACGTATTTCTCTGACTGGCTTCTTTCACTTAGCATGATGTTCTCCAAATCTATCTATACTGTTGTTCTTTTTTATGGCCAAGTAGTATTCCATTGTGTAAATGCCCCATACTTGTTTTATCCACTCATCTACTGATGGATGCTTGGGCACAGCAAATTTATTTTTTACTTCAGACACTGAAACTAGGCAAATACCAACTTGATCACATCTAGCCTTTCATCCTTAGCCATGGAAAAGGTTAGCTTGGCTAGAGTAAAGAAAAATAATAATAAAGAATATTAATACATACCTGATCCATCCAGGCTCAGAAGATATCCAATTTATATCAATGAGCAGATGCAGCCTCATCTCATTACTAAGCCAAAAAGATGTAAGACAGAGACTGTGATAGGAACCTAATCCTTACCAGAAGGTGGGACCTACAATTAATCTTCATCCCAATGCCTGATATCCACTAAACCTTGGGGAATCCCACTACAGGGCACCTAGGCCCCCACTGGCCCTGGGCCCACTCTTCTACCATCGCACCATGTAAGCCCAGCCCTTAGAATCCAGAGATGCTCTTGGAACCAGGACACCAGCACCCTGACACCATATATGGCCACAGCACACACAGCCTTGCCACTGTGTCATCTCCCCAGAGCCACTTTGCCCCTCATGTCTCGTTCCCATCCCACATACATCACCAACCAGATCACATCACCCTTTAGGATATCAATCCAAGTCCAGGTGAGCCAGCAGTTTATTACATCCCCTTCAACTTAAATGGCTGGTACCAAATTAAAAGCCAACTTGATTGGCCAACTTCATCCCTCAGCACCAATCTTGTCTATTCTCTGCCTGCGCTCCTCTTCCAGCTGGCTGTCATTTCTAGTATGTCTTGTATCCACAGCTACATGGATTATGAGACTCATGCAGAATGTTCAAGAAGTTGGCTAATGCCCAATAGGGGCATGGATGCCCTAGAGGGTCACCCAGGTCTGACTACGACTTCCATTTGTTCATTCATTCAACTACTACAAAAGGGCTACCCACGATGGTCCCAGACACTGCTATGGGTTCTGCTGAGTTAGCACTGAATCAAAGGCAAAATCCTTACTCTCACAGAGTTTTTTCCAATGAGAAGAAGCCAATAAACATACAAATGTATATTGAATATATTATATATGGGTTACAGTGAAAAGTTATATAGGATAAGAAATGGATGCCCTGACCAGTTGGTTGGAGCATCATCCCATACACCTGACAGGTTTGATCCTAGGTCAGGACACATACCTAGGTCACAGGTTTGAGCCCTGCTTGGGGCACTTATGGGCTTATGCGAGGGAACCAATCAATGTATTTCTCTCTCTCTTCTCTCTCTCTCTTCTCTCTCTCTCTCTCTCTCTCTCTCTCTCTCTCTCCTTCTCTCTCTCTCTCTCTCTCCATATCAATAAACATATCCTCAGATGAGAATTAAAAAAAAAAAAAAAAGGAAATAGACAATGCAGAAATGGGCACCAACAGGGTAAGTCTCTGATCAGAAAACTTGTGAGCAGAACCTCAGTGTTAGTAGCAAGTGAGCAACGAAGCCACTGTCCAGGGGAAAGTGTTCCAGGAAGAGAAAGGAGCAAATGCAAAGGGCGTAAGGCAAGAGAGAACATGTCACATCTGCAGCAGAGCAGAGACACAAGTGTTTCTACTAGAGGACAGTGAGCACATGGGGCAGGAAGTAGCAGAGAAAAGGGGAGGAAGGCAAGGGCCAGACCATATAGTAAAATGTTTTCCACAACTGAGAGTCATGACCCACAGGTATGTCATGAAAACAATTCTGTCAGCTGCAATCAGCATTAAAAAATATAGAATAAAATAGAAAATATCAGAGTGCACAGTATATAACATGGGGGCTATTTATGAAAGTTCCATGTTAATGACATGTATATAGGTATGTACTGTGTGGCAATATAAAATACAAAGCCCATTGTGAGGCATGGCCAGGAAGGTTAGGAAGCCCCATAGGTAGGATTCTTTCAGGCTGGAAAGGACTTAGGTGTGCAAGGGGAAGTGTTTATATAGAGAATTCTGAGCAGAGGGCTAAAGGATTTGATTTCCACTTTAAAAGAATGCCCCTGGCTGCTGCAGAGAAGTCAATTAAAAGGCCCACACAAAGCCCTGGCAGGTGGCTCAGTGGATAGGCTTCGGCCTGTGAACCCAAAGGTCACTGGTTTGATTCCCAGTCAGGGCACATAACCAGGCTGTAAGCCAGGTCTTCAGCCAGGTCCGTAACTGGAGGCAGGTGAAACCACACATTGATGTTCATCTCCCTTTCTTCCTCTCTTCCTGCCCTTCTCTCTAAAAATAATGAATAAATTTTTTTTAATTTTAATAAAAAAAGTAAAAAATAAAAATCCTACACAAGAGCAGGTCTGAAACTGAACACTCCAGTGGTGTGAAAAGAGGGGTCAAAATCACATCAGCCCACGAATGACTGGAGCATTTCCATTTGGCCTCTAAAACGTGCCTTCACACACATTGGGGTCACTCATTGTTTGGGGCTTTATTATCACCTGGGGAGTGAATGGGCCAAGAATAGTTTATATTACGGAAGCAGCTCCAAGGTTCACAAGGCACAAAACTCAAGGAAGCTTCCTTACCAAGGGCCTTTCATCTTGGAATATGACTAAT
This sequence comes from Noctilio leporinus, assembly GCA_004026585.1. Lineage (NCBI taxonomy): Eukaryota > Metazoa > Chordata > Mammalia > Chiroptera > Noctilionidae > Noctilio > Noctilio leporinus. Next base: position 18,405 of record PVIW01002583.1, read on the forward strand.
AAAATAGATTGCTCAGTCTGGAAAAAAAAAATTCTATATCTCCCCAGATAAATGGAACAGTTCACACACAGATCAGAACAAACTGTCAAGGCTGGTCTCTCTGCTTCCTCTCCCAGCCCTTCCACATTTTGACTATTGGAGCGAAAGCAAACAACTCTTCCCAATATAGTCAGTCCACCTGCTGAGCTTTCAGTCCTCCCTGGTTGCCACATCATCCTGGGCAACCAGGACATGCCCAGTTGCCATGCCCTGTCCCATCAGTTTGGCTTTTGTGTTGCATATTCATATTAAACCAACAAACCAGTAATAATGGTCTCCAGTAATAATAGCATGTACAGTGAACAGAGATCTCGCTTGAACATGTGGTTCACTCTCTAAGAAACCAAACTTGACTCTTTCCCACTCTCCCAAACATAATAACACTAACACTCCCAGTGCAGGGCGTTCACTGATAACTGAGGGCTTGGGGGTACTTGTGGCTAGTGACAGCTAAGTCCTTCCTGCCTAGGGTGGTGGCAGAAGAAGATGCAACACTGCTGTTTCTCTCCAGCCATTTGATACAGCAGCAGCTGTGCCCTGGTCTGAGCTCAAAACTGCAAGAGGTACGTCTACCCCCTGCCACCAGACAGTAGGGCTGTGAGAAGTGTTAGAACATGGAATATGTACAGGGCATCTTTTAGATTCCTTGAAGACGGCAGACTGAAACCAAAGCTTTGGTCATTTTTATAGTCAGTAAATCTAAAATTCTATATTTGAGAGTAGGCTTTTTTATTTTGCAAAATAATAATCTATCAGCAGCACTGAGCTCATAAAAAGGATGATTAATGAAAAATTAAATTCTGAATTTCCATTTCTCAGGGAAGCTGATGATCTGTAATTTGCACAAAAATGCTTTTCAACATTTATCACATGCTAACATAGCTCTACAGAGATATCACTGGTTCCAAGAACACCCAAATTTGCCTAAAAGCATCTGTAGGTACTTCAAAAATTGGCCATGATGTTAAGAAGGCTGTGCCTGAAGATGGCTAAGGATGAAAATTTAACACAGCCTCAAAAGATGAAACTCTGAAGCATGACTTTCCCTTTAGATGAAACAAGTGCTCTAAATAGTGCTCATTTTACATCCAAATTTCCTGATGTGTATAAGAAATAAAGCAGTAGCTATTCATTTTTTGGCTCTAGAAGCAGAATTTCACAAACAACTAGAAAATAAGTTTTATATCAGAATCAAACCAAGATTCATCATATAGCTACTATTTGACAAGAAGACTTAACACAGAAGGGTTATCTGAGGACAAGGATGGAGAATTCAAAAACAGCAAAGACCATGGAGGAAATGTTGGCCTCAGAGGGCAGGGAGAAAAAAATGAGTGATTTAAAAACACAAAGAATCAGTCCTGGCTGGTGTGGCTCAGTGGATTGAGTGCTGGCCTGGGAGCCATAGGGTCCCTAGTTCAATTCCCAGTCAGGGCACATGCCGGGGTTGCAGGCCAGTTGGGAGTGTATGGGAGGCAACCACACATTGATGTTTCTCTCCCTCACTTTCTCCCTCCCTTCTCCTCTCTCTAAAAATAAATAAATCTTTAAAAATAAATGAATAAAAATACAAAGAATCAAATCAAAGCAACTGCACTATTTGTTCCACCATTAATGAAATAATAGATAGAGGCAAGCATTATCAATGAGTGTAAAAGACACTGAGTGATAAGCTCATGGGGGAACTGGATAATCACATGCTATGAGAAGTACTGTCATATATTACTTGCAGGTCAAAGGGGGTAAATCAGAACTATACAATGGGCAGATAAGCTGCAATTTCCCTAAACAAAATATCAAAGTCAACATCAGTAATAGCAGAACAGACATTCACTGTGTGCCTCATGACATGATATAGTAATACGTGATACACCACATCACTAATGACGTACTCCTACCAGAACTGCTTAACCTGAATCTATTCAAGTTTTAGATATGGGATGGTTAATTTTCTGTGTCCATTGGACTGGGCCACAGGGTGCCCAGGTATTCATCAAAACGTTATTTCTTGCCATGTCTTGTGAAGATGTTTCTGGATGGGATCAATACTTGAATCTGAAAACTGATTAAAGCAGACTACCCTTTGCAGTGTGGGTAGGCCTCATCCAATCTCTTAAAGCCCTAATAGAACAAAAAGTTGACTAAGAAAGATCTCTCCCCACTTCCACCACTCAGTTGGGACAAGGGTCTTATCCTGACTTCAAGACTTGAACTTGAACAGGAATTTACACCATTGAGCCTTCTGGTTCTTAGGACCTCAGACTCAGACTGGAACTTAATACCATCAGCTTTCCTGGATCTCCAGTTGCCTCCATTATCACTTGAACCAATATCTTATATTAAACCTCTATATTTATATCTACATCTGTATCTGTATCTATGTATACCTAGCTACTACTGATTCTGTTTCTCTAGAGAAACCAGACAAGATTCAACATTCAAATGAAAGGAATTTGATACAGAAGATAGAGAAACAAGTTAAATGACATCAGGAGGAAATAAACAGATAAATCCACAAATTGGCGTAATCTATGGGTCAGTAAGCCACTATCAGCAAACTCAATTTTAAAAACGGGAGGGGTTCTGTTTCAGATTAAGGGAAGCAAGTACAATAATTGAATACAAGACTTAGTCCTTATTTTTTTTAAGATTTTATTTATTATTTTTAGAGAGAGGGGAATGGAGAGAGGCAGAGAGGGAGAGAGGCGGAGAGGGAGAGAGACATCAACGTATGGTTGCCTTTCACCTGCCTCCAGCTAGAGCTGGCTGGAGCCCTGGCTTATGACCTGGTTAGGTGTCCTGGCTGGGAATCAAACCAGCAACCTTTGGGTTTGCAGGCCAGTGCCTTATCCACTGTGCCACCAGCCAGGGCCTCAGTCCTTATTTTGATCCTGGCTTGAACGCATGTTGAGGACGACAGAGGACACTGAAATATAAACTTGGTATTAGATGATTATCAAGGAATTATTTCAAATTTGGTTAATGTGACAATGGTATATTACAAAACATGTCTACTCCTTAAAAATGCAAACAAATATTTATGAGTGAAATGTCATGCTGATTATAATTTTAATTTAAAATATTTCAGGCCCTAGCTGGTGTGGCTCAGTGGATTGGCGCCAGCCTGCAAACCCAAAGGTCGCTGGTTCAATTCCCCAGTCAGGGCACATAACCAGATTGCAAGCCAGGTCTCCAGCCAGGTCCTTAGCTGGAGGCAGATGAAAGGCAACCATATATTGATGCTCCTCTCCCTTTCTTCCTCCCTCCCTGCCCTTCTCTCTGAAAATAATAAATAAGATCTTTTTTAAAATAATAATAATAATAATAATAAAATAAGATATTTCTGAAAAACACTGCCAAAGTAAATAGTAAAGTATTAACAACTGTTAGGCCTATATGATTGGTATATATGGGTGGCCATTATATTAGTCCTTCTACTTTCCTGAACATTTGAAGGTTTTATTAAGAAAAAAACCTATAGAACAAAGCAAGCTAAAACAAAAACTTAATGAATTAGGGAAACTATGACAGTCAGCCTCCAAAAAGGCCCAGTGATTCTCATCCGGTATACATGCTCCTCCCACAATAAACAGCAATGATCTATATGTGATCACAATAAGATATTGTGAAAAAATCAGTATGTGACTTCCAACATGGCTAATATAAGACACTGTGGCTTCCGCCTTACTATCTTGGCTCACTCTCTCAGGGAGAGGCCAGCTGCCATTCCCCAGGACACCCAAGAAGCCCTGGGGATGTTCCTGTGCTCAACAGCTGAGGGCTCCCACTAGTTACAGACACCCAATTGCCAGTCATGTGAGGGAGCAGGTTGGAATTCAAACCATGACTGTAGCCTGGGCCAATAACTTGACAGCAACGTCACAAGAGACCCCATGCCAGGCCACCCAGCTAAGACACTTCCAAATTTCTACCCCACAGAAACTGTGTGAGATACTACTTACTTACTATTGTTTTAGGCCACTAAGTTATGAAGCAGTTTAGGTCATAGCAATAAATAATATGAACCAACAATAAATAACAAAAACCAACATGAAAAGCTTTTAATAGCAAACTGATTCACACGTATAAAATGGCAGATTAGGAGCTATTCTGCTATTTTCTTCTCAACCTTTAAAATGTCAATACTTAACACTCCACTAACGCAAATGCGTAAGTCAAATTACACTAAAAACTAAAGTATACATTTAAGATTAGTACACTTTACTGTGTACACACACACACACACACACACACACACTCACACACATAATGCCTTGCTATCGTCTGCATGCTTGTAGCACTCACAAAAAGATCCAGAGAGGTCCCTCCCTCATTTGCCATGTGAGGTTCTACCAAAAAGACAGCCATAAACGGGCCCCACCAAACATTAAATACGCCTGCACCTTGATCTTGGACTTCACTGCCTCTAGAACTATGAGACATAAATTTCTGTTGTTTGCAAGCTACACAGTCAATTGTGTTTCTATTATAGCAGCCTGAAGAGATTAAAACCTACCTCACAAGAAAGGGGAGCAGCTTAGACAAGAACCTAGTATAAAGGAACCATGGACATGGACAACAGGTGGGACTGACTTTGGGGGGAATGGGTGGGTGGGGAGGGGGACAGAAGGGAGCAAAAAGGAGAAGGATGTAATACAACAACAATAAAATTTTTTTAAAAAACCTACCTCAATTTAAAAACTACAGTGAAATTCTATGTTAAAATAACATAGCAATAGATGCCTATATTTTTTCAGTCAGATCAATTTATTTACAAAGCTAACATATTTTTTGGCTTTTCAAAGTATCTTTAGCTTGATGTCCATCCACTGTTTTTCCAAGCTCTCCTCCAAAGATTTCTGTTGCATTGAAAATACCATTTGCCATAATAAAACTAGTGTCAACCAACGACTGACCTCTCTGGGGAATGAACAGCAGCTTTTCACTTGCACTCTTTTATGCTATTGTTTAAATGTTTACATAGATGAAAAAAACAAAAAAGCAATACTTTTTATTCTGTTGGCATTTTTTCCTAAACTCTGAAGGAGAAACATTATAAAAAGGTTTTTCAGAAACTAAGTATTTCTATCAGGTTCCCAACATGAAGCATTTCATTAACTATTTCAAAGAACTCTTAACCTGCCAGGTTGGGACTAGGTAAATTTTCCTCAGTAATCCAAATCAAAGCTATTTGGTAAATATACTCTAGGCTTGAATCAGGAAGTCAAAGAAAGAGGGAGTCAGAATATCCAATAGTTTCCCACCCATTTCACTTTTTTTTTAATAACTTTTTTTTAAAAAGATTTTACTTCATTATTTTTAGAAGGAGGGGAAGGGAGAGAGGTAGAGAGGGAGAGAGACATCAATGTATGGTTGCCTTTCACCTGCCTCCAGCCACAGACCAGGCTGGAGACCTGGTTTGCAACCTGGTTATGTGCCCTGGCTGGGGAATCGAACCTGCGACCTTTGGGTTCGCAGGCCGGCGCCTTAACCACTGTGCTACCAGCCAGGGCGCCACCCATTTCATTTTTAATGTACTATGTGTACTTCCAAGTGAGTTTATTGTAAAACTTGAACAGCACAGTAGTAACACATCCAAACCAACAGGCCACCCACCAAAGCCTAGGACTGGACCAACAAGGACAGACAGGAGCACGCGGGGTAGAAGCTTCTAGACTCTAAGGGTCACCACAAGATGTATAACCTGGGAAACAACAAGCAGGAGAAGCTATGTTTCCTAACTGAAAGAACCCACCAGGTAGACAGGGAAATTTAAAAAGCGGCCCCACACCAAAGCACATCACTATGAAACTTCACAACTCCAAAGGTAATGAGAAAATTTTTAAACTTCCCAAAAGAAAAAAAAAAAGAAGTCAGATTATAGAACAAGGACAAGAAGAACGTCAAGTCTGTCCAGAGTGACACTGGACAGAAACCAAACACAGTGGAAGAATGCCTTGAAATTCCTGAGGAAACAGAAATTTAAATATAAGATTCTGTCTTCAAATTATCGATTAAATGCAACGGAAGGAAAAAAGCATTTTTTGATACTCAAAGCCTTTATTTTCAAGAAGTTGTTAATGGTTGTACTCCACCAAATCAGGAAGAAAACATGCACGAGGAAAACATGGGTTCCAGGTAACAGGGGATCCATACCGCAGTGTGAAAGAAAACCTCGGATGCAGGTCAAGGGAGGGCCCAGTACAGCAGGCTTGCGGCAGGCTTGCAGAGAGGCTGGATTCAAACAGGAGAGATGAGGACACTAGGGGCAAAGCCTCCAAGAAAAATACAAATACTAATAAATTACAAGAGCTCTTTGAATGCAGCAGAAAAGCAGCTTCATCTCTGATAACTGGTCTAGGGTTGAGTTAGAAATAACTGCATTGAAAACTAAACAATTCCAGAGGAAATAAAAATGTATTCAAAAGATAGAAGGGAATCCTAGTACACCATATGGCTTATAAATTAATATTAACACAGTCAAAGCCCTAGCTGATAGCTCAGTGGATAGATGCCGGCCTGTGAACCCAAAGGTTGATGGTTCGATTCCCAGCCAGGGCACATAACCAGGTTGCAAGCCAGGTCGCCAGCCAGGCATAGCTGGAGGCAGGTGAAAGGCAACCAACCATACATTGATGTTTCTCTTCCTCTCTGCCTCTCTCCCTTCCCCTCTCTCTAAAAATAATGAATAAAGTCTTTTTAAAAAATATTTACACAGTCATAATAATAGAAATACTGAAAGTTTATCTAACTAAAATGATATATAATGAGAGGATGGGAGAGGGGCTCTGGGACAGGGGTGGGGTAGGGAGATAAAGCACAGGAGGGTGAAATCATTATGTTCTATGGCAGAAAGCCAATGAATAAAACTTAAAACTAATGTTAAAACTAACAGTCCAAGCATGTTATTTTGAAATATGGATTTAGACATTAGAAGCAAAGGCTGCCTGTGGGGAGTAGGAACTGTGGATGCAGAAGAACGGGACAGTTTGCTGCACTGACTCCTACAGACATGCCTTCTTAAACAGTGTATAGTGTATATTCAATAAAAATTAAAATTACATTTTAAATAAAAAAGGAGAAGCATTTTCTAATTAATCAGAATGAATACCAGCAGGCCTTATGCTATACAATAAAAGAAGCCAGGAAGTACTCTACATTTTTGTTGTGGTGGTTGTTTTGTTTTCTTAAAAGGATCTTCTCCCAAGATTAGTTAGGAGAGTGTGAACCCAAGACTGACATTAAAGTGCCAACTTTACCTGAGTGTTTACAAACTACTTAATACTTGTGAATTACTTGACTGCTGTTATAAATCTCCCAAGAGATTTGCTTCCAGGCATACATCCGACATTAAGGGTCACTGATTACTTTCCAATAATTCTCTAAGTTCCATCCAGCTATTTCATTCCCCCTATATTTCAGAAATTTCATTAGAAAGTACACCATTACCATCCTAAAAGATGCAGTGTCCTCTTCCTTACAGGCCATCAGGACTTACATTCTGGACTTCACATACAAATTTATAGGGTGACTAAAATCTCAGCATGTCCCAGAGGTTTTGATTTTTACAGAAAGTTTCTCTGGGGCAAGAAAACGAAAAGTCCTTTACAGTTTCTTTGTACTCTACCTGACCAATCCTTCACCTTTATGAAATGGATTCAACTCTATTAGCCTAAATCAAGTGTTGGTTCCTCAGCCTACATCTACACCTATTACTTCGCCAGGCAAAGCAAGGATCTAGGTGGGGTTCATAAATGCTTGTCAAATTTGGGAAACAAACATACACATACACATCAAACAATATTGTGATTTCATCTTTGAATTGACAATACTCTTTGAACTATTTAAAAGTGAGTTATTTCCTGCCTTTCAGTCAAATTAACATCTTAAATAAATTTGCTAATCAACAAAATTTCCCACGTCAGAAGACATCTTATTCCCAGATCTTGATTTTACTATCATACATTCTCATGAAGATACACCATAAGACTCACTAAACCTAACTTGGATTTCTAAATACAGAGTCTTTCACTCGAATGTATTGTGGAAAAGATCTGGTCATAGTTGGTGCCTGGTGTTCAAAGAGTCACTAGACCTTAGAGAAATTCATCAGAAGCTGGAAAACACTGGACCCCTGCTCAGGAGAGATCCAACCCTCAGCTCTTTGGGAAGATTTGATCATTTATCCTATGAGCTAGAAGCTTCAGAGAAAACCTATTTAAGTATTTCCTCTTAAAAGGACTGGTAACAGGCTTTCCTAAATTAAAATCTGAAAATGTCCAAAAATGCCATGTTATTTGACATCACATAAGCCAACAGATAATATTATTCATAAAGTTGTTGCCCACATTAAAGTTATGTTATGCACACAACTTAGTCTGCAAGAATACTTACATGTGGAACCAGACCTGCACACACTTAATTCTGTCACAATACCATAAACATAATTTAAATAGTATAGAACAGTCCTGGCTGGTGTGGCTCAGTGGATTGAGCGCTGGCCTGCAAACCAAAGGGTCACCAGTTCGATTTTCAATCAGGGCATAAGCCTGGGTTGCTGGCCAGTCTCCAGCCAGGTCCCCACATGGAGGCAGGTGAAAGGCAACCATACATTGTTGTTTCTCTCCTTCTCTTCCTCCCTCCCTTTCCCTCTTTCTAAAAATAATAAATAAAATCTTTTTAAAAATGGTACAGAATAGAACAAATTAAAAATAATAATTTAAAATATTTGTTTCAATTAGCTAATTAATTATATCTTCACCCAAGGATATATTTTTTTTCATTGCTTTTAGAGAGACAGGAAGGGAGAGAGAGAAATAGTGCAAGAAAAAATCATTGATCAGTGCCTCCCAAATACACCTGGACCAGGGATCAAGGATCAAACCCAAAATTTAGACATGCACCCTGGCTGGGAATCAAACCCACCACCTTCTGGTTACAGAATTATGCTCCAACCAAGCTAGACCAAGACATAGTTGTTTAAATTTAAATATGTTAAGCTCCAGAAAAAACAAAAAAAACAATAAAGATGTTAATGGAACTTAATGGTTATATATAATCTTGTACTTACTTTTCCCAAATCCCTATTACCACTGCCTGTGCTCAAGGTTCTTCTGTTCTCACCATACACTATGCCACTTAAATTTCATTTCAGAAAAACTCTATTATCAGCCATTTGTACCATGAATTTAAGGTAATATATGACCTCTTCCAGGAACATTTACTTTTATGTTTTACCTCTAAGGTAAGATATAGTAAATTATGAATGACATATTTTATGAGAGGTGTTAGTAAGTTATTTCTTAAAGTTTGTGCGTTCATATTATTCCTGACACTTAATCTTTAAGGCAAATATTCTATAAATGACCTACCGAGGTTCACTACTATTTTGCGATTGATTTATGTATTTAAATTTTGAAACCAGTGCCTACTATACTAAAAAACATTGCTAGTTTTCAAATAATAGTGTACGAGCACGTGTCTGTGATTACTTAGCTAAAATAGCCATAGGAAGGTGCCAATAAGACTTATTGAATGAACACTTACTCTATGGTCTCATTATTGATCAATTTCCAAAGATGCTAATCACAAAAATGAGTTAGAAAAATAAAAGAAATTAGGATGGATAAATCCCCATGGGGGGTGGGGCACCCAATGATAAATACCTTTAACATATTCCCATAGGAAGGAAAGCAAATCACTAGAAAGGTTCTGAGTACATATCTAGTTTCAACCCCCACACATCCAGCATACACTGCGGCTCCAACTGCCCTGCACTCTGGACTTTGCCTCACGAGGCCTTGTTATATACTACTCAGCAAAAACTCTTGTTCACAATCAGTTAGCTTTTAGTTTTAAGGTCAGAACTTTCCAACATTCCTATTATGTCTTGAGAAAGGGAAGAGTAAATGATTCTTATTGCAGCTCACTACCTTTCAGGCACCATGCCAACTGCTCCACATGTAGTATCTCACTTAATCTTCACAATTGCTCTATGACTTAGCTTTTATTCACCAAATTTTTTAGGTGTGAAACTCAAAAAATCATAATTAGAAGAATCAGGATTTAAGTCCCATAGAGTCTGAATTCAAAGTTCAATTTCCATTCAGAAAAGAAGCTATATTTAATTAAATGGGTAACCACCCCAACATACATATTTATTGACTGAAAATTTAAACCTGGGTTGTCTGGAACTACATAACCAAATTCTCAATCTTGAACAAGAGATCTTCCTCTGAAACTAAACTAAGTTTTGAAAGAAAAGTAAATTTAAAAATGAAACATTTATTTTGTAGCCACCATATGGAACTGTACATTTTTTTAAATCCTCACTTGAGGATATGTTGATTGATTTTAAAGAGAGAGGAAGACAGAAAACCATCAATCCACTGCCTCCCATATGTGCCTCAACCAGGGATCAAACCCACAACCCAGATATGTGCCCTGACTAGGAATCAAACCCCCAATCTTCCAGTGCATGGGATGATGCTCCAACTGACTGAGCAACCCAGCCAGGGTTGTACTATACATGTTTTATATCACCTTCTCACTACCGTTTGATTTGCAGAAAATATCAAAGGCTTCCCAGATCCCCACTCACCACAGGTGCACACTACTTGCACTATTGCCTTTATAGTTAAGTATATTTTTAAACACACACAGAAGGAATATAGGTGGACCCCTTAAACAGGAGGCATCTACCATGTGCTAAAACACCCTGACTGTAAGCAGGCATGGCTTCAATTGATGTTGTCTCCCAAAACAAACAAACCCCCACTGCATTATTGTGCACTGTGGGGGACCCCTGACCCACAGAGATCCCCTGGTACCTCGGATGAAATGAACCTTCCTAGGCAGCTTGTGCTAGGGAAGAGAAGGCCAGCCAGTGTCTGATGGACAAAGGCCTCGATCGATGACCTACCTCCAAAGGTTTTTACTGATTACTCAAGGTTGGGGATGCACATACGCACCACAAGTCATTATCACAGAAGAGTATTCAAATAAAAGAGAGTTGTTAAGTTTAGATAACAATAGAAGGAATGTGACAATCGCTTTAGGCTATGGTCTGTTAGACAAGGTGATGCCAACAACTCCAGGTGGCCCATAGAATTTTAGGGAGGGTAAGATTACATGTGGGTTAAGGTTTAACATCTACTGTGGACACAATATACAAATCAAGGAAGTTTAAGTCACATGGCAGACTTCAGAGGACATAAGGAATATTCCCAAGGCCAGATTCACACCAGTGGGGCTCCCCTTGGAGCATCAGGGCCTGTATGCACTCAGATTTTCCGGCTTTCTGGTCAGGTCTTACAGGGTTGGCTTGGCCTGCACGGGGCTCTATGCCCTGACACCTTCTCAGGGGGACCCCGACAGCACAGAATGACTGCCAGCACTGCCCAGGAATATCTGTGCAAAACGGAATTTAAGTGGAAATCGCCACCTACTGGGCACCGATTCAAAACACCACTTCCCACATCACCTGATTATCTGCAAATTCTCGGGAAGTTCTTTTGTGGCACAGGTTTGGACAACATAACTGGTTTTCCCTGTACTTTCAGATGCTCTGTGACAAGTCATCAAAAATGTTAAAGCGCCACCACTCTACTGTAAGAAAGAAGTCGCCAGAGTTAGGGGGACTGTAACCTCGCCAGACCACATGTGTCTGGAAGCATTCCTCCTGCTGCAGCTGAACAAAAACCAAGCTGCCTGCCAGGATGAGGAGGTGGTAACAGGAATGGAACCAAATGATCCAGCATCCTCCAAGACTGCCCCAGGCAGTGAGAGCCACTATAAGTTCCTTAAAATGGTAGCAATGCTTCTTTATTCGTTCATTTAACAAACAGTGATAACAACAATTACATCAGGAAAAGTACTATTCTAAGTCATATGAGGGATACAGAGACATAACAAGCACAGATCCTACCCTCAGGCAGCTTGTATGTAATGAAGCATCACTACAACAAGCAAACACAGTCAGGTACCAGAAAAACAGGCTAAGGGGAGATGAGTAGTGAACAGCCCAAAGGAACCAGAAAAGAAAGCCCTCCCAGAGGAGATGAAACAATGAAAGCAGTATTTTAGGGATATTCCTGGAATAATGGCTACCATTTACTGGTCTCTCATCAAGTTACGGGTGATTTAATTATATTCTCACTGAATATTCATACTAACTCTGCCACGTGGGCTTTAGGTCCTTTTACAGATGAGAAAACAGAAGCTCAAAGAGGTTCAAGTACTTGTCCAAGGTCACAGAGTCAGTGTCAGAGCGAAGATTCAAACAGGTCTCTCTGATTCCACACCAAAGTCATTTCTAGAATGCTGTATATAGAGTAAATGTTGTATACTTGAGAGTAAAAGCACATTTACTTAATTCATCTATTTGACATACAATTGTAACAGAATTTAACAGACATTCCTATTTCCAGTCCTATGGGAATTTTTACCTGGCTAACCCTGTTCACTTCTTCCTCACAACACGATCTGACTGTCCCCACTAACTCAATTATTACTTTCCACTAATGACAGAGATTACAGTAATCTGATTAAGATTATACATTTTTCATGAAATGGAAATACATTCTAAAATAACCAAGTAATAAAATAGCAAACCTGGAAACATAAATGCAATTTGTACTATTTGAACAAACAAGAGAAAGTTGAACAAAATATGGATTGTTCTGGGGCAGAAGAAAAAGATCAGAGGTAGAAAAATCATCTAAAAAAAGGCCACCACCTTGACTTAGGTGTACGATGGAACAAGCCGAGCATAGGAATAGAAGAAAAGAGAAAGAGGTGAATCCAGAAGGTATTTTTTTAACAGAAGAAAGTGTAAGACTATATAATCAACACTGCCATGCAGAGGAACAAATATAAAATAAAAGGCTCTGCTCCCATAAAGGCTTATGAAGTCAAAATGTGCACTAATGAAACATCTAAAGAAAAAGAAAATATATAAGAATATATTCAGTCATTTTAAATCATCAGAGAAGGGGGAAATGGAAATTGATCACTGACCTTCTAGCCCTGAAAGCCAGAGGGGGCTGCTGTCTGTGATGGCCACAGAAAGAAGAAAAGGATATGAATTCAAGCAGAGGGAACAACCTACAATCCCATGAAATGGTAACTCTAAGTAATAATCAGAAAACTCAAAAACATTCAAAATCGGATTCTCAGAGATCATATGGCTGTTTTCTGTTTTTTAATTTTTTTTAAGATTGTATGCATTATTTTTAGAGAGAAGGGCAGAGAGGGAGGAAGAAAGGGAAAGAAACATCCATGTAAGGTTGCCTTTCACCTGCCTCCAGCTACAGACCAGGCTAGAGACCTGGCTCGCAACCTGGATACGTGCCCTGACTGGGAATCGAACCAGCCACCTTTGGGTTCACAGGCCAGTGCCTATCCATTTAGCCAATAGCCAGGGCTCCCCAGTATTTTTAAATGAGTACTCAAAGGTTAATGCTAAATACAAGGTTGACTGGTTCATTATTTGAAATGGAACAACTGCCTATCCTGAGTATGAGCCAAGTCTGCTTTCCTGGACCAAGCCAGCCAGCAGCAGTGCACCTCCCTCGGGACAGGTTAGCTGGTGAAGGCACGTTTCTCGGGGGGAAGGCCTCTCACCTTCTGCTCCTGTCTCCTACATGAAAACATGGATGCACTGAGTACACAGGAGGTAGTCTTCATATATGTGCTGAATGGAAGAGTTTAAGATTACAGTAACCATTGCCTCCTGAAGAGTCCAAAGTTTTTTTAAAAAGGAAAATAAACTCTGCTTATAAAGGTATAAGACTAAAATACAGGATGAGACAAAGGTAGGTTTACAGTTGGGAGAACATGAAACAGTTCATTCTTCTATTGTTATTTGTTAATTATTGTATTATTTTACACATGGATAACTGTTAGCCGACTTTTGTACCCTGAATGTTTCTTGTTCCTTCTCTGGAAAAGTACAAGAAGCATGTAAGTTTTCCTTACATACTGAAGTAATAACAATAATTTCCCTCAAAACAGAATATACAGAGCTTGAACTCCTTCCCAAGTATAAATATAAAGAGGATTGCCACAACCTACCTTCATCCACAATACAAATTTAGTAATTTCCAAGGAATTAAGACTATTCCTTTTTCTAACAAAAAATTAACTAAATTACTCTTTCTGGTAGACAATGTCACATCTTCAGGTAATAGGTTAGAAGATCTTTAGGGCCTGTTCCCTCTGTAACAGAATCAAATGCTTATCGTCTTTATACAATATTAAACTAACCAGCAATAAATGTACTAACACAAACTAACAAGTCTGTGGGAACGAATACAGGACAAAATTTTTTTGCTAACAAGCTCTATTTTAGCCAGTTTCTTAGTACACTGTAGGGACCAGCAGTTCCAGTTCTGTCCAGATGGGAGATAACCAACCACAGGAATTTGGCTGGTGCAGAATTCACAGCAAGATTTTGGTCTGAACCAAAAGGAACACTGCCTGCACGTTCCCATTTCCCTTCCCTCTCCTTATAAAAGTAACCAGCTTGACTGACCAAGGGTATTAAGATGGATTTTAGAACAGGAGTGTGCCATCTTCTTGGGTCACCAGCACCCGAATAAACCTCTTTCCTTTTCACCAGCACCTGTCTCAGGAGTACTGGCTTTCATCTTGGCTCCCAGAGAACCTGTGTCTGGCAACACCTTCGGTCTCTGAAGACCATGGACCAGATATACTCATGTCAACTTCCAAATTCATCATGAAGAAGAATGCTGGTTACATGCTTCCATCAGCCATTGGCATTATTTGGATAAAACAGGCATCTTATTTGAAATACAATGCACTGTTCACATATATGCAACTGCTTGACTGCCTTTCCCTCCTGATTTTTCCAATTTTTCATACTCGTCTTAACACATTTATTTTCATCAAAAAATGAAAGGCTAATTTCTCCCCAAATTAGCTTATTGAAACTTTGCGAACAAAGCATTTAAAAATATAATAAGCATGTGTATATAAAGGTAAAAATGACTTGAGATGATTTATCAAAAAGTATTGTATAGTGATTTATGATTCCCTGAATCACTAATTAATCTGGGAACATCTACAGCATTCTTCATAAGGTGTAGTGTTCATGAAAACCGCCTGGGAAGCTTGTGAAAATGCATATCCCTAGGTTCCTAGCATTAATATGGATAGTGCAAACTATGGTGGGGCCCAGAAATGTGCATTTTTTTATTTTTTTTTTTAGAAATGTGCATTTTTTAACAAGCATCTCAGGTGGTTCTAATTCAGGGCCAGAGCCCAACTGAGTTCCTACAATGCTAACAGCAAGAGAAGTCATGCAAAGTATCAGAATAAACCAGCATAGAGAGAACCTGAATTTCATTTCCAGCACTGTCTCTAACCAGCCACGTGACCGTATATTTAATTTCTCTGAATCTCAGTTTAAACATCCGTAACAGAAGGGTGTTGGACTGATAACTAAAATGCCTTCTTGCTATGAAATATTGGTACGTTAACAAGTGAGAGGTAACTATAAACAGGAACACTTATCTTCCAGAAAATAGGGTTTGCAATGTTCGTAAGTAATGTTTATTCAAGGATTTCCACATTAGAGATAGAGTCTGTAAGCATGCCAGAGACCTAGTTGAATGTCACATGCTAGATATTTTAATGAAATCAAACACACGTGTGCACGCGCGCGCGCACACACACACACACACACACACACACTCTATCATGTGGCCAGGGGGTAAGAACTGCAACCACCACCTGTTCAGTAGAAAAGCTTATCTGAATCTGGATTACGAGAGAAGTTAATTTGGCTCTTTTTACCAGACTTGAAAGGACCACAATCTTGACATTATTAACCACATCCCAAACGAACTAAAGCACCGGTTAAGTGACACCTTTTTAGGAGGTAATTACCAGAGGCTAGTCTCCTCCGAGACTTTGCTTTCGGGAGAAAGGCCTGGCTGTAAAAAAGACAGCCAGAAGCCGCAGCCAGAGTGTCTGAACATTTTGAAAAATCAGTGTCGTTTGCTGGCGCCGAGATGAAACATTTATCCTCCCCTTGCAACCACTTTGGTTTCCAGGGAACTGACTGCTACGGCTGAGGAAGGGTACGTCGGCAGACACGCGCACAGCGCACACCAAAGTTAGCTGAAAAATTTCAAAGTGCCTTTTTATGCCTTTAACTCAAAGATGAACACATTTCAAGGTGACCCAATCCTCAAGTGACAGGCAGTGTTTTAAAAGGGCCAGAGCTCTCCACTTAAACAATTTCTCGTGACATGCTCACATGGTATCCTCAAGGGCTGCAGCGGCTGCCTCATTTACTAGTCTTTCTTTCCTGGCAGAGGTGTCCCATTTTAAATGAGCGCTTGAAGTTGGTCTTCTTTCCTAACAATTAAAATCCACAGGGCTTAGATGCTTAAAAAACATGTTTTCAGCGTAGCCGGCACCATGGAGGACTTTTAATTATTCAATTGCACAACAAACCCAGATCATTACTTTGTAGTTTTTTCTGTTTATCAAAACAGTACCAAAATAAGAAAACACAGCCTCATCGGTCATGCTCATAAGCAAACAGTAAGACTTCTAAGGTCAAATCAAAGTTAATGTTCATAAAAGGATTCCCAGTTTAAAACCTGATACCGTACAAAGAATATGATTTCTCTTTTTTCTTCGGGAAAATATTGTTCGTTATAGCAAATGGGAAAATTATAACAGAAATCTGGAAATGGGGTTCTGGAAATGGCTGGTTTTGCTCAGTTCCTCTGCAGAAATTACTCCCTGTCGAAATTATCCTTTCCCAGTCCCGGCTGGTGGCACAGTGGATAAGGCACCAGCCTGTGAACCCAAAGGTTGCTGGTTCGATTCCAAACCAGGGCACATAACCAGGTTGCAAACCAGGTCTCCAGTCAGGTCTGTGGCTGGAGGCAGGTGAAACGCAACCATACATTGATGTCTCTCTACCTCTCTGCCTCTCTCCCTTCCCCTCTTTCTAAAAATAATGAAATACCAGCCTGCAAACCCAAAGGTCGCTGGTTCGATTCCCAACCAGGGCACATAACCAGGTTACAAGCCAGGTCTCCAGCCAGGTCTGCAGCTGGAGGCAGGTGAAAGGCAACCATATATGGATGCCTCTCTCCCTCTCTGCCTCTCTCCCTTTCTCTCTCTCTAAAAATAATAAATAAAATCTTTAAAAAATAATAATAAAATATCCTTCCCCAGAAAATCACATTTAGAGTCAGTGAATTCCTCTTTCCAATCTGACTGCTCCTCCATGGTCACTTTCATCTCACTGTAATGATTTCCATGACTTCTCCCTCCGGTGACTGTGAGCTCCAGGACAGCAGAGCCCAGGTTACGCCCACTTTGGTACCCAGCCACTAGCATAAACAGAAAGTGACAAGTGCCAGGGACAGTGGGCATACTACTTGGGTTTGTTTTTTCAAATTTGTATAAATGTATAATATATAAAAACAGATTTAAATGTTTATTCTGGTTCTCTCCTACTGCCCAAACGACTCCTAAATGGGCGTGGATGGTGGGGAATGTAAGCAACGTGGACATTAGAGCCGGGGTGGCTAGGGGAGGCACCACAACAACAGTGGGGTACAGAAACCTAAACAAGTGAGGGGGGCACTCATACACAGGAGGAGCCCGGAGTCCAATCACAACAGGGTCTCTGCACAAAAGGGCAGCTCAACATGCAGTCAAGACAGGCAGGACAGGGGAGCCAACCACATGCACGCAGACAGCTGCACAACTATGCAGGGTGCCAATGAGGGCTGCAGCCTGACGCAGGAAGGGGACAGCACCCTGCTCAGGGAGTCAGAGCCTGAGAGAGTCAGGAGGAATGTCTGGAATGTCTCCAATGGGTGGGGTCTGTATGGACCCGCATGTGAAGCTTCCAATATGGAAGAGAGAAAAATGGAATAAACCTTGTGCTGCTGGACTAGAATTAGAGGTATCACTGTGAGCTCATGGTTCTCGCCATACAGAGCTATGTTGGGTTGGCGAAAGAGTCTGTATGTTTTTTTCCATAGAAAAGGACACATTTTTCATTTTCACCAATAACTGTATTGATTTGGAATTTTGAGTATGTTGGCTATCTCCCCCTATGTGGTATAACATTGATTGTCCTTAATTAATGTTGCAATTTGATTGCTATCAACCTTAATTGGTCTACCCAACCATGAAGCACTGTCCAGTGAGGTATTTCCAGCATGAAACATTGCAAATCACTTTTGACATGTTCAATCAGTCATGGTACCGTCTCCATGTAGTGCACAATTTTGTATGCACATGTTTCTGTTGCATTTTTACCTTTACTGAAATAATAAACTATAATATACCAAAAAAGTTGTGGATTTTCTTCCTTCTTCAATATTAAAATGGCTACACAAAAATTCACCAATTTTGATTTTTTTTTTAAATGCACACTGATATGACAGCTGTTACGATACAATCTAACAAAACTGTTTTGAATCAAGTTAAAGATAACTAAGCACTACTAGAACCACCTTATGGGGAAAAAAACAAACAAACTTTTTGACCAACCGAGACAGATGAATGGAGAGGGCAGGTGTGTGTGTGTGTGTCTGTGTGTGTAATACATACATCCTTCAGCTGTGTCAAGTTAGAGGCTTGGGGACAGAGACACTCCAATCTCACCATGAGCACACCTGTTGCCCAGATCTTGGCTTCAACGTACTATTATCCATGGAAAGAAACGCTCCTTGGAGAAGTAACTGACTCCAGTGCTAGGTTAGGAAGAAGAGTATTAAATAAGCCTAGAATACCTATAAAGGCCAGAAAACAAGGAAGTACTTTAAAAATAATGGGACATATCAAAAAAAAAAATTTTTTTAAAGAAAGAAAAGCCAAGGTTAAAGGGTTCCCATTAGCAAAACCTGAAACAATTTGACTATTAAACAACAGAAACAATTTTTAAAACCTCAAATATATACTAATGTAAGTGAACAAATAAAACTGAAAGGTTGCAGAATAACAGGACACCTAAACAGTTTCAAAGTACTACCCTCAAACAGCGCTACTAATTTCTTAAACAGACAACATGGTAAATAACTATTGATACGTATCATATTTGCAAATATTTTCATCGTAGCTCTGGCTTAAACCAGCTGCTGAACCAGACCTGGCTCCTTAAAAGCAGGGGTATCCCTGTCCATCTTACATCCCCAAGGTGGTAACACACAGTACACTAGTGGTACTCGGTAACTACTTATTCAATGAATAAATGTGCTTCCTAAAATACAAAATGCCATCATGGTTCTCAGTTTGGCAACAAACTACAGCCGATCTCCTTTATCATGTTTTAAACAAAAAAAAGGTGCCTTTTCTGTTTGTTCTGACTTGGATCATAGCAAGTGCCTTTATAGAGCAGAACAGTCTTTGCATTCCAACAGCAATCATGATCTCTGATGATTTCAATTTGTGGATATGTGCCTACAACAATCTCTTGTTAACAAAATACAGGAAATCCACAGAAGTGTCCACATCCCCTCCCAATTAAAACTCAGTCTTCAATTCCTTTTTTTTCTGTTGTTTTTCAGGTAGCCTTGAAATGTTCCCTTTTGTTCATTATATCTCAATTTTAAAAAAGGAAGTAAAAATGGTTTAACTGTATTTCCTGAAAGAAAAAAAATAAACTTCTAAGTTTAGGGAAAATAACAGTGCATCCTCAATGGGTATGACATCACACAGTTACATCCCTGAAGATACAAAGGTAAGACATGCACCCCATCCCTATGTTTCATCCACCATCTTTTAGGATCTTCCAATCCAGGGAATATTTCATTTATTACATTCCAGAAATAGAATTAGAGTTTAAAACATAATCTCCTTAAAGGCACTGACCAAAGAGGAATCAACTTGGTGAGGAAATCCACTCTGTAAAAACACACACCAGTCAACAAAACTTCTCACCACCTCCAGACTGTTTAATTTGAACAGATACTTCTAAAGACAGCTAATTTTCTCAAAATTGGTCCTTAAAAAATACTATATAGCCCTGGCTGGTGTGGCTCAGTGGATAAGGAGCCAGCCTGCGAACCCAAAGGTCACTGGTTCAATTCCTAATCAGGCACACAGCCAGGTTGCAAGCCATGTCTCCGGCCAGGTCCCCAGCTGGAGACAGGTGAAAGGCAACCGCACCTTGAAGTTTCTCTCCCTTTCTTCCTCCCTCCCTGTCCTTCTCTCTAAAAATAATGAATATTTATTTTAAAAAACCTATATAATACCATTATTTATTAACCCTTACTAGGTGTCCACAACGTACCACACACTTTACATCCTCTCATTTAATCTCCAAACCGCTTTCTGAGGTAAATACTATTATAAACATTTTACAGATTAAGAAATTTAAGCATCACCTGATTATGTAACGTGCCCAAAGTCACACTACGATGAAGATCCAAAATACAGATATCCACGCTCTTAAAAGCTTGAACTGAGATCCTTAACCTTTGGCCAATCATTGTTTTCTTACGTTTGAATTAAAATTTTTCACATTTTAAAAAAATCAGAACTAAGATCTCTCGCCAGGAATATTAAGTAATATCAATGAAATAAAAAATGGTGAAATAATTCGCTGGGCACTTTTACAAACCTTCATGCCTCTAAAAGCATGTACAATTTTTGTAAAGTATACAGCACATGGGCCTGACAACTTCTCCAGCTGCGAGGCCACTGTGGGGATGCAGCTGTGTTAAATTATGTGCGGAAATCCAGCATCAGATCGCACAGGAATTCCATTCAGAGCGGGCAAGGAAAGTTTCGATGTTCTTGTTTGTTGGGTTTGGTTGGGGTTCTGGGGCGTTTTTGTCCTTTTACAATCAAGGCGCTAGAAGGTCAATGAGTAAGTGGAGAGATGAAAGTCAAACCCGTTCCTATTCCTTCCGCTTAGGAAAAGGAGGCTTGGGGGTCAAGGCCAGCAGGAACCTAAAGAAGAGTTACGTTTCCCCGGTTCGGCCTTGGGATGAGAGCGGCCGGGGAGCCACCGCGGCCCAGCCCGGCGACCGGGCGCGTGGGACCAGGGGCGCCCGGCGGTCGCCAGCCCCGGCCGGCCGGGAGGAGGCAGGAAGCTGGCGGCGGACGCGCGGGGGCGAGGAGAGGGGCCCTTACCGAGCTCCGTGCCCGGGTTGCGCGCCGACATGGTGCGGGCCGCCGCAGCTGTGCCGGTTCCTCCGCCCGGATTCACCTCGGCCCGGCGCTTCCTCCTTCCTCCAACCCCGCCGCCACGGGTTGGCAGCGCGGTCGCCCCGCCCCAAGCCCCTCCCCGGGCGGAGCGGCGCACCTTGGCCGGACGGTTAGGACCTCCAGCCTCGGCTCTGCCAGGGAGCCCTGCGCCCCGCTCTCCCGGGTCCTCTCCACAAGGTTCGTAACTTAGGCACCAGGTGGCGGAAGGAACGCTACCAAAACCCGTCTTGAAATATTTGAGCTGCGGAACTGCACGGTAACAACGGTTAGGAAGTTTTCACTGTGAGATTGCGTACACCTAAGAGAGGAGGCTGCTCTGTGGCCGGGAAAACAGCGAGCCCAGGAGTGAGAAGACCTGGTTTTCCAGCCTTGCTCCGACACAGTGACACCGGGCACGTCAAAGACCTTACTTACCAAGCTTCATTTTGCTCATCTGTAAGAAACGACCTTGACAGTTTCTTGGACCTTGACACTGAATCTGACATTTTTTTTTTTTTTTTTTTTTTTTGCCCCAGTGTGACTTCTGTGGCCAGAAGATTAAAATTGTCTGCAGTCATTCAACTTAGGCCACTAGTGAATTCATCAGTACTTAACAGAGGGCCCTCAGGAAAGAAAACGTTCTTTCAGATGTATGTTGGCCTTTGAGTCTCTGAACAGCCCTGCCAAGTACCATATCTCCTTATATCTCCACTGCTATACCTACAGACATCATAGTTTTTATTGGAAAGGCATCCTGGTGTAGTGGAAACGGAGCAGGTGGAGAATGCATAGAACCCCTTAATATACCAGCAAATCCACTTAATAAGGAGGCAGTCCTAGGAAAATTATTTGTCTGAGAAATAGGATGATCAAAAGATATTTGCCCGTGAAGTTGTCACGTATGGGTAAAGCACCCGGGTCGCCATCAAGGCATATAGTACGTTAGGTGTTCAGTAAATGGAAGTTGTTAATGATATTGTCAGGTTTACAAGGCAATTGTGGGATCAAATAGGAAGAGGAATCCCAGGCTTATTCCCCATACTGAGCTGCCTCTTAGCCTTGTAACACTTAACTATTGTGAAGATTTTGGCTGTGTCTAGATTACATTCATACAAATAACATTTTCCCTTTATTTTTAACAAGGAGAAAGAGAAAAGCCTAGAGCTGGCCTGGTACAGCTACAGCCTCATGCTCTACAATT
The DNA here is from genome assembly GCA_004026585.1 of Noctilio leporinus. Taxonomy (NCBI): domain Eukaryota; kingdom Metazoa; phylum Chordata; class Mammalia; order Chiroptera; family Noctilionidae; genus Noctilio; species Noctilio leporinus. Next base: position 40,834 of record PVIW01002583.1, read on the forward strand.
AAACATAAAACCATTTCACAGAATATGCCAACATCAGCTAAGGCTATTGTGACCATGATGAATCAACAAAAAACAAGGCCACTCAGAGTCATGTATGAACTCGGGGGAATGAACACTTCCCAAACCACCAAAATGACCTAACAGCCTCCTCCTAACCTCATTAGTGTGACTGTCACATCTTTACCCTTCAGTCTAAGCCTTATGACATTCTCCTGTTTTAAGTAAGAATTAAAGCTTTGGCTGGTAGCACAGTGGATTGATGCTGGCCTGAGAATCCAAAGGTCGCTGGTTCAACTCCCATCCAGGGCACATAACCAGGTTGCAAGCCAGGTCTCCAGCCAGGTCTGTGGCTGGAGGCAGGTGAAAGGCAACCACACATTGATGTCTCTCTCTCTGCCTCTCTCTCAAAATAATAGTCTTTTAAAAATAAGTAAGAATTAAGATAACTTGTCACAGAATTATCACCACTTGTTGCCCTCAATCCAATCCAGAACGGCAGTTCCTTGAACCTTTCCCAGGTCACCAAACAAGCCCAGATCCCATGTCATTTCTAACATGCTCTTGCTAAGACACCTCGCAGCTTCCCATGGGCATTCTCCCTTATTGCAAAAAGTCAATGAACCCAAATTTATCCTACTGCTGGTGTGTTCCTGGTGGTCTTCAAATGAAAAACATTGACCGTCTTAAAATTTGATACAAAGGCAACAAATTTTATTTTGAGGAGCAGATGAACAAGCCAAATTTCAACCCATTCATTATGCATTCATGTATAACATAAATTTATTAAAACAAAACAAAAGCTGTGAGATTCCCAACTTGGCTAAAAAAAAAAAACAGAATCAGGGCAGCCTCCCATAGCAGAAAATTTTAGCAATATATCTGACACAAATTTCTCAAGGACTTTTTTCTAAAATTGACCTGTTGTACAGTACTAATCTGGAATTACTCTCTACAGTTTGAAAGTATGTCAAATTGGCATCATTCAGAGATAGTGGTGATAGAATGCAAAATATGAGTTTCTTGAATGACGAAGTATTGCCAAGGCTCTCTTTATGAGTTTCCTTTCAAATATATAGCTTTCTCATTTGGAAGAACGCCTGTCTCTCAAAGATCTATAGACAACCACTACTACATTGGAATCTCCCACAAGTTTTTTCTAAAGCTGATTCTATGCTTCACCCCCTTCCTACTCTAGGGCCCTGGGATGTGCATTTTAACAATTCTTCAAACAGTATTTATGCAAGCTAAATAAATCATCAACCTAGATGCAGAAACTACACATGCCAATCTAGAAATATAGTCCAAACTGGCACTTATAAAACTGTCTTTATTCTTTTAATCCATGAAGATTGTGCATGTTTCTTTTTGTAGATGTTTTTAATATAAATTTTAAATTGCCATATAAATTTCTTTCCACCCCCACTCCTTCAATTAAAATTAAAGCCCCAGGAATGTGTTCTATTTATCTTGAAGCCTTAAAAAGCTACCTGGCCTGGGAGATAGGAATGAAATTCCAAAGGTCATTGACTATTTGCTTGGTTTGTCATATGCCTAGTTATCTATCATAGTACTTGGCATATAGTAGGTTGTGAATATTTTAGGTGATTGCACAATATTGTCCATACTGTTTCCCTATAGTGCCCACTGTTTTATCTAGTCCAATTTCATTTGACTGTAGTCTCTAATTCTCATTTCTTAGAGCAGTCAATCCACTTACACTACAGACTGTCAACCAGTATTTCTAAGAGGTGAGGAAAGTGTTGAAGCAGGAATGCCTAGGCAGGAATATGAATATTAGAATTATTTCATAACTGGAGGGAGACCTATAGTTCATGTAAGTACTACTTCACAGTGAAATCAAAAAATAAGAATTATATTGAGTCTTTTATAAACTTAAAGTTTTCCATTCTCAGACCACATCCTTCACTACAGCTTGGATTTTAAAATGTCCTTTTTTAAAATGAAGATCAAGGTGGCAATTTTTTTTTTTTTAATTAGCTTTGCATGGCAACATTAGTAGACCAGCCTATCTTGCCCATCTCCGTTTTTCTAATCCATTAGTCCACCAAATCCCAAAGTTAGGGAATTACTGTAAAGTTAAATACATAACATTAGCTAATATTCTGATGGGTAAGCCCTTTACATCCATTATTTGGTATCCCCCCGCAAAAAAAATCTGTTAGTGAAAACTGTCAACTCCCTTTACAATAAAGAAATTACGCCCTGGCTGGTGGCATAGTGGATAAAGTGCCAGTCTGCAAACCCAAAGGTCACTGGTTCAATTCCCAGCCAGGGCACATAACCAGGTTGCAAGCCAGGTCTCCAGCCAGGTCCTTAGCTGGAGGCAGGTGAAAGACAGCCATACATTGATGTCTCTCTCCCTCTCTGCAGCTCTTAAAAAAAAAAAAAAAAAAAGTTGATCTACTATAAATAAAATGTTTAAAATAAAAAAGAGAGAAAAGAAATTTAAACCCTGGCTGGTAGCACAGTGGATAAAGTGCCAGTCTGCAAACCCAAAGGTCGCTGGTTCGATTTCCAGCCAGGGCACATAACCAGGTTGCAAGCCAGGTCTCCAGCCAGGTCCATAGTTGGAGGCAGGTGAAAGGCAACCATACATTGATGTCTCTCTCCCTTCCCTTCTCTCTAAAAATAGTAAAATCTTAAAAAACAAAAAAAACAAAAAAATAAATAAATTCCCTTGGGTCACAAATTTCATAAATACCAAGCAGTCTCATGATTCCAATCTGGTGTGTGTAAACCTCAACTTTACTCAAGATAAGGAAGCCTCTGCTATTTGAGTCTGGTGACCTGTGATGCATTGGTAATACTGCTTCTAAAAGGCAGAGGGCCAGGCTTTCCCGATGACACCACCATTTGGCCCTCTAAGGGGGTCACAGCCTACAGCGCTTTCTTCTGGTTACCACCAAATCATCAAAATCTTATATTCTTGTTGGTTATTTATTTTAAAGGAAAGCTCCAAAGGGTCATCCACAAGAATAAAAAAGAAAAAATGACTGGGCTGAGATGTTATTTGAAAGTACTTTCAAAGCACTACCACATATTTTAAAAATTAATACAAGTCTAAGCTAAGTTGATCGATTTTATTGGAAAGTTGGTAACCAGGCTCTTTGAATGCCACCTGAACTTAAATGATACAGTAAAATATAGTACTACAGGTCTATAGTTACCCCATTTTAGTAAGAAGATTTTATAAAATCTTTTCTATCTATGCCTGTATACACATAGCGATGCATTAATGTTCGCTGAATTTTAATCAATTTTGGGGGTAGTGGGATTTTGAGTGATTTTTCTGTGAGCCTACTGCCGATTTTAACTTTTTTTCCTCTGATAACTGACATGTATCATTAAAGTAAGTCATTATTCTGAAAGTTTTTTTGTTTTTGTTTTAATTAAGGCAAGTCGAGCATTTCTACCCAGTCTTAAGAAGGTAAATGCAACCCAAGCAAATTTTAAAAATTCAGTACAACAGAATTTCAAAATTAGGAAACAATGTTTAATACAGATTCTTTAATCAGATTGTTTTGATACAGTTATGATGGAGGTGATCTCCTCTTACAAAACTCAAATCTATCAACTTTCCCAAGAAACACTGTTTTGTTTTAGAGGCATTTAGAGAACAAAAACAATCAGATGTTCAGAAACAGTGTACAATGAATAAGAGACCAAACTATATACTTTATCATGTATTCCTTTTTCTTTACAATGAGAGCAAAAAAAAAAAAAAAAAAAGTTTTCTGCTTTAAGGGAAAAGTCAGAAAAATAGGCCAATATATTTTTCTTCTCCATAATAACATAAACAGCTACAGGAATCTAATTGCAATAAGAGAAATTGAATGTTGGCTTGCGCATACTCATTTAAAAGACAACAGGCCATCATATAAGAGCCAAACTCCATCTGTCTTCATCAAACATTCCTGCATTTTCACTTACAGGCAATACCATACCAAGTTAGTTCCAGCACGGGAGCTAATCCACATTCCTCATTATTTACTGCTCCATGTTTATCTTAAGCAGAGACCAACTCTAGGAGGCTGATGCTTTTCTCTGCTTGCATACTTTAGTCCGTAGGCTGTATACTATTTGTGGCATATGAATGACACTCAGGCCTTCACTTCAGGAGTTGAGCTATAGATGGAATCGGAATTCTCTGAAGCAATTTCTTCTAGTTACAAAACAAATGAACAAAATCACATTAGTCAACTTTATAAAGGAAAAAAGGAAATCTACATTTCTAGGTAATAAAGGAATAAAAAAGGTGTTTTCTAGCATTGGTGAGAGGAAGCAAAAGAGTTCGTGCACATGCCAGTAACGACTAGATTCATGTCATTGAAAAAGCAAGGAAGAGTTTGTGTATTTTACCCATTAACTCTTTTACACCATAACTCAACCTCCAAGGGGTCCTGTCCTTGGCTAACCTCCACTTACTCCATCATATCTTGGAAAGATCTGACTCCTCTTTTATCTGAACTCCAAACAGTATGACACATCAGGGCACACACAATTTATAATGGGAAAGAACACTTAGTATATAATAAGTGCTTAATCAATGTTAAATAACAATTACAACCATAACAATTTTATTTTAGCATCTGAGTCGTAAGTTACTCTAAATTCAAGAATAACCACACATCAATCATGTCCATAATACATCCCTACGCCTACTACTGTGTAGTAGGTATTTAAATATTTGTTATATAATCCTGGTTGGTGTGGCTCCATGGGACTGAGTGTCAGCCTGAAACTGAGGGGTCACCAGTTCAATTCCCAGTCCTCCCCCCTCTCTGATAATAAATAAAATCTTTAAAAATAAATATTTGTTATATAAATATGTATATACACATATTTAAATTTTCCATTATCTAAGTATGTTCATATTTAGTAAGTTTCCTTTGTCATTATGTACACCTCACACAGCACTTCAGTTTTAGGTCCCCTAGGATTCTGCGAAAGTTAATTCATTAGTACTTACCTAGCTCCTCCTCCGCTGTCTCTGGAAAACTGATCTTTGGCTTTGTTAGCTCACCACTATCTTCTTCTATGAAAAGACAAGCAATGATGATCTGAATTACAATATTACCAGTAACAGAAGTATTTTACAAACAAGAAGAGTAAGCCAAGACTATTCCACACAATAAGATACAAAACATAATAGAACAACTTCTTTTTTGGTAATTCTAATAGTTTATCTTTCCTTAAAAATTACTTTTAGGTTCATACAACTACATTCGGACCAATTAACTAACTGCACTTATTAAAACAGTGTCAACCTTATTAGTAAGTACCAGGGAGTAATGCTATTCCGAGACTAAATACATTTACCTATGAATTCCTCATATGGCCCTCTAACAAATTTTTAATTAGGCCCATTCCATTCACCACATCACCCAGTGTAAAAATACATAAAGAGATTATACACCAAAAATTTAAACAAAAGAATATAATAATCACAGGTTTCTCCTTTTGTAAACTGTAATTTTTAACATTTCTGAGGTAGAAACACTGAAATAAAACTAATGATAAAAAATGATACAAAAGTATCAAGTTTCCTTTGATAACTAAGAAAATATTCTTACCAGGAAGCACACACTTCCAAAGGCCATACGTCTTCCCTACTACAGTTTGCCATAGCCTCAAAGTCCCATCTTCAGAGCCGCTGGCGTAGAGTTCTCCATCAGGACTAAATCTCACGCAGTGAATGGGACCGAAGTGTCCTTTGTAGGATTCTGAAAGAGAAGGACTATTAGATAATTCAAAAGATAACAGGTTAGGTATTGATACATTAAAGAAAATACTGTCTACGTTACTGGAAAGATGTGAAGTCATAAAGACAAATACAAAGAACTACTCCCAGTTAAAAATGAAATGATTCTCATCACCAAGCAATGTCAACCCAGTCTGTAAGATTATCCCTTTCCAATTCTAGCACACATTCTGGTTTCAGATAGTCTCTTTCTAAAAGCAAAAACCAAACCAACAAAAAAGAAAAATAAGGCTTCATGTCTCAGTAAAGATGAAGGGAATAAATGAAAATCACCCTAAATTCTACAGAAAAGTAAATCTAAAGCCTATCAGCTCAATCAATCCCAATTTCCATATCCTAAACTCATGGCCTAGTTACCAGGGAACCAATTCTTCATTATGACTAGAGAGAGCCACTAGATGGAGCTCTTTTACACACTTCATCTCCCGATTTCCTACCAAACTAAAGATGAGTCCACTAGTCAATTCTTCTGTCACAGAACACTGAGGTAGAAAATCAGTTATGACCCTAACATATTTTAATCTATGAAATTTAATGAAAGAATGTACAGATTAATAATGGTGGTGGTCTGTTGAGGTCATATCCTCATTTATGAACTTTTCTTATTTACTTTCTAATGCTTCATCACCTTATTAGTTTCCAAAGCTCTTCACTGGACTCATGTCTGTCTCCATGTCTGTGTAACTCAAAGACTCTCAAGCACCACCTTCCCAACCTCTGTCCTACCAGAGAATATCATGAAAGTATTCATCATGAGTAACAATTATCATGCAAGTAGAAAGAATCAGAAGTTTTGGAATGAGAACCGCTGGCCCAAGGTCTGGTATTCACTAACTGCAACCTCCGATAATCAGGCAAATAATTACTTTCCTTTTGCAAAGAGAATGATACAGCTACCTAAAACATTCTAAAACTTTGAAAACTGACATTAAATAAAAATAAAAAAGAAACCCTAACTTAGAAGTCACTTAGATTCAAGCAATAAAGGGTGACCCATAAGCAACTGAATCTACATGGTCCATTCACCAAGGTTCTATTTAGGCAATACAAATCCATCAGCCTTCTCAAAGAAACAAAACAAAATTGTCTTTTGTTCTTTGTGTATCATTCTAACAAGCTTAACTCAGTGGGTGGTCAAGCAGGATGCAAAAATCAAAGTGGCAGCTTACAGACAAAAAGAAGTATAAAAACTAATATATAGCCCTGGCTGGTGGCATAGTGGATAAAGTGCTGGCCTGCGAACCCAAGGGTGGCTGGTTCAATTCCCCAGCCAGGGCACATGACCAGGATGCTGGCCAGGTCTCCAGCCAGGTCCGTAGCTGGAGGTAGGTGGGAGGCAACCATACATTGATGTCTCTCTCCCTCTCTGCCTCTCTCCCTTGCCTTCTCTCTAAAAATAATAAAAATACTTAAAATAAAAATAAAAACTAAATAGTTAAAAAGCAAAAGCGATTTGAGAAGACTGAATCAGATATTAAAAGCTATACTATGAAATACCTAGTCCATCAGATAAATGTAAAATTAAAATGACCATTAACTTCAAATTAATCCTACCTTTCCCTTTACTTTATTAAGAACTCATCATGAAAATAGAAACAAAAGTCAAGACTCCTAAATAAAAATAAAACACCAAAAACCCAGCCCCCCTCTAATTCAGATCCCTAAGGTACCCTTATAAATAGCTATAGCTGTGTTCACATCCCTCCCCACCAACCCACAATAGACTCAGGGATTCCCTATGCTGGCAAGAGGTGAAGCTAGGTAGATGGGGCTACATGCCTGCACTGGACTTCAGAACAAACCTTCTTGCATCTGTGTAATAGGACTCTGACATTAAGCGTGCCCCCTCCCCAATAAATACACTGCACTATTGTGTAGAATGTCAGGATACAATAAACTTAAGTTAAAAGGAAGACATTTCTACCCAAAATGGGTAAAAATTCTTTTTCACTTGGAAGCTACAAGCTTGTAGTTGGCTGAAAAATTTGTCAGGGTGTTAATTACTAAAACCTAACATTTGACAAAGGTTAACTACTCCATTTTAAGGGGGTGGGGGGTAACTCACCTAATTCTTCTCCACTATTATAATCGTACTTATAAAGTTTAAAATCTTCACCACCTGCAACAAGAAATTCTTTCTCAGGGTGAAGAGACGCAGAATTGATGGTTGCAGGAGCTTCAAAGGATTTAATTGGGTCCAAACTGGAAAAAGTAATATAAACACTTACAAATTTTGAACACTGCATAACTAATACACGGAAATAATTATTTATGTTTAACTGGTTCTAAATTCTGAAACCCAAGAAACAACTAAATTTTCATCTAGTAAAATACAATCATGTTTAAAAAACAAACAAACTGGTATCTCTCCCCCTCTCTGGCTCTCTCTCTCCCCTTCTCTCTAAAAATGATAAAATTTTTTAAAAATTTTTAAAAAACAAAGAACAACAAATTTTAAAACCCTCAATAATATTAGCACAAAAAGTTCAGAAGGATACTATGGCTAAGTGGAGTTCATCCCAGAATACAGACATTTCAGTAGAGGGATATTCACATTTTGTGCAGTGGATGCCTTCCCAGAAATGTGTGTGCTAGCTAATTAAAACAATATTAATATTGGGATTTTTATGCTCTGAAAAAATATTAACTCTGTATTGTTTTTTTCCCATGACAACAGTCTTTGCAAACACAAAACATTTTTACAGTAATGATATTAAAGGAATTACTTATACATTATTTTCAATTGCTGAGAATTTATGAAGCTTCTACAATAGGATAAACCTTCAATCCCACAAAATATAAACTGCTAAAACTGGCTCAGTTTTTACCACCACACAATAAAAGAACAACTAAATGTGAGACTAGAGCTATGTAATAAAAATCAATCCACAGTTAAGTTTCACTGAGTATCAATGACTTTGAATACCGGTCCTAGCCCAACCCTAAAACTCATGAAGGCATCCAATACACAGCTTAGCGCATTCCAGCTCCTAACTGCCCCCATCTTCCAATGGCTCAGGGCAACCACATTTCATTTTTATCAATTCTCTGGTGTATGAATTCCTCTACACTCTTAATTGCTCTCACTTAAACTTGGAAAGTTGGCCCTTTAGACAAAAGTTTCGCACTGCTCATCAGAGCAAAATGTAGTATAATCTTTATGGCAATTAATTAACATATACACCAAGAACTTTATATATATTATTATCCCTTGAACTCTACTTACAGAATTCTTTTGTAAGGAAACAGATGCAATGTAACACTCGCTGCAGTGTTACACTATAGAAATTGACACATAATCTAATGCAACCTCTAATGCAGTGTACCTAGTAAAAATGTTTTCCAAGAATTTTTAATGGCTAAGAATATTTTTAAATAACAAAATATACTCATTGAAGTTCCAGGAACCAAAGCAGGGATTGGGAACCCCACATGTGAAAAAAAAAGGGCAAAAATACAGCTACATTAATATTCTGGAATCTATGGTTATAGCACTGTGGGTAAATTTTTTACATTATATTTTCCAAATTTTCAACCAAAACTTACTGTATTTATAGTCACAAAAATTAAGTCTGCTTTTAAAAAGCATTAGGTCTATACATACTTAGGAATTTTAAAAAATCAATCATTTCTCCAAAATTTTAAAGTGAAAACAGGAGAATCAAGATCATAGCAGATGTATATAGCAATGAACATTAATTGCAGCACCAGTCCAGTGACCATTTAAAGAAATATAACTATAAAAGTTTAACTTTACCAATAAATGTGCTAAATATCTAAAAATTATTTCTGTAATTAAAGTACACCAAATTCTTTATAAAACACATTATTAGCCATATAGAAACTTCCTGCCATGTTACACAGCAGCGATTTTCAACTGGTGTACCACAAGAATTTTTAAAACATGCAATGTCTGACTAGTCAAGGGCCCTGACCTCTTTTCCCCTAGACTGTCAAATAAAAAATGACAATAGCCAATACAACAATAGATGTTCAATGTGAATTTAAAAATTATAGCTACTTTGTTGGATCAGCAAATAATACATTTTTGGTGTGCCACAGAATTTCAGTTATTAGTTTGTGTGCCACAGTTTTATAGTAGAGGACAAAATTTACTTTGTTTATAGTTAAATACCTTTTCATATATGTCTTCTAATTTCTAAGTGTTCTCCAGGTTGTCTTTTCTCAACAAGAAAAAAAAATGAAAGTATTTCTTGGACATACCTTACTGCACTATGAAAAGCAATAGATCGTCCATAAGTTATTACCAAAATCTCTCCCTCAGGAATATATTCCATACTGCTAACAGACATATTAAAATTTAAAGATTTCACTTCTGTCATTGTAGCATGATCCCAAAGGCTGCAAAACAGAAAGAAGAAAATATTGTGGTATTTACTCATTTAAAAATCATTAATCCTAATTACACCTGCAGATTTGCCAATAATCACAACTGTAAAACTTTCCATTCTACCTCATAAATTACAGATGACACACAGAGTTCTAGGTTCCTATGCAAGGTCAAATTATTGTTACCTTGTTGCAAACATCATCCTGAGTATTCAAATACACTTCCTGAACAATTTGGAAAAACTATGCTATTAATACAATTAGGCCTTAATCTAATTAACTTAAGCAGTACTCTAAATAATGGTTCTTACATTTTTGTGAATCTGATGATGGCTGTATTATCTTTCCACAGAAAAATACATTACTTTTTTCCTATACAAAATGGTGTATACAATTTCAGGGGGTCAATCCACTGTCCCCTACAGTCAACCTGTCTCTGACCCAGGTGAAGAGCACCTGCCTACAAAGATACTCGTAGTTTTAATTAAGCATCTTATAAATTTTATGTTTACAGTAGTACATGGATACCTCCAAAAGAAATGTAACCTATCTGAGGTTTTTTAATATTCAGAGACAATGCTTCCTACATTAAGTTATAAAAAACATTAAAAATATAACCTCAAAGGTCAAATATTTTTCAACTTTAAATTATTAAAGAAAAATTACTTACCGAACGGTTTTATCATCAGCTGAAAGAATCTGTTTATCCTCACTGCACCACAGAGCCTTTTTAATACCAGAGGTATGGCCACTGATTTCCTTAGGTTCTTAAGATGAAACAATTTAAAATAATTTGTCAATATTTGATCTCTAAAACTGAGCAATACTGGAAGAACTTAATATGTAAAAAAGAAAAAACACATTTTTAATTAGACTGCAACTTGATAAAGCCCAGCACAGTTCAAACTTGGTATTAATGTAGAATACATTCAATTTTTCTATATTGGAACAAAAAATCTCTGCATGCCAAAACACCCAAAAGCTACAATTTTATTGTGGCACAAGTAAATACACACTCCTTCCAGGCTACTTTTCTGCTTTCAGAAAAAACCATTACCGTATCACAATACAAGAATTAATTAATGAGACACAATTTAGTTAAGAATATGGACCAAGGAACAAAATAGCCTGAGTTAATCCTAGTACTATCACTAATTCTGGGTTAGTTAATCCTAGTAGTATCATTAATCCTACTACTATCACTAATCCAAGCCACTGTTAGCAATAACAAAAAAGAAGGGAAGGGGGATACAGGCTAGAAGGAGAAAAGGGTAATGAAAAGCAGAGCAGTCTTCTCAATACAAGGGGGGTGGGGCACCAAAAGTAGGTTTACAATTCTAAATTCATGAGTTGATTCTTGTAATATTATTTATTATTTTCCATACTTTTGTCCCACCCCATATTTCTAGAGAGCAAAGCATTAAAAAAAAGACCAAGGAATCTTTCTCTGTTGGAAGCTTCCCTTCAAAACATTTCAAAAAACCAACACTCACAGATATCTCTGAGAAAAACAAGCTGGAGGCAACCCCACTCACCTCTTCCACTGTGGGTTAAATTACTTAACCTTTTTAAGACTACATTTCTTCAACAATAAAACGTAACAATAGTTCCTGTACATCTAAACTTTTTAACCTCGTCTCTGATATACAATAAAAGCTAACTTTTTATATCTATTGCCAGTAGAAAGAACCCTTTTCAAAAAGCAGGTTTGAGAATGGTAAAAGATACAAAATGTCCCCCCAAACCCTAAAGACCTTGCTGAGTCTGATAGGTACACGCTACCTTTTTTTGGCATAAAGTTACCAAAGAGGATAAACAGAAAAACTCTTAAATCTAGAATCATCTAGGCCCCACCACCACCACTTTAGAAATGCTTTGAGAAAAGGTACCTTGAGAGTAACTTTAATTTCCAAAGCAGTCTGACTCTTTACACACTTCCAAAGTTGACTTAGGAATAATAAATGCCCATGATAAAATTTAAGATACCAACGAACATAAATTGAATACAACAAAATTCTGTTTATCATGTTTTGGTAACTTATAAAGTATGTATTATGTAGCTGGGAAAGCATTAAAATACTACAAAACAGGTGAATTTCTGGGCTAGAAAAGGTGTCTTACAACTTCTGTATAAGGAGAAAATTCATACAGTAAATGGAAAGATCTCACCACCAAAATTTTAAAAATGTGTGTATCATACACTTGTTAACAAAATTTAAAAGCAAATGACAAATTGGAATAAATAAAAAATTTTAAGATCAGTAAGAAAAAGATGAACATCACAAAGATAAATGGGCATAAACAGGTAATAAGTTCACAAATGAATGTTCCAATGGAGTTCAACAGTATTTAAATTTCATATATAAATTATTTTTTAAAGTTCATAATACAAAAGAGTAATTTTTCTTCTATTAAATTGGCAAGGATAAAATCAGCTATCGGTGTTTGTTAGAATAGGTTGGCTACAGGTTATATTCACCTTTGCAGGAGGGAACTTTGGTAATATCTATCAATGGCTTTCAAGTATAGCTCCTTTTATTCCAGCAATTCTGTTTCTATGTAATTATCCTACAGAAACAACTGTGGAAATACTTGCAATGATAGGGATGTTAAGCGTAACACTGCTTACATTTAAAATTTGTAAATAGCCCAAACAGACTATAACAAGAAATTGGTTAATTCACTTACTCGTCAAAACATAGAAAAAACTATATGCATACACAAAGTATTCTCACCTACTATAACTACTCTTTCTTACCAAAACATAGTTATTACTGTTATGCACTTTTAAAAACTCTTAAGGCGGCTATACAAGCATATAGTAGTACATAATGTTCAGAAATATACAGAAAGAGTGTAAAGCGAACACTAAAGATATAAACAGTGACTAATGCTGAATAATAGGTATGTTTTCATATTTCCCCCCATATGAACATGAATTAATTAGGAAAACTCATTTAAATTAAAAGAAAATAAAACCATAAACATGTATAAATTAAGCTTACCTGCTTCTGGTTTGTTCAAGTCATATATGCGTAACAGTTTATCCTGTCCCCCAGTTAACAAGTAATTACTATCCTGAAAATGCAAACAAGTAAAATGTTACTAGATTAACCATTTTAACGGTTGTATCTCCTTGAAACTTCCACACCAAATAAAATCCAAACAAAGCTCACAATTCACAAAGAGATACTACACATGCCAATTACTTCTGAGAAGATACTATAGAGCATTTATCTTTGTCATAATGCCAAAGCCCTTCAAACTACCTTGTCCAAATACGATCCACCCCATACTGCATAAATTTGCTCTACCTGCCCGGGTCCTACTCCCTGCCCTCCTGAGTAACAGTTCTTCAATGATCTCAAATTTATCCTCTCCTTTCTGAAAGTAGTTAGGAAACATTTACTGGGTATTTGGGCCACATGGGAGTTCTTGGCTTCACCTTGTCTAACAGACCATATAGTCTGAAGTGGATAGTAGCATTCCTTCTATTGTTATCTAAACTTAACAACTTCCTTTCTTTTATATTTTATATTCTTCTGTGGTAACAATTTGTGGTGTGTATGTGCATCTTCAACCTTGTGAAATCAATAAAAACCTTTGGAGGTGGGCCATGAAGGCCTCTGTCAATCAGACACTGGTCTACCTTCTCTCCCCTGGCATGAATTGCCAGGGAAGGTTCATTTCACCTGCAGCACTGGGATCTCTGTGGGTCAGGAGTCTCCTACACCAGGGTATTTAAAAAACCTCATATACCATTTACCAAGAAAATGTACATCTGTATAGCTTACCCTACAATAAAATCAAATATAAGCCAATATATACCCAAAATCCACCCCTCCAAACCAAGTATAAACCAAACATAAAAATAACAATTTAATTCCTTTAAAAATTCCATTTTCTGATACCTGAGTGAAATCTACAGATTTGACGATGTGTTTATGAGCCAGGGTCATCAATTCATCTCCTGAGACAGCATCCCACACTTTGCTAAAAATGGAAAGTAAAGATACATATAATGGCAATTTTGATGATTAATTACCAAGTAATTTATTTATGTGAAATGTTACATAAATGCATTATACATCTCCATAGTTCTAATATCTCTCCATCATTAAGAGTTCATTTGATAAAACACTTAAATAAATCTAAAAAAGCCATGTAACCAATCTAATTTTGACAGCAAAAAAGATCTAACTTTTAAGTAAATCAGATCCGTGAAATAACAAACACATCCTTATTTTTATCTTAGCCTATAATCATATTTTAGCAACACTGCAAAACATTTCAAACAACTTTTAGTTTCACCTTTCCAGTTTTTTCTCTATTCTCTACTCATGTATATGCAAAAAAGAAAAAAAGGAAAAATCAGAAATCCTTAAAAAAACTTTACAATAAAAAGCCCTATACAAGTTACATAAAATTTTAAAACACAATAGAAAATATTCTCCCCACCTCCTCCTCAAAGTTGACTCTAAGATTCTCCAATCTTACTTCAATTAACTTCCTCCCAAAGTATTAGCCTTTGATTATATGTTAATATGGGGGAATTTTAATCTCAACTGTATGTTTCTATGACCCATACCAACCAAAAATATATGTAGTTGTGTCTGTAAACATGAATTATGTCTGTGCATGTCAAAGAGTAACAGCTAAATAATACTTTACAAAAATACTGTAACGAGTTCCTGCCAAATAAAAATGCTTAAAAGTTGCATACAGGGAAAAGAACTGTTAAGAATAAATAACTATGCTTCCATAAAGGTTTCCAATTTATTACAATTGACATTATTTCCAGGAATAATGTATATTAAAAAAATAGCACAGAAAAAAGGGGTATGTTTTCTTCATTTACTAAATAAACACACAATATATATATCAAGTATGTATTTTATGTCATTCTACACTTAGTGCTAGGATACAAAAGGGAGAAATAATCCAAAGAAAGTTCCTGCCTTAGTAGAGCTTTATCTGAGGAGAAAGACATCCATTAAATATATATTAACTAAAATACAAACCTATGTGGCTATAAAAACAGAACAAAAACAAACAAACACTATACCAAAAAGTCCAGAAAATCTAAGCAATGGAAGCCAATGGTCTTAAAGAGCAAGGAAAAAAAAAAAAGATATTGTAGATAAGCCTTAATAGCATGTAAATGGCAAAAACACATGAATGACCATCTAACAGTAATAAATACTAATGATATAAATCTTACCTATTACATATTTGAGTCCTAAGTGGCTAAGTATATTCTGAGACAAAGAAAGTCAACTATTAGTACTGATAGTAAATTCCGTTCTCTTTACAGAGAAAACCTGCTCTAATCTCTCCCATTCCCAATTCAATTCTGGCCCAAGCTTCCTTTCCTGACCTCATTTTGTATTACTTCTCTGAATCTGGCCACACCAGATTACAAACCATTCCTTAATCAAGCCGTGCATTTCCTTTCTGTGTCTTTATAGAAACTGTTCTCAGCTATCTACTCATTCTCAGAGCTCATTTCAAATGCTATCTTTTATGAAACCTTTTATTAATCTCACCTCCAGTAACCATTCCTATCTTTTCTTCCACAGAGCTCATCTTATACTACGTGTTTAATTGTCTTGCTTTAATTTTTAGCATGTTTATAATGCTAAATCACAAAGAAATCAGTGTTAAGATTTCACAAAGTTTAGGATTTCAGACTGTAAGAATAACAGAAGGCATAAAAAGTAAGGAAAGTAGCAAATATACCTGAAACTTGTTGTTCACATGATGCCAAATCTCAAAGAAACTCTAAGTAATGTCCTTTGAGATAGTTTCAAATACATTCAATAATCTCCATAATCTCTTTAAAATCTACAGATTCACTCAGGAAGAGGAAGGAACTGGCATGAGCCAAGCAGTATCACCTGGAGGAGCAATGTTTTTACTCTTTTCCCTATTTAGAAACATTACACATTACTAAAACTGAGATGACACTCTGACAGAGCATGTTCTAACCACTTGCAATAAGCGGCATATTTCCATTATTTACCGTAAGAACACTACAAAGGGCTTAGAGTCCTCAAAAGAAACTGGAATAATCCAAATGTTTCCTAATGTATTTTTCAATCTCCAGGCAATAAACTGTTATTAACTAGTTGGCTGCCAAATGCAAATCAAGACAACGAAGCATCTTTACCAATATTATCAGCTGATCTGGAGCATTTATTTTATGCACAAGTACTTGTCATTTTCCTAAACTACTATACTGCAACCGCTTATATGTCCCTCATTTTTTGCACATAATAACCAGTGCTATCTGTTCAACACTTGTCATATTCTGAGAATGGATGTACCACAAGTTTCAGGAGGAGCTACTTAACTTCTTTAAAGCCTGAACAAAACAAACAATTTTAGCGGGGGGGGGGGGGGGGGGATGACTTATCTTACTTAACATGTTGACTAAATCATCAAAAAGGAGATAATTCTACCTTTGATTTATTGAGGACCTTATTCAGAGGAAAATTAGATCTTTCTATTGACTTTTAAAAGAAAGATGATCATACACTTTGGTTACCTACAGTACAGATTCCTGGGCCTAACCCCAGGTCTACTCAAACTCCTGGAACAGAGCACAGGAATCTTCTCTACTTTTGGCACTTTCTCTAGAGGACTTTAATGGGAGAAAAGTGGAGGGATTGAGAGGGTCATGGTAAGTGATGCTAACATGAGCCTTGTAAATTTTTATAAAAAGTATATGTATACGTTTACATGTATTATATATACACACATAATTTGTATTATTCTGTATTGTATATAATTGTACACACATATATACACACACACGCACACAACATATAAAGAGAATGGTGTTTCTGAGACTGTACTCATGCCCTGACTTGATTGCCCAAATCACCTTAAAATAACATTCTAAACTGATCTGCACATCAGCCCTGCTGGTTTTCTAAACAAGAAACAGGAAGAAAACTAACCTCTGTATAAGCATGACATTGAGGAATTTTCTGAGAAACATAAGAATGGAAGGGTGGGGAGAGTTCCTTGGAATAATTTATACCAAATAAGATTAATCAGGTGAGTTGAGGGAGCTGTTCTTCAGCTGGATCAAGTTCCGTAATAGCTAAACACAGACAAGTCACTAAAAGAGGATAGACCATGAATGCACACATTCCCACACCTCAGAAAGACATAGAACCAATGAGAGGTAATCTCAGCTACAATTTATGGAGCACCTACTACATAACAAACTATGCTTGACTCCACGAACATAAGCAGAGAAAAGATCTCTGAGATTTCCCGGTAACAGCATTCATCTTAGAACCATTTTACAGATGGTTCTAAAAAGTTTATAGCCCTGGCTGGTGACTCAGTGGATAGGGGCCAGCCTACGAACCCAAAAGTCACTGGTTCAATTCCCCAGCCAGGGCGCATAACCAGGTTGCAAGCTAGATCTCCAGCCAGGTCCATAGCTGGAGGCAGGTGAAAGGCAACCATACATTGGTATTTCTTTCCCTTCCTCTCTCTGAAAATAAAACCTTAAAAAATTAAATTAAAAATTAAAAAATAAAAACCAAAGTTTAGGCTGCACACCATCATCAAACTGGAAATACAAAGTATGGGTAGCATGTGAACTAAGCCATGACTACTATGAAATGCTGATATATTTCCTACTGTACCACAGCACCTAAAAGCCTTAAATGAGGGAGAAAGACAGGATTCCTTTTTGGTATTTATATCTACTCAAACTTCTTTGCATGAAACCTAAAGGTTTCATGGTTTCAGCCATATAAGTTACAAAATAATATACATACATTGGTCTAATAGGAATTGGTAGGTGTTGTAACCTTATACATGTAACATTTACACTACTGTTAGATTTTAGGACATATAAATTTACTGTTAAATATTAAGGACGTATAAATGTATTTAATAGTCATAATCAACATACAAGATAAGCACTATTACTTATCTCATTTTTACAGATGATTAAATTGAGAATGAGAGGATAAATCAAGTTCCCAAAGTCAGGGAGCTCTTAAATGATGAAGCCAGAATTTAAGTACAGAATTCAAGTCTAAACCAGCATCCATGCTTTTAACACCATTTGTTAATATAGACATAACTTGAAAGATTAAGAAAGCACAAATACTGAGTACCTATCCACAGACACATCTTCAAATGACTGATTTTAGTTATTAATGCTCTGTAAGTGACCTAACCAAAGATAATTGTCCCTGTGGCAACAAGATAAAATTCAGAATACTCATCTCAAGATTCTGTTATTTAAAGTGCCATTTTCAAACCCTTTCCTCTACCCATTTCAGAGTAATTATCACATAAATAGTAATTTCTATTTAATACCCTTTATTTCTTTTCCAGAAGACTGGCACTACAATTTAGTCAAATGTACAGTCTTCACAGATTTTACAGATGGGCATCCTCCTAACCAGCTTTTGCACAGGTCCCTGAAAGACAAGAGCAAGCCATGGCCAGATATGTCAGTTGGTTAGGGTGTCATCCCCATACACCAAGGCTAGATCCCAGGTCAGAACACAAACAAGAATCAAACAATGAATGCCTAAGTGGAACAACAAATGGATAGTTCTCTCCCTCTCTTTCAAAAAATTAATTAATTGAAATCATTAAAACCTTGAAAAAAAATCAGCTAGTTTGATTCCCAGCCAAGGCACATTACCAGGCCGCAAGCCAGGTCTCCAGCCAGGTCCTTAGCTGGAGGCAGGTGAAAGGCAACCATACATTAATGCTTCCCTCCCTCTCTTCCTTCCTCCCTGCCCTTCTCTCTAAAATTAATGAATAAAATATTTTAAAATAAATAAATAAATCAGAGCAACACCATCAAGCAGGAGGTGACAAAGCATTTTGCTTATGTAATTAACATTGTTAGGGCCAGATAACAAAGAATAAAGGTTAACAAAAATAGATCTTCCCAGTACTACAATTCGAAAAGCTTGTCTCTAGTATCTCTAGATACTATGCTAATGTCCACAGTATCTTAATCTTGTTATATTTATATCAATATTTAAATATATTTCATTTAAAACACCATTTTACTAAATGTTAACTCATCACCACCAGACCAAAGACCTAGTTTCAGTAATGACATTTTAAAATTCCACTTACCAAGTATTTGAAATCTAGTCATTAATCCGAATTTTCTACCTGTTATAAAATCATTGACATTCATTCCCAATGACAACATTATGTTCCAGAAGCAACACTGAGAACCATAATTCATCTTCTACCTTGGAAAATTTCCTGAAGTTATTTATTAAACAAACAAAGTAATGAATAAGACAGGGGGGTACAAAAAATGTTAAGACACGGCCCCTGACCTCAAGAAGCAACACATAGACAAGTGAAATACTATAAAAGTATTGGAAGCTCTAGCACAGGACATGGTGTGCGCACAAGAGGAAATAGATACCTTCAAGCACTCCATCATCTTCCAGCACTCCGTAAGTATCCCTTCTCTGAGCACCACTTTTATTTCCTATTCTGACCTCCGTACTTAACAATAAGATAAGTTTCCTCCGTATTATAAGCATGCTTGCTGACACCCAAGGCAACATTTGACCTGAAGTTGTTGACATTAATAGGACTTACATAAATCTAAGAAGTTCCTTATTTTACCAATAGTATGTACAATCACAACACGGTACAGTACAAAGCCTTACTGTAGTTATAAAAAAAGATATAATATTCACTTAAGATATAGAAAAAAGTTCAAACAAAACTGGTAACTTCTTACTCATCTCTCAGCACCTCCAATTTAACCCCATGTGAGTCATGAATCTCCCTTTCCTTATTTAAAAATTTAAAATTGTATTGAATTGGCCAAAAAGTCATTTAATTTTTTCCATAAAAGACGTTATTCATTTTCACCAGTAACTTTACTCATTTGGATATTGTGAATATGCTATCTCTCAGAATATAATATTGATTGTTCTCAATTAATGTCTTCCGTAAAAAATTTCTATTTACTCTTTTCAACTAATGTCTTGATTTGTTCCCTATCACCTTCAACTGGTCTAATGGTGGAGCACTGTCCGGGGAGGAATCTCCATGAAACTACAAACCACTTTTGACTCTTTCAATCAATCATAGCACCTTCTCCATACTCTGCACAAATTATGGGGTTTTTTGGTGTGCATGTTTTTACTTTTCTTAAAGTAATAAAGAAAATATATCAAAAATGTTGCATATTTTCTTCCACCTTCAACATTAAAATGGCTACAGAAAAGTTCACCAATTTTGGTTAAGCTTTTTTCTTTTTAATGCACACTGATATGGCAGGTGTCACAATACAAAATTGTTTAAATGAAATTAAAGACAACTTAGGCACTTACTAGTTTTCTTACAGAAAAAAGCTAACAAACATTTTGGCCAACCCAATACATACAGAAAATTCACTCAGTAAGACAGACATTTCTTGAATTTCAACAAATGCATAGTCATGTATCCATCACCACAATCAATTTGCCTCTATTTTTCATATAAACTTGGTATGTTAATTTGCTTAAAACAAAGGAGCAACACATTTACACTTGGTCTTCAGTGTGAAATGGTGTTAGAGAAAAAAGAACTACTTTTATTTTCTACTCTTAAGCCTAATAAGGTCTATTATATGTACAATAGCTCTTGACATTGCCTTCACTAGTTTTAACATTAGTGTCTGCTACAGCCTGCAAACCCAAAGGTCGCTGGTTCGATTCCCAGCCAGGGCACATAACCAGGTTGCAAGCCAGGTCTGTAGCTGGAGGCAGATGAAAGGCAACCATATAATACATTGATCTCTCTCTCCCTCTCTCCCTTCCCCTCTCTCTAAAAATAAATAAAAATCTTAAAAGTGCCTGCTAAGTCACACACACGGTTAGGAACTGGAAAAACA
The DNA here is from genome assembly GCA_004026585.1 of Noctilio leporinus. NCBI lineage: Eukaryota > Metazoa > Chordata > Mammalia > Chiroptera > Noctilionidae > Noctilio > Noctilio leporinus. The sequence continues at coordinate 61,863 of PVIW01002583.1, forward strand.
AGATAACATAAAATATGACACATGCCCCAAAGGGGAAAATTAGTTATTTCAAGTCACTCTAACAACATAAACAAAAGTCAAAATTCAAAATCAGTAAGGCATATTCTGGCACCAAGTAATATAATTAGACTGTAGGGCATATGGTGTACAGTACCAGATGATGCTGATGAACTAGAATGAAGCCAAATTTTAAAGTACCAGCAACTGAAGTTTAACTGTCCGGCCAGTGGTTCTAGGTAGCATATTAGAATCACCTAGAACAACTTTTGGGAAGAAAATAATAAAACTGATGCTTGGCACTCCATCCCAAACCAAATCAGAATTTCTTGGGCACATGCATTGGAGTACTTTCAATGCTCCTCTGGTAATTCTGTACACCCAAGGTCATGAACCACTGAAACAGCAGAGGAAAGACAGGAAGGTTACTAGACAGAGAAGCAACATGACGAAATTTGCTGTTAGGAAGGCAACTGGCAGCCTACAGAAAATGCCTAGACAGACTGGCGGCAGGAATGTGAACTAAGGCAGTGGCCGAGGCGTAAGAAACACTGCAGTCAGGAGGCATTCTACTGAAAGAATCAACAAGATGAAGAAACCTGAATGTTAAGGGAAAAAATCAGTAACTGTAAAAACTTAAAGACAGTAAAGAGTAACTTAGTTTGGGAATTTTTAATATGCCTAAAGCCAGTTCATGAAAACTGAGAGATTCAGCTAAAATATCCGGGGCCATCAGCACTCTAAAAGGTAAGAGGCGTGTATTTATCACTCAGAAAGCAAATGTGAAGCAGTATTGCTTAACAAGACCACCTGAACACCCGCTAACTGCAGTGCTTGTTAATAATGTGGATTCCTGGGTTCCAACCCAGACCTGCAGAGTAAGTCACTCCAGTCTGAATATTTTGAGAGCCACTGAAGAGAAGGAAGCAGACAGGGCCAAGTGGAATTTGGGTGCAAACATCATGTGGTCTATGTAGGACTGAATCAGAACTTGAAACTGAAGTTCAATTATTTCAGAACACAACCCACAAAGACCTCCATGCCCGGCCATTTGGTTATACTTACGCTGTGAAATCTGCAGCAGCTGTAGCCGCCTTGGTGGCATCCTTATTCAATGTTGCGCCCCAAACAGCACCCTTATGACCCAAAAACGTTCCAATCCAGTCTCCTGTATCCCCTTGGCGCAGCATAGGTTTACCATCTAAAAAATATTTTTAAAAATACATGATTTAGGAGTTCAGATTATTTGAAATCTTAGATTCAAGCACAGAATGATCATGTTCCATACCTTAAGTGGGAAGCTGCATTTGCTATCTAACTATTCTCACCCCCTGAGGTCACCAGGGAACCTCCAGAAATAATGTAAATTAACTTACAGTGAACTACAAGGTGGGGCAAAAGTAGGTTACAAGTTGTTTGCATGGAATACGATAATTAACACAAGAATAAATTGTTTCACATACTCTCAGCTTTTATATTTTACAAACATAAATCTGCTTTTGCCCCACCCTGTATATGTATACGTTGACTGAAGAACTGAGCTCTCCGGGAAGCATATGCAATTCGGTGGGAAAAACACTGACCTGCATCAGTGGAACTGGGTCTTATTTTAGACAAACCTGTTAACCTAAACATCAAGTGTCCATTTGCAAAATGGGACTAATTCCACAAAGGAACATCCAGCGAGGCAATGGGACTGGCAAAAAACAATGGGACTGGTAAAATAAGGTGAGGTATTCCTTAGTCTGGCCTAGTTTTTCCATTTCCCACACACCTTTGAAGGGTATTTATAGTTTGCTGGGCCGGGCGCCTGAACAAGTGAGCAGTCCCGCTTCTCCAGAAACAGCAATAAAAGTAAAATGTGAAGCCTGAGTTGGAGACAACACGGGGCCTTGTTAGAGGCGCCACAAAAAGCTTCTCTTGGCTCCAGCAGCAGAATCCAAACACTATTCCTCCAGCTCCCACCTCCCATCTCCAAGACGGGCCTCCTCACCAGCCCTCAGGCACCGAGCAGAGTCCCGGGCGTCTGGGACCCCGGACCTGCGCCCCGCTTACCTTTGCACGCGCTGATTAGGAAGTAGCCATAAGGCGTGATCCCACTGAAGGCCAAATCAACCACAGGCCGCGTGTGGCCGGAGCAAGTGAGCGGCGTCTGCCTCATTGCCATGGCGGCCGTGGGCCTGGAGAGCCGGATGCCGAGCCGAGGGGCGTCTGGGTCTTTCCTCTCCGCCGCAGCGCCTCCGGCCCAAGGCTCCGGCCTGACACTGCGGCTGGGCCGGGAAACGGGAAAAGGAGGCCAATCGGAAGACACGAAAGGGTCAAGGACGGGCCAGGGAGTGTGCGACCAGCGACCCACCCGCGGAGAGGGAGGAAGGGAGGAAAGTAGGGGAGGGGGAGACACACACACAGCCGGCGACCACGACCAGCACAGTCCACACTGGCACCAGCAGGAAGTGACGGCGTCAATGACATGCAGCATCCGCCGGAAGTGACGATTGAGGGGAGGCGGGGTTTTGCCCGTAGGAAAGAAGCGAGTAGGCCCGTGGTGCGCAGGCGCGAGTTCAGCACGCAGGGCACGTGAGGCTGGCCCCGGCCGCCTGGGCTGGCGCCTGGGGGCGCTGCAGTCTCTTTGTTGGAGTTGGTCTTGCAGAGCTTTGCGGGTTCCGGACGGCGTTGCCGGCCTTGGGCGAGGTTGCCTGGTGCCAAGTCGTGCTCTGCTCTAACCGCGTGCCTGGGCAGTCCTGTGGCTTACCCACTGAGTATCTCAACAGACGGACAGTAGAAAAACAGAGTTGTTCCCAGGAATGGTCCGAACCAGCAAACAACGGCTAAGAACTTACTAATTTTTATTAAGAACTATATAGGTAGCTCCTCTGAGATTGTTTACAAGTCCCTCAAAAAAAGTAATTTCCCCACCAACCTCTCCTGTTGTGTAACATTCCGTGATTGCTAGTATTTGAAACAGGAGTCGTATGTGGCTTTAAGTACAGTTAAATTCAAATGATTTTTTTCTTATTGAGAAGTTCAGAGAACTCTGGAGTAGTACTCGAGGTGTACTAATACTCGCATTAATAGAACCTGAGGCCGCACTCCAAATATACAGATTATAATTTGTAAATTATATACATATATACTATAACCCATAGACAAAATACTAAATTATAAATAGAAACCAGCTTGGCCTTTCTGCAGGCAACCCGCTTCAGGTATCTTTGCTATGTGTATTAATCAGGTATCTTTGCTATGTGTATTAACCAGAATACACATGCTGACTGGTGGCACTTTCCTAAGCAAGGACGGTGCTTTCTTTAGGCAAGTTGTTTCCTTCCGTGGATGATAGAATTTTAACCAGAAACAGTAGCGATTTTTGTGAGTTATTCACTATTTTATCACCAAGGCCATAATATCTTGGCCCATATTAATAAATATTCAACCAGTACAAGTGTCCCTGAATATTTCCTTATCTTCCATAATCTGTGCGTGTGTGTGTGTGTGTGTGTTTGTGTGTGAGAAAAACATGTATTGCCATTCAAGATTCAAGCCTAAAGGCTCCAGTGGGGACTTCAAGAGCTTCCCAATGCTATTTTCTTTCTTAGCATGTTGTTCATTCATTTATAGAACAACATTTATCATATGTTTTCTGTTATTTTGCTGTTGTTGTGCTCCCTCTCTGTGCCAACCTCATGCTATGGTACAACACGCACACACCTCTACACATACTTTATACATACACTTAAATTATGAGCTTTGTAAAGGCAATGGTTATGACTTTGTCAAGTTTGTACCCTAGTACCAAAAGAACACATGACATTTATTTATGGGTAGTATATGCTCAACAAATGCTTGTTTACTGATTATATAAATAACTCCATTATTGATGGCGGCAAATAAATAAAAGGTACAACTCATGTGAAAACAATTACTTAGTAAAATATTAATGTCCATATATTGCTCATTGTGTGTCAGTAAGTATATAACTGATCATTACTCTAAAGAATGTATACTTCCTACTGATTTGGATTCTTTTTTTTTTTTTTTTTTTTTTTTTTTTTTTTTTTTTTTTTTTTTTTTTTTTTTTTTTTTTTTTTTTTTTTTTTTTTTAATTTTATTGTTGTTGTATTACATCCATCCCCTTTTTGCTCCCCTCTGTCCCCCCACCCACCCACCCTGATTTGGATTCTGACCTCTATAAGTATGGAATGTCATGATCAACAGGTTTCAATGTTGCTTTAACATTGGAAGACAGATGAATGTAATTAATATGATTATCTACATTAAAAGGCTAAAGAAGAAAAATTATATCAATGTAGTATTAAAAAGTTTTAAATAGAATTCATGATAAAAGCTTCTAGAAATAGAATGGACTTGATAGAATACTCGAAAGAAACATCACACCTAATAATGAAACACCTATTAGGTTGAGTACAAGTGAGTAGGGAGAGAGCCTTCAGGGAGAAAGACTGGTCTGATACTTCTGAAAGGAGAGTGGGAAATAAAGACAATTGCATACAGACTCAGGCTGCCATACAAATCTGAAAAAGTCTTGCTCAAGCAAGTACCTTGCAAAACTCACATTACATTCATGAGATCTGGGACAGTTGGACACACATGCAGCCACAAGGGAGTCTGGAAAATAAAGTATAGCTGGGCACCCATGCGCTCAGGAAGACAAGGAAAATCAATTTGAATGCACCAGAAAGAGGCTCAGTTACCTATTTTCATTTGCTTTCTTCACTTCGAGTTATATCTTCTACTGCACTTTATGTGCCTTCTCCACTTTTGTCTTCACTTTCGAGTCAATTCCTTTTCTTACTGTTCCACATGTAGTTTTAATTTTTTAAATATCATTTTTAACCTAAAAATAAAATGTTAAAGTTAGAGGCAGCAAGCACTTATTTGAGATGAAAAAGAATTGCAATTCTTGGCAGCACTTATTCAGGCAGAAACCCAAATATTGTTTCATTTAGGAGGTGAAGACGAAGGTATTTATGACAAAGGGAAGTGAAATCATTATGTGAATAGAAAGAAAGAATTTCTATTCATGTTAGTAAACCAAGGAAGGAATTTCCATAGGTGCAAATAAACTAAGTTATTCTTCAGGTACACATGGATATCTTTAATTTTCAGTCTGGTAGTCAGGATGTATGTTTTCCTGTTAGTTTGCAAACTCTTGTTTGAAATACATTGTTGCTTTGGCCCAGTTCAAAAGCGGTTTTGCCCCGCCCCCCACTTCAGGCATCCCACAGGCTTGAGGAGCAGGAGGGAAATAGAAGGCAGTTTCTCTGTGATGGCAGCTGCAACTTTATTTTCAAGTGGCTCCACTTATATTATTTTTCATATAGTCATGTTTTGTGTTTGACTCAGTTTCTTTCCTTACCTCTGTCTTTGCCTCTTCATGTGTTTCCACATTCTTATTTTGTCTCTTGTTATAGAGTTCATATTTTTACATTTTTAGGGAGTGTAGGGAAGTTTTTGCTGAACATTTCACTATTTTAGTAATTCTTGTGCATTTATATTTCTTCTTTTTTACTGTTCAAGGTTTATTTGGTGTTTTAGTTGGTGTGACACTGGGATAGGAGCATTAGTTACATGTAGACTTTTCTTTTTACATTAAATGGCAATGCACACTCATCTGGTTCATACAGTACACAAAATAAGATCCTTAAGAACAGTCATGCAGAGAACATGCAATATTGGATTTATACATCAGATCCCAGAATGCGATTGGAGGAAAAAAAATTGGGTAAAGGAACAAGTTACATAACGCAGCAAACACACATCTGGTTTGAAAGGCAATGATGTGCAGCACTAGCAGTGGCATTCTTTGAGGAGGTAGGACTATTTTATACTAACCAGTTTAGGACCACATGAGATAAGTACCATCCAGCATCAGGATACAGGGACCTTCTGGGGCACCAGGTGCATAAGCACTCTGGGAGGCTGGGGATGCACAGAGCGGGTGTTTCTTGCAGGGAGGTCTCCTCCACCCTCCACCTGGCCCACCACCTCAGAGGTGTGGCATAGCCCCCCCACCCCCCACTCCCACCCCTCCCCACCTGGGTTCAAATCCCTATGACCCTAGGGAGGGGTTCAGGTCTCCTCATGTCACAGAAGCATTTGGGACAGGCAGTCACGAGCATAAGTAGGGTCCTTTGGGGTTCCTCCTGCATCCTCAAGCAGAACCTTGATGGAGGGTGTCAGGAGCCTGGATCACTGCTACTCCTGGCTCTTCCGGGCCTCCCTCCAGTCCCTCCCTCATAGCTCTGATTGCTTTCCTGCTCTGGGCTCCTCAGCTTTCCAGGCACACATGCGTGCCACAGTCACAAACCACAACCCCAAATGTCCCCCATGCACAGCCACGTGCACACACTCAAAAATGTGCACTTGCAGCAGGGACCAGGTGACAGCACTGCAGGGCTCTGCCCCTATCCTGGGTGCTCAGAGTCTCATTTCCAGATGTAGGTGCCTCTGGCCTTCTTACCTCTTGCATGTTGCCTGGGCCCTGAGAAAGGCAAGGCAGCCCCACAGCAGCCTCATAGAGCAAAGACAGCACGACTTCACTTCCTTGGGTCTCATCTGGAATAATACTGCCTTGACCTGCCAGCAACCTTGGCTCCTCCTGGCCGGAAATCACCACCTCCTTCCTGCCTTCCACCTTCTCCAGGAACAGGCATGGTTCTTCCTCTCCCCCACCCTGCGTAAATTCCTTCAGGAAGCCCCCTCTGACTACTTCCCTGACCTTTCATCACACTCTGGATACTCAGCTTAAGAGGGATTGTCCAGGGTTTACGTAATTTTTTTTTTTTTTAATGTTCAACTAACAACTGTGTACACTTAGAAGATATTTCATTACACACTAAGAGAATTGTGGGATTTAATGATCTGAAATTTCAATCAATTTCCTTATTAACATCTCACATTTATTTGTATCATGCCAACCAGTTCTATTCTAATTAGTTCTACTTCAGTACTTAAAAGGTGGCAGAAATTCCTTTCAGCTTTGCATTTTCTTTTGCTTTTATTTTTGAGTATTGCTTAGTCCAGCTAGTTGTAATCAAGGAAGAGAAGATGGCCAGCCTCCTATGGATATCAATTCTGCATTGGTGGAGACCTAAGAATTGGGTCAAATTAAATCAAATTCCCCAAAGTCAGAGAGTCAGAGGAGATGGGATATTCTTGTTGGGGAAAGCCCTGATGACCCAGCTGTGTGAGGATGATTTTAAACCTTGTCCGAAATAATATATTCAAGGACATCAATGAACATTCTTAAGATTTTAGAGGATAATAGATCCTTAGGCAAGGTTGCAAAAAATATTTAGCCCATTTTTACCACTGTTTTCATCTAGGGTATTACATGCATCAAAGTAACCTGAAACCCTCTTTTATTCTTCTTCTTCTCTATTCCATTCTTCCCAAAGCCAGATTGCTTCTCAAAAATTATTCCTGTGTTTCCTTCAGTTAAATGATGACTTATTCTCCTGGCATTACACTTTCAACTTACAATAAACAGTACTCAGGGAATGAGTCAAATTTGCTAGACTCGGAGCTGTTTTTCTGCCAGATCAACGGGGCCTTTGCTTTCAAACACGTGAGGTGCATTGCTAATGTTTAAATGTAAGGGCTGAACATTATATGCAAGGAGAATTACTATATATCAGAAAATAATATATTAGCACATTGTAATTTTTCTGATTAAAAACATGTTCTTTATAAAAAATGTTAAAACAGTAAAGCTCAAAGTTAAGAAAGGTTAAAATCATGCACATGCAAGGCAAGTGTCCTATAAATGGCTATAAAATTATAAGGGTTTGTATTTAGTGAAGTCTATTACTTCTGCATTTTCATCATTTTCCCTAGTGAAATTTTATTATTCAGAGTTTTGTTGCTGCTGTTAATGATTTTAAAGACAGCAGTGAAATATATAGTGTGTTTTGGTCTTAAACAAGATGTCAGCCTATATTTAAAAGCAAACTACTTTTCCAAATTAGCATTTTGCTTCCTTTACATTATGTTTAAGTTAAATATTTTTCTTAATTATGATAACACCAAGGGCTACAAATGAACCCCAAGGCATCAACTGTAGCCATTTGATTGAATCGATCTTTCTTAGGATAACAGAAACTCCGAATGCTGTGCTTGCTACTCCACAATTTTCTGTAGGGCCTCAGCAAGTTAATTATCTTCTTTGTGTGCTTAATCCTCTTAGAGTGCAGCCCTCATCACTTCTGCATGCTATGCCCTTCTATGGGGATGAATGTTTCTCTTTATCCTCTGTGTATAGAAATGGGGGAAAAAAAGAGAGAGAGAGAGAGAATAAGAGAACAGGGAATTTAAGTGTTGAATCAAACTAATAAAAAGGGGTTCAATCAATGTCTACAGAATTCAAAATGTCTGCCTCAGCTCTTTAGTACATTTTAGAGCATAACTTGAATTAAAAAATAAGATTAGAAGTCAATATTCAAACAAAATTGATAGCTATGCAATTATTTTCCTCATCTATTCAAACCACCTTAAAAATAACACCATCTGTGCCTATTAATTGCTATTTGGTACGAGTATAAAGTGAAATTTCAAAATAAATGGAATTATAGATTTCTTTACAAAATGGTTCACATTAATTCATTAAAGGACACTTATGGAAGACTATGATAGATTAATAAGACACAGCTTTTACTGAAAGTATAGTAAGGATGTGTACATTGTAATGTAGAACTACAATGAATCAGAGAATTATTTATAGATTGCTACTGTGTTCCAGGCAGTGTCTGAAGGATTAGGCATAGAGCAATGAACAAACTTACAAGCATCCTGCTTTCATGAAGCTTACGTTTCAGTGGGGACAGACAGAGAGCAGATAACTAATCAAATAAGACTGATGAGTGTAGAACATGGTGATGAACTCTGTGGGAGAAAATGATGGCATATAAGGGTGCCATTGATAAAATCACATTTTAGTGAAGTCCTGAAGAAAATAAAGAAATAAGCCCTGTGGACATGTGAATGAACATTTCAAAGGAAGGGAAGAGCAAAGAGGCCACCACAGCTTGAGCGGAGTGATCATGATGGACATTGTGAGGAAATGCAGTCAGAAAGGTAACAGGCAGGGACTGGTGCTGGGAGAGGTCAAGTAGTCTGGAGAACAAGTTACCAAACAAGGACTGGACCTGGGGCTGGGTTGCCTTGGGCCAGCTGGTAGGGTGCAGGTTCTTGACCTCGGGCAGGAAAGGTTTAACAACAGGAGTCCAGGTGATTCTGAGAGTATGTTTATTAGTGAAGCAAAGGAAGGGCTTAAGATAGAAGCAGCAACAGGAGAGAGCCTAGCCAGGGCTGCTTTGATTTTCTAGAAAGGCTGTAAGAAACAAGTGAGCTTAGGTGGGGCTGCTGTCAGCTCACTGAAGAGTCAGAGAAAAAGGGGACTTTGGAGAAGGTTCAGTGGGGAGTCCAGGACAAACTGCCACTGCCTGCTGCTGCCCTGTTGTAAGTCTCATGGGGTCCCTTAGTCTAGGAGAAAGAGCAGAGAGCTCGTGGGGGTCCTTCATCTTGAGGCATTTTAACTTTCTTTGGCCTGCAGGAATCCCAGTGGAGTTCAAAGGAGGGTCTTAATGGGATGTTCATGAGCTTTCCAAGTGTGTCCTTCAGTATGTTGATTCACCAAAATGGGTGTATGGAGGGCGTCAGGGTTATTTTATGGTTAGTTTTATTTTTAAAGAATGTCATTGAAGAGGGACCAGGACCAAGGCCAGTCTGCCCAGGGTGGTCTGGAATGTGTAAACCATTTGCTGTGAAGTGTACCTTTTAGGGAAGATAAAACTTGGTGATTTATTAGCTGGCTGTAAATTGCCCAAATTGTTTGCCTTTGCTTAATTATTTTGTCTCAGTTTCCCTTATTCCACTGGTCCAGGAATTTCCCTAGCCTCTGACTATACTGTCTCAAACATTGTAAGGATATTGTCTGTTAACTTAGCATGAGATAAAAGCCAAGTGGGGAGTTTTGAACAAAAGGTGAGATGACCCAAGGTTAACACAGGGACACAAGTTTGAAGGACATTGCAATGGTCCCCAGGACAGAGAATAGGAACTTACACTGGAGTGGCAGCAGTGGTGGTGATTGGATTTTAGACATGTTTTGAAGGAAAAGCTGACAAAATATGCTGACAGATTGGATGGAGGCTGTGAGAGAGTCCAGTCTGGGTGTTTTGGTTATTTTTTTAAGTGAAAATATTCACATTTATTAAATGTCCATATTATGTTGTGTAAAATATAACTCCTGTTCTGCTTTGACCAGTGTTTATTCCAGCAACTACCCTGAGGTTGGTTTTTAGTTTTCTAAAACCTACTTACTTAGAATTTTATGTTTCTTTGTCATCTTATTCTGCTAAGTCTTTATCCCACATCAAGGCTTTGCTATCCCAAAGGGATGCAACTGAGAACACAGGGATCTATCTAGCTTTTGTCAGAAAAGACAATGGAATATGAAATCCTTACTCATCAGATTATCTCTAGAAAGCAAACAAGCCAATTATCCTTTTATGCTATCCTCAGCATTATAATAAACATCGAAAGCCTTCTTTACAAGCTTATTTCTGCAATTTTCACTGAGGACACGCTCCAATGTACCCTTCTTACTCTTTTCATACTAAGCAACTGCAACTGAAAATGTATTCAATCCCTCTCAATAAGAAATAATCCAGCCACTACAAAACACCCTCTGAAACCCAAACCATTTTCTGTGCTCCTTTCCATATGAAGTGAATGCTTTGCTCAGAGAAAAATGCTGTTACTATTTTATTGATCCATAAATCGACATGGCAGTATGTGAAGGAACCTGTAGTAGTTTGCTAAGGCTGCCATAACAAGGTATCACAAACTGAGCACCTTAAAACCACAGAAATTTATTGTCTCACAGGTCTGGAGGCTAAAGGTCCAAAGTGAAGATGTTGGCAAGGGCCAAGCTCTCTTTGAAGTTTCCAGAGAAGAATCTGTTTCATGTCTTTTTCTTTGCTTCTGGTGTTGTCAGCAATCCTTGATGTTCTTGGGCTATAAATGCACCTCTCCGATTTCTACTTGTGTCTTTACGTGGTGAGCTTCCTGTGTGTCCTGTGTTCTAGATTATTTACTATGAAATGATATAACTCAGGAGCAGCCAGATGGAAAGATATTTAAGGTAAAGCCTGTGCTAAGGGATGCAGGGTTTCCATGCCACTCTCCCCGGCACCTCCACATAGGCACCAACCTGGAAACTCTAGAGTCAAGATTTTTGGTCCAAGTAATAATATTTTTAGTTAATGAAAAACTGAGCTGATAATTTTCTACTGTGAATTTTATGCTGTGACATAGCTCATGTAATTGCTTTAACAGCATGGTCATAGATTTTTGCCAAAAAGGATTTATTTTCTTCCCAAACCTTAATATATGTCATACCCCGTATAACTGGTAAGGGCTCCTGTAATCTGCAATCAGAAAAAAAGAACAAAAACACCCTTATTCTCTAGTGACTATCAGGCTTGAACACAGTTTCTAACCACAGATCCTACCAGATCTTTTGACTCAGTTTTCAAAGTACCAGATCATCCCCTGGACCCTGATACAAATTCGGAAATGAGCAGAATAGGAGACAATCTGCATCTATTACATTTTAAAAAGGTAATTCAAACTTTTGGTGGCCTAACTCGAAGAGTGCAATGGCCTGGCTACTTTCTAGTAAGCCAGAGTGTCTTTCATGACCTATATCAAGAGGTAATGCTTGCCTGGGAGTGTTATTTGGCAGACTGTTTCATGTAAGCAAACCTTGCATGGGCCATCCAGGTATGACGGGGTCCTGCTAATTCTGGTTCAGTCATGGCTCCCGCAGCTGGTTAAGGCTTTCCTTCCTCAGGCCTGTGTCGGTTTGGGAATGCATTTGGGCTAAAGCCTGCAGGTGGCACCGTCCATGAGGCGAGGTAGCTGGGGAACGGCTGGGGCAAAGGAAGTGAGGCAGGAATTGAAACGTTATGCTCAGTTATTCTTGAATATCACCTTTTTAGCTTTTTGTAATCCTCATGCGAGGATATGTTGGTCGATTTGAGAAAGAGAGTAAGTGGGGAGACGGCGAGTGAGAGACGCGAGTGAGAAACATCAGTGGGTTGCCTCCTGTGCACACCCCAACCAGAGGTCAAACCTTCAAACTTTTGGTATACAGGGTGACATTCCAACCAACTGAGCTATCTTGCCTGAGCCTGAATATCATCTTTTTAAATATTGAAAGGTCAGTACTAGTTTTTCAAATAAGAGGCACTGGGACATATCACTGCTACTGCCACTGTCGTTTCTGGGCCGGAAGACATGTCACAATTCATTTAATAAATATGTCCTGAGTCCTTAAGTTGATACTTAACTAATCTGGGGCTAAGGATTCAGGGGTAAACAAGGGCTTCACTGTCATGATGCTTACATTCTGTCAGAAGAGACAAACAATAAATAAATACATATGTTAAATAATTCCCCCAAATGGTAAGTACTATGAAAGAAACAAACAGGGCAATGTAATTGATTTGGGGTTGGGTAAGGTGTTTAGGTTTCTTAAGAATGTGTCAACAGAGAGGTGACATTTGACATGAGACCTGGTGGATGAAAAAGAAACTGCCATCTTAATAAACTTTTATTTAGAGTCCAGTGTGTATAAACCTAGTATTAAGTATTAGAAAAGTATATAAAAAAAGACATGATCCCAGCCCTAGAATCTACTATCTAATGACTAAGACAAATATATTAATAAACATAATTCACAATAAATGTATTACAGGAGAGAGGCAAACAAAATGCTGAAGTAGTACAGGAACTGAGAGACATAATTTTCATTCAGGTGTTTTGGAAGATGTAAAAGGTGAGCTTCACAAATGAGTTGATGGCTGAACTTGACAATAATATAATGTTGGCTCATAGTCCTGAAGTCCTTTCTATGTGTCATCTACTATGTTAATGGGATTTACAGGAATTCTTTCATTTTATCCTGCTAACCCTAAAAGGCAGATACTGTTAATTATTCTCACAATAAATATATTCACTGGAATTAGCTAAGTATGGAACTCATTTTTATACAAATACTCTGTACCTAAACAAGTAAGGAAATCTGTTGGTTAGCAATGTTTGTCTCTGTGACTTGCTCTTCTGTGTTGTCTAAACAACTCTCACAACATAATTCTGATTCATAGTAAAATTCCAAAAATATATGCACATGATAAAAAAAAAAAAACATTTAAAAATATGAGGGGAAATAGACAAGATGGTGGAGGAGTAAGTGGAGCTACACCAGTCTTCTCCCAGGACCAATCCAGAATTACAACTTAATTGGGGAGAAATTATCCAGAATTACCAACAGAACACCAGCTGGAAAGAAGCCTTATGACCACAGACAGGTGTGATAACCACCTGTCATCACGATGTGACTGGTAGGAAGTGTGGAAACACAAGAGGGCTGGTGGGGCTCCCACTGACGGCAGCTGAAGGGACTGGAGCTGGGGTTTCCACCTGAGAAGGGTGGATTCTAAACCCCCAGCTGGGCTTCCCAGCCTACAGCAACACAGCTGAAAGTAAAAGAGCATCCAACTGTAAAAAGCAAAAAGCCATGGGGTTTGCTAGCTGAGATGGCTGGAGACAGAGAATTACTAAAGTGACCACACACAAAAATACATTGGCACCCACTTACCCTGGGCTCCAGCAGAGGATGGCAGAGTGGACTAGAGACACTTAAGGAGAGTTGGGAGTGGTGGCTTTGAGGAGAGTGTTGAGGGGGCAGCCGACAGGGTCCCAGTGCTGACTCATCCCCCACACCACGGGTGAACTACTCTACACCAACCAGCTGCTGCCTGAGGGAAGGTCATAGCTCCACCCATTGGAATCAATCTGCCCTGCCCAGTGGTGCCTGAGCCTGGCAGCTGATCACAGATTGATTGGATTCAAAATTAAATTAACCCACCCTGCCCAACACTGGCTAACCCCATCACTGATCACAGATTGATTGGATTAACACTGAATTAATCTGTCCTGCCCAGCGGTACCTACACCTGGCAGCTGATCACAAATTAATTGGGTTAAAAACTGAAGGGCACAGACAGAGACAATGGATCTCTGGTTGGCCCCAAGAGGCTGACTAGGCCCAGACTATGGAATGATCTGACATCACCAGAGCTGGATCCAGGAAGTAAACAGAGGGGAGCAAAAAGGGGATGGATGTAATACAACAACAATAAAATTAAAAAAAAAAAAAAAAAGAAAGTGCACCTCTACATGACAGAAGGTCACACCACAAAGATAGGAACTCAAAATAGCTCAATCTAAGGAGCAAAGACAAGGAAAAGTCACCTACAAATCGGGAGAAAAAGAAACAGTCCATCACTGAAAGGAAAGGAGAAATCCCCAGAAAGACTGCTAAATGAGATAGAGGCAAGCAAATGATCAGACATGGAATTCAAAATAATGATGATAGAGAAGCTCAATAAGCTCAGCAAGGTCAAAGAAAACTACAAACAACTCCAGAGGAACTACAAAGAACTCCAGGGAAGCTACAAGGAATTTACTGACAACTACACCAGCATTAAAAAGGACATAGAGACCCTGGCTGGTATGGCTCAGTGGATTGGCACTAGCACATGAACCCAAGGGTTGCTGGTTGGATTCCAGTCAGGGCACATACCCAGGATGCAAGCCAGGTCTCCAGTCAGGTCCATAGCTGGAGGCAGGTAAGAGACAACCATGCATTGATGTTTCTCTCCCTTTCTTCCTCCCTCCCTTCCCTTCTCTCTAAAAATAATGAATAAAATCTTTAAAATAAAAAGGCATAGAAACTATCAATAAAAGCCAGGAGGAAATGAAGAATATAACTTCTGAATTGAAGAATACAGTAGAAGAAATCAAAAGCAGGCTAGGGGAAGCAGAGAATTGGATCAGTGAGCTGTAGGACAACTTAGAAAAAAATTCCCAGACAATGCAACAAAATGAAAAAAGACTGAAAAAGAATGAAGAGGTTTTAAGAGAGCTACAGGACAACATGAAACACAATAATATCCATATCATTGGGATACCAGAGTGAGATGAGAAGCAAGGGATAGGAAACCTATTTGAAAAATGGAAGTAATGAAAGAAAACTTTCCTAGCTTGATGAGTGAAAACATTACTCAAGTTCAGGAAGCACAGAGAGTCCCAATGAAGATGAACCCAAACAGGCCCACTCCAAGACACATCATAATTAAAATGGCAAATATCAAAGACAAGGAGAGGATCCTAAAAACAGCAAGAAAGAAAGAGCTAATAACATACAAGGGGGCTCCCATAAGATTATCAGCTGATTTCTCAACTGAAACACTACACGCCAGAAGAGAATGGCAAAAAAATATTCCGAGCAATCAGAAACAAAGGCCTGCAACCAAGACTACTGTACCCAGCAAGGTTCTCATTCAAAATATAAGATGAAATAAGGAGTTTTTCAGACAAAAGACAGCTAAAAGAATACATCTCCACCAAACCAGCATTGCAAGAGATGCTAAAGGGTCTGCTTTAAAAAGTTGAAGAAACAGAGAGGAATATAGGTACCAAGGGGGAAAATGTCAGTGACTGAGTACCTGTCACTAATAACCTTAAATGTAAATGGATTAAATGCACCAATCAAAAAACATAGGGTAGCTGAATGGATAAGAAAACATGACCCACATATATGAGACTCACACCAGAACAAAAGATTGACACAGACTGAAAGTGAAGGGATGGAAAAATATATTTCAAGCAAATGGACATGAAAAAAGGCTGGGGTAGCAATACTTATATCAGACAAAATAGATTTTACAATGAAGGCCATAAAAAGAGACAAAGAAGGACATTTCATAAAACTTAAGGGAACAATCCATTAAGAAGATATAACCCTTGTAAACATATATGCACCCAACATAGGAGCACCTAAATATATAAGGAAAATCTTGGAGAACTTTAAGGATATCAACAGCAACACATTAATAGTAGGGGGTTTTAATACCTCATTATCAACAATAGACAGATCTTCCAAGCAAAAAAATCCACCAAGGATATTGTGGAATTGCACAACACTCTAGATGAAATGGACTTAACTGATATACACAGAACTTTTCACCCCAAAGAAGCAAAATGCATGTTCTTTTCAAATGCACCTGGAACATTCTCAAAGATGGAACACACAGTAGGACGCAAGACAAGCCTCCACAAATTCAAGAAAATTGAAATCATACAAAGTATCTTCTCAGATCACAATGGCTTGAAACTAGAAACGAATCTTAAGGGAAAAAAACAAAAACACTCTAGTTCATGGAGACTCAATGGCATGAATAACATGCTATTAAGTAATGAATGGGTTAACAATGAGATTAAAGAAGAAATCAAAAAGTTTCTGGAAACAAATGACAATGAATACACAACAGGCCAAAACCTATGTGACACAGCTAAGGCAGTCCTTAGAAGGAAGTTTATAACAACACAGGCCTACTTAAAAATGTTAGAAGAAGCTCATACAAATGAAGTAAGCTACAAGAGCAAGAGGAGCACAACATACAAAGCCCTGAGCAAATGGAAGGAAATAATCAAGATTAGAGCAGAATTAAATGTTGCAGAGACTAAAAGAACAATTCAAAGGATCAATAAATCCAGGAGCTGTTTCTTTGAAAAGATAAACAAAATCAACAAGTTTTTAACCAGACTCATCAAGAAGAAAGGAGAGAGGACCCAAATAAACAAAATCAGGAACAACAGAGAGGAAATCACAACTGATACCACAGAAACACAAAGGATTGTAAGAAATTACTACAAATGAATATATGGCAAGAAATTTGATAACCTGAGTGAAATGGACAAATTTCTGGAAACATAAAATCTTCCAAAACTGAATCAAAAAGAAGCAGAAAGCCTGACAGACCAATAACAACTAGTGAAATTGAAGCAGTAATCAAAAAAGTCCTGGCACGCAAAAGCCCTGGACGCAGGTGAATTTTATCAAATATTTAGGGAAGAACTAACTCCTATCCTTCTCAAACTATTCCAAAAAATCCAAGAGGGATTTTTTTCCCAAACTCTTTCTATTATTCAGTATTATTCTAATCCCAAAACCAGGTCAAGACACTACAAAGAAAGAATATATCATCAATATCTCTGATGAACATAGATGCTAAAGTTCTCAACAAAATATTGGCAAACCCAATCTAGCAATACATTAAAAAGATCATATACCATGATTAAGTGGGATTCATCCCAGGGATGCAAGGATGGCACAACATTTGCAAATCAATAAACATAATACACCACATAAACAAAATGAAAGACAAAAACCATATGATCATATCAATAGATGTTGGAAAAGCATTTAATAAAGCACAGCACCCATTTATAAAAAATGCCCAGCAAAGTGGGAATTGAGGGAGCATACCTCAACATAATAAAGGCCATATATAAGAAACCTGTAGCCAACATCATACTTAATGGGCAAAAACTAAAAGCTTTCCCCCTAAGATTAGGAACAAGACAAAGATATCCACTCTCTCCATTTCTATTCAACATCACTTGGAAGTTCTAGTCATAACAATCAGATAAGAAAAAGGAATCAAAGGCATCTAAATTGGAAAGGAGGAAGTAAAACTGTCATTATTTGCAGATGACATGATAGACTCCACCAAAAAACTACTTGACCTGATAGGAAAATTTAGCAAAATAGCTGGATATAAAGTCAATATCCAGAAATCAAAGGCATTTTTATATACCAACAATGAAACATCAGAGATAAAAGCTAGAAAACAAGTCCGATTTACTATAGCAACAAGAAAAATAAAGTACTTGGGAATAAACTTAACCAAGGAGGTAAAAGACCTGTACTCAAAACTGCAGGACACTGAAGAAAGAAATTAAGGAAGATACAAACAAATGGAAGCATATACCAGGTTCATGGATGGGAAGAATTAACATCACTAAAATATTCATACTATCCAAAACAGTTTATAGATTCAATGCAATCCCTATTAAAATACCAATGACATATTTCACAGATCTAGAAAACATACTTCAAAAATTTATATGGAGCCAAAAATGACCACAAATAGCCACAGCCATCTTGAGAAAGAAGAACAAGGTAGGAGGAATCACAATACCAGATATCAAGCTATACTACAAGACCACTGTAACTAAAACAGCCTGGTGCTGGCATAAGAATAGACATATAGATCAATGGAACAGAATAGAGAGCCCAGAAATAAACCCAGAACTCTATGGTCAATTAATATTCGACAAAGGAGGAAGGAGCATAAAATGGAGTAAAAGCCTCTTCAATGAGTTGGTGTTGGGAGAACTGAACAGGGACATGCAAAAATAAATAAATAAATAAAGCTAGACCACCAACTTACACCATACGCCAGAATAAACTCAAGATAAATAAAAGATCTAAACATAAGCCATGCCCTGTAAAAGTCCTAGAGGAAAACATAGACAGCAAAATTTCAGATATCCCATGCAGCAATATTTTCACCAATACTTCTCCAAGGATAAGGGAAACAAAGGAACAAATAAACAAATGGGACTACATCAAACTGAAAAGGATATCTCAGACAAGGGTTTGATCTCCAAAATATAAAGAACTTATATGACTTGACACCAAAAAAACAGACAACCCAATTAAAACATAGGCAAGGGACCTGAACAAAAACTTCTCCAAGGAAGACATATAAAGAGTTCATAGGCATATGAAAGAATGCTCAACATCACTAGCCATCAGAGAGATGCAAATTAAAATCACAATGAGATACCACCTCACACCTGTCAGAATGGCCATCATCAACAAATCAACAAACAAGTGCTGGCGAGGATGTGGAGAAAAGGGAACCCTAGTGTGCTGTTGGTGGGAATGGAGACTGATGCAGCCACTGTGGAAAACAGTATGGAATTTCCTCAGAAAACTAAAAATGGAACTGCCTTTTGACCCAGTGATTCCACTACTAAGACTATACCCGAAGAACCCTGAAATGCCCATTCAGAAGAACCTATTTACCCCTATGTTCATAGCAGTGCTATTTACAATAACCAAGTGCTGGAAACAGCCTAAGCGCCCATCAGTGGATGATTGGATCAAAAAACTTTGGTACATTTACACAATGGAATTCTATATAGCAGAAAGAAAGAAGGAACTTGTACCCTTTGCAACAACATGGATGGAACTGGAGAGTATTATGCTTAATAACATAAGCCAGTCAGTGAAGGACAAATATCATATGATCTCACCCATTACGGGACAATAATGAACAAAACTAACAACAAGCAAAACAGAACCAAATATATGAATACAGTGAATAGGCCTCCAGTGGTCAGGAGGAAATAGGTTGGGGGGAGGGGAGAGGCAGAGGCAAGGAAGGGGAGTAGCTTAGACAAGCAACCTAGTATAAAGGAACCATGGACATGGACAACAGGTGGGATTGACTTTGGGGGGAATGGGTGGGTGGGGATGGGGACAGAGGGGAGCAAAAAGGGGATGAATGTAATATAACAACAATAAAAATTTTTTTAAAAGTTAAAAAAAAAAAAAGAAAACTTTGGTACATTTACACAATGAAATACTACACAGCAGAATGGATGGAACTAGAGTGCATTATGCTTGGTGAAATAAGCCAGTTAGTGAAAGACAAATACAATATGATCTCACCTAATACAGGAGACTATGAACTAAACAAACATACAAGCAAAATAGAACTAGAGACATGGAAACAAGGAACAGATTTTCAGTGTACAGAGGGGTGGGGGGAGGGAGAGAAAGAGGCAAAGAAGGGGAACAGTTTAATCGAGGAACTAGTATGAATGACCCATGACATGGACAACATGTGGGATTGACTATGGGAGGGAAGACAGGGAAGGTGGGGCAGGGAAGAGCAGTGGGAAGGGAAAACGGGATTAATGTAATACAACGACAATACATTAATTTAAAAAAACTATGAGGGATGTTACAGCTCCTCAAACTTAAGAACGTACATGTTATTAAACATTATTAAAATAAATTACATCACCTGTATCTTGATTTGCTGTTTTCTTTTCTTCTCCTTTTTTGGCCCTGTACCTCATTTTTCATTAAAGAAAAACGGCAATCTGCTGTTTTCTGAACAGAATTTTATTTCACCTGAAATTGACATCATAAAGTAAATGCATATGTGTAGCCAAAAAGGGATAGTGAATCACTTTTTAAGTGAATTCCCCTATAAACCCATATAACCACCAAAAGGTTTATAACTCGAGTATGGTGCCAGTAGGTAGAACTGGGACTCTTACTGGAAACTCACGTGTGAACTTTTGGCTCCAGCAAATGCTTTATTGGGAAAACCAGATGATAGTTTGTATAATTTGTATTTGGAAGGAAATAAATTGGCACATAAAATCTCTTTCCTTTCTTCCGCCTTTTATAACACAGTAATATATTTGTGATGCCAGAGATGTAAAAATGTCACAAGTTGATTTATGTGTTATTTTCTGCTTGTGATAAATGAGAGATGATCCTAAAAGTTACATTCTGCTACATTTTAGGTAGTGATGCTGAGTCAAAGATAAGACTATATCAAATTTTGAAAATAAGACATTGCATATTAATACTGAGGGTCTCTGGTTTAAGTTTATTTCAGTACTGATTATAATTTTCCAATCTTTTAAAATGTATGTTCTAGCAGAAATAAATGGAGGAGCATAAATTGAATAACACTGACTATCTCACTTTTGTAAGACTTATTATTTAAAGACATGTTGGGGAGTTTTAGTTTGCTTGTTTTATTTTCTTCCATCTTTAAAATCTGAGGGAAAAAGATGACATACTGACAGAGGTTTAGATTTGATTATTGATCAGCATTTAACCTAGAAACTGCTATGGGATTTAATTTGACATAATACATGAAATTATATACATGGTGTGCATTATTATATTCCGTATCATATATAACACATATTAATGTATATTATATATTATATACATAAAAGATATTATTGTAATATATAATGATTTGCTATTATAATGTATAAAAGCAATTTCCTCCTATCTTTAAACACCTGGGGAGAGAGCAACAAAAAGTTGCACTGATTAGAGTTGGAGAGACATATGGGTTGGCATTTGGATTATGTGGCTGATCCAGAATTAACCTACAGATAGTAACTTGCTACTTTTGTCCCTGTAACAGATTGTGATTTTTAAAAGACAGTTTGCAATGGTGTCATCTATCTATATGCTCTTCAAGGCCAAGACTTGCTACTACCCAAAATGTGGACTATAGTTCTATTCCCTTTGCACCCAGGCAAGGTACTGTGACTGCTTCAAGGAAAATAAGGTCACAAAAATGTCACCCATATCTACTTGTTTTCTTGGGACATTCACTATTGGAACAAAAGCCATGCTATGAAGAAGCCCAAGAAGGCCAAAGAGGGACCCAGGTGAAGAGGAATAGA
This sequence comes from Noctilio leporinus, assembly GCA_004026585.1. Lineage (NCBI taxonomy): Eukaryota > Metazoa > Chordata > Mammalia > Chiroptera > Noctilionidae > Noctilio > Noctilio leporinus. Next base: position 83,310 of record PVIW01002583.1, read on the forward strand.
GGCCCTTGGCCGCAGCCACAACTGAGTCCCCAGCTTAGCACCAACTTGCCAGGCACATGAAACTGAAACCTCCAACCCTGAGTCAGGGTTGGACATTACATGTCACTACTTGAGACAGAGAGGAGCCATCTAGGGAAGTCATGTCCAAATTTCAGATTGGTGAGCAGAACAGTTGACTGTTGGTAGTATTTTTTTGTTAATTTTTTAAAAAGATTGTATTCATTATTTCCAGACAGAGGGGAAGGGAGAGAGGGAGAAAGACATCAATGTATGGTCGTTTTTTACCTGCCTCCGTCCACAGACCTGGCTGAAGACTTGGCTTGCAACCTGGTTATGTGCCCTGTCTGGGAATTGAACCAGCGACCTTTGGGTTCACAGGCTGGCACCTATCCACCGTCCTACCCGCCAGGACCGACTCTTTTTGTTTCAAGCTACTATGTTTTGTTGTGGCTTGTTATGAGGCAGTAGATAACTGATGTAGTGACCAGGGGGTTCTGACACAGTACAGGGACAACACTGGACTCCACCTTGACCAAAAGAACTTTTTCTTAGGGGTAGGGCTATGATTCCTTACTTTCAATAAAATTCCATTGTTGAAATGAATAGAACTATACCTTTCAAACCATTCTTTCAAAAAAAGAATGTATGACAATAACAGCCTTTCTTAACATCATAGTCTGCCAAAATAGTTGTTTTGTCAATTACATAACTAGACTATTTGTTTGACGATTAATTTACAGGCCCTTTGAGGGGGCCACGGAACATAGAAAATATCTTACAACTACCTAGGACCAACCACCTGCCAGAAGATTCGATGAGAGAAGTGACCTTGTTCTCATTCCCAAGCCCCACCCCAACCCCAAAGCCTCTGCATAAGCCGTGTATAACAAGCCCTTGGGGAGCTCCACTTCTCTTCTGGTTAAGTCCCTTGTGCACAAGCTTTTTTCAATACATTTTATTTGGTTGATCTTGTACTGAGTTCAGTGATCATTTCTGTGATGTCGAGATGCAAGAATCTGGCATTCCAGGTCCAGTAACAGTTACACTAGAACAGATTTTGAGAAAGCAGTCTTTTTTCGTTCCTGAAAGTGGTAGCTAGTGAATATGAAGGAATTAAGTATTCCCTATTCAGGTAATATTATTGGAATTCCAAAGGTTTGACAGTACTGCAGTGTGAAAGAATTTGCAGCTGTATTTTAGAAACTGCACACCCATGGAGAAGACCATGGAAGCTACAGAAGAGAAATAATCAAAATTAAGAGGAATGTGTGAGAAAAGAAGACCTAGAGAAGTCCCAAGGAACCCTGGTATTTGAGGGCTGGGAAAGAAGGAGTCAGTAAAGTTGGTGGAAAAGATACTGTCTTGGAAGTAACAGAATGAGCTGAGTTTGTAGTAACTGAGAAGCAGAGAGAAGAGGCTGTTTCAAAGATGAGGCATGTGTCTGAGTTGATCATATTTTATTTTTGTTCAAAATAAGCATTAGAAATAAAGGTGTTGAAAGAAAATGTTATAGATTATTATGATCAAGATCAAATAAAATTTACATATGAGGGAGATAAAAGAGTAGCATGTATACCACCAGCCTTTTGAAAGTTTCCAAGTATGGTTGAGAAATAAACTGTATGTATAATGGCACAAGAGGAACACAGAGGAGAATGTCAGTAGATCTGTGAAAATATAACAGTTCAAAGACACTTAAGAATGAGTTTAGTAAGGTTGTTGGAGGTAGGACTCAAGTAGTTAGAATGACAGAGAGCAAGACAAGGATAGAAGGATGGATGTGTGCATGAAATGCAGATAAATCAATAGTAATTGGACCCAAGGGAGTTCATATCAATAAGTATCAATAGAAGAGGGATAAAGACGTTCAGAGAATTGAAGAGCCTCTGGGAGATTCCCTCATGGAAGGTCTTTGACGACGTGTTATCTTTCTGATTGAGTAGAGGTAAAGGATTTTTAAAAATCTGAAAAGAATTGAAACCTGACATTTTACAAAGACATAATCTACAATATCTAGAGGTAGTCAGCATTAATAAAAAATGCATTATTTCTAGAAGCTATTTTAAGAATTTTCATATCAAATGTTTATTAATAATTCTATGGTTAATGAACCATCAGGTTTGAGCAACACCAGATCAATTATTCCTTTTTTCATAGCAAAGTTATTATATGATCCAAACTTTCTGTGTAATCATTCAACCCTTTATTTTAATTGTGCATATATAAGTTTTTACAACTTTTCTAGCTAGCCCTAATCTTAAGTTTTCATTCATATTAACTGAAAAAAATCAGTATTAATTTTTCTTAGTCTAGCATTTTCCCATGTGTTCCATTCTTTTTCTAGATGTCAGAACTAATCATTGTCCTTACATTTAGCTCAGGATTGGGCTGCAATCCCATGACTTGTCTGGCCAAGGAAACTCCAAATTCATTGGCTGCCTTTCAAAAGATCAACAGATGTTCCTGCTAACATTGTTTGTTAATCTCCTGAGTCAAAAGGCATTCAATAGGGACAGAATTAACAACATATTAGCTTTCTGAACCACAACTTAGTGCAGAAGAGGAAGTAAACAATTCCCAAGAATGTGAAGAAACTCATTTTTTGAGTGAAGACTCATCTATTTATTTTCTTTAGAGTTGTATTCTAGCATCTAAAGAGATATACCACATCTATAGCAACCAACACAGCAAAAATTCTCAACTTACATTAACTTTTATAATATGTTGATAAACCTGAGAACCGTATCGATTGAATGATTCAGTTGCTAGTCTAATTATTATATTGATTGATCCATCTTATTTTGATGGAATCTAAGCATGATTTACAGACAGCATGCATTTTCTCTTGAGACAATGGTAAGCGAAACCTTAGATTATTTGCAGCCTACAATCAGAAGGACCTTCAGTGATGCTAAATTACAATATTCTATAGTAGGCAGTCAGTCAGATAATTTCTTGTTTATGAAATGCATATATATTTTTAATATTAGAAGCAGTAATGCTGTTCAAAAGTTTAAAAATGTAGCAGATGGATGCCAAAGAACAATATATATGGACCCATGTGTTTCTGAGTAACTGGAAAATAAAACATTAATTACCTGGGGCTTTGCGTCACCTGAAAAGTCACTCTTACTTGTGACTCACACTCAGTGATTCATAACTTTAGGATCTTTATTGGAGGTTAATGTAGCCACCCACTACAATTTGTTATAATGATTCCTCCGCCTTTCCACTTATATACAGAACATCATCACTAAAAGATATAATGTACTAAACATTTTATACTTTTTGAGTTGAATTTAATAATTTAATATTGCTGCCATGATTCGAGATTTAAAAAAAATTTTAAGATCACTATTTTCAACATTACTACGAATTGTACAAAATGGTATATGAAATATTTATCATGTTTCAAATGACTACTGTGTTAATCTAGGTACAGATGCCAGGAGAGCATTAAACAGGAAAAGAGTTGATGGCTGGTGTGAAGTGTCTGTGCTAAAGAAAATGGGAAGGGAGCCAGAGAAGGCAACCATACAGAGTAGACCCGAATGCAAATCTAATATCACGTGAAGGAGAGAGAAGGAAAAGACAGGAGAGGAAGAAGTTTGGGTGGGAACTTCATAGTCAACGGAAGGTTCAGCAAAACCGTTGGTGAGTCCCTGAGCCGAAGTTGGCTGACAAAGGAACCCTTTGTCTTCTTGGCTGGTCTGCTTCACTATTATCACTGCGTTTACTCACTGGCTGGAAGCCACCTGTGAGACTCCAGTTCAAACACTGAGGTGAGTGTAAAGTCCAGAGCGGGAACCTCGCCTTCCTGTAGTGGGGTGCGTTCTCAGGGCTGCCACACCACCACCACATCAGCGCCTCCGAACCTGGCCTCTTGTCTGACTTCTGCTCCTGAATTGTGGCCTGCTCCCTGGAAACTCAATTGAAATGATCTGCTGACACCTCCAAATCAGTGATTCGGGGCACTCCCAAATGAGTATGTTAGTTGTCCTAACATGTATTAACATTCTCCCAAGTACCTAAGGCAATCTTTACTTCTGTCCTTTGCCTTCCAGCTCCAGATACCTAATGAATTCTGTTGATCCAATCTTTACCCCATTTTCCCCCTCTGTCCCTTCTGTAGTCTCGCAATGTTACTGTTCTAGTTTTGACCTCATTACTTTTAGGATCCATGGTCTGCACTGTTGGACTCCTTGCAGGGGTCCTGCACCTCTCAGCTGTTCTTTTAAATCCACTTAAAGTGCTGTTGCCAGATTAATCTTGAAGGGCAGCCTTGCTTCTGTTATTTCTGCTCTTTAATTAAATTAATAAATAAATAGCCCTCCATTGGCTCCCAATTTCTTACCAAACGAACTTCTATATCCATAGCCTGCCATTCAAAGGCCTCCAGGATTAAGCTTCAAATCTAGCTTTTCAATTTTACCTCCTCAAATTCCTTTCACACACAGCAAGGTCTTCCCGTGTTACAATGGAACCACAATTATGCTCTGAATTTTCCTAACATCATGAGATTTCCTCATAAGCTTGCTTTTATTTTCTCAGTCGGTCGTGCCTGTGTTGCTCCTAAGCCACCCATCACACCCCAGGTCAAATTTTACTTCCTCCGTGCTCTTTCCCCAAATCCTTTCACTGGGAGGACTCTGGTTGCTGACATTTGATAGAAAAAAAATATACCTCTAGTTTATAACAAAATTTGTATTGTGGGAAATGGTGGTGGGTGCACATTATTGAAAATGTACTGAAATAGCTTTTGCGGAGAGAAATCTGTTATTTGGTTCATGCAAATACTAAATATTATAAGGAGGGCATAGATTCTGGGTATACAGAGCTATTAAACTTTAACCCTGAAAAATAAAAATTACAAGCTTCAAAACAAATGCTGTTGGTATCAGGAAATACTGACATAAAACAAGCAGTTACACAGAAAATTTACTGGTAATTGGAGATCACATAATACAGTATAGCAAATGTCACTACAATATTTCAGTGAGTACTCTTTACTAAACACCAAGCCCCAATATAATGTAAATGTGGCTGAATTGTTGTGCAGAAAACCAAAGCAGATTTAGGACAAACATTTTATTAAAAACCAGAACAAAATACAAAGCACAACATCAAATCTGAATAAATTTCAATATGTTCCCAGGAAGTGTTTGTTGTGTACTAGTGCCTAGCAGAAACAGTAAAGAAAAAAAGTAAATACATTAGCTTGTATATATTATAGCAATACCTGTGTTGCATTTAGCTATGGTTTACATTGGTAATAGATTTAAACATAAAATATTTGTGGAACAACTGAATCACTAGATTTGATCAGCCTCTGGGCTGTGGTTATTACATTTTTGCAAGAAAGATGCCAGTAGGATGCAAATGTGGGAACTGTAATTTGGTTTCCTTCTTGTGAATTCCCACACACAGTCCCTGCATCTCTTGCTGGGTGCAGCCACTTCACCCTGGTAATGTCCACTTAACCACTAGAATCAGCCTCCTTCAGGGAAAGCTGTTTGTGGATCCAGCTTTGTATCTTCAGTTGTGTGCGCATGGGTGCAAGAGAGACATGGGGTAGACTGAAGAGGCGATGAGAAGAAAGAGAAGGGAAAGTAGAAGTTGGTCAGACAGACAAGGGAGACAAGGCAGTTGCAGGCAGAGAGAAAGCCCTGGGGGAAAGGCATCCAAATGTGAGATGCATGTTCTGTGTGGAGGAACCAGGAGAAAAGAAGCTGAACTAGTAGAAGCCAAACTGGGAAGCACATCGCAGGTCAAAGAGTTTGGGCTTCATTCTTCAGGCAATGGAAATCATTCCAGCAAATGAAAAGATAAGACTTGTGTTTTAGAAAGATCTTCCTGGCAGAGGAAAGGGTGGCTGAGAGTTTGGAAGAGGAACAGCTATTGTGACAGCCCTGGGCAGGGAGAGGCTGCTACAGGTTTCAGAGTGACTTGATTAGGATTTGCCCTAAAGCCAGAGCAAGGGGACTGAATCAAAACAGAAGAAGGATCTGATAAATACCCGGAAGCTTTAGGCAACAGGACTGGAATGCAGGCAGTGAAAGAGAGAGAGTCTAGAAAAGTCTGAGGTGGCTCAGGGGTAGTGCCACCCACCACAGTAGCACTTCAGGAAAGATAATGAATTCTGTTTGGGGACCTGAGAAGTAGGGAAATAAGGGGGCTCATAAAGCCAATGGATGAAATTTGATTCAAGAGGTAAATGCAGAACCAAGGAGAGTTTTTACAATACTGTACTTTGTGCTATATCTTTCCATCGCTTGGGCCATCATTCTTCCCTTTCAATTCTTTTTTCAGGCTTTCGGATCTCTTAATCTTCTTACCATATGTGGAAGAGCCCTTCCAGAATTCTCTATTGTTTTCCCCATCTATAAAGGCCCCATATATTTTACTGATCCTACAGAGCCCATCCTGTCCCTCTGCCCCAAATATAAAATTTAGAAAAAGACTGAGTAGGCCACTAGGTCATTCTAATAGGACACTATTGTTCAAACATACACTGAGAATATTTTGAACATTTTGGAACCCTCAAAGAGTAACACTTTTATAATATGTTGTATTAAATTGTGAATTAACCTTTCTGGTGAGTATCAGAGTAAAATTTTATAACATTTAATTATTAGAGGCCTGGCTGGTAGCACAGTGGATAAGACACCAGCCTGTGAACCCAAAGGTCACGAGTTCGACTCCCAGCCAGGGCACATAACCAGGTTGCAAGCCAGGTCTCCAGCCAGGTCCGTAGCTGGAGGCAGGTGAAAGGCAACCATACATTGATACTGCTCTTCCTTTAAAAAAAAAAAAAAAAAAAAAAAAAAAAAAAAAAAAAAAAAAAAAAAAAAAAAAAAAAAAAAAAAAAAAAAAAAAAAAAAAAAAAAAAAAAAAAAAAAAAAAAAAAAAAAGGTTAATTGTTAGGTTTCTAGGTTCCAGGCAGAATCTCTGAAGAAATTTTCACAAGCAAAAGATGTTATGCCCTATAAAAAACAAACAAAATAAAATAATGAATTCTACCTTTCTAAAGCAGTATATTATCTTTCAGAACAGTCAGAGAGTTATTTCTAAAGGCAGGACTAGCGGTTTGGATAACAAAGGTAGCTGATATTCAAAAGTTAAAAAAAATTTTTTCTGTTGTTAAGATTTTATTAATTATTTTTAGAGAGCAGGAAAAGGAGGGAGGCAGACAGGGAGAGAGACATCAATGTACGGCTGCCTTTCACCTGACTCCAGCCAGGTGACTGGAGACCTGATTCGCAACCTGGTTATGTGCCCCAGCTGGGAATCGAACCAGCGACCTTTGGGTTCCCAGGCCAGTACTTTGTCCACTGTGCCACCAGCTAGGGCCCAAAAGTTAAAAATTCTTATTTAACTGAATGTCAAACTGTCCATTCAAAAGCAAATATGCCTCCTAAACAAACACCTATGATAAACTCACAACCAAAATAAAACAGCTTACTCTTTCCAAATGTTCACTTTATTTAAAAGGTATAAATTTATACCCATGGGGTCAGAAGTAAGTTTTTTACATGAGTAAAAATGTGGGATGTCTTATTTAATCCTGTCCCTTACCAATGCAAACTTGAAAAAGTACCTTATGTTGGGAAAATTGGACAGATACGTATAAAAAAATAAAACCAGACCACCTTTCTTACACTATAAAAAGAAGTCTTATATGATTTCATTTATATGTGAAATCTAATGACAAAATGAACTAACAAACAAAATAGAAACAGACTCAGAGAGAGAACGGACTGACAGCTGTCAGAGGGGCGTGGAGTGTTGCAGGGCTGGGTGAAAAAGGGGAAGAGATTAAGCATAAAAATAAAAATAAAAAAACCTAATGAACACAGACAATAGCATGGTGATTACCAGAGAGGAATGGGGGAGGATAGAAGAAGGTAAAGGGATGAATGGTGATGGAAGGAGACTTGATTTGGAGTGGTGAGCACGCAATACAACATGCAGATGAAGTATTATAGACTGGTATGCCTGAAACCTGTATAATTTAACTGGCCAATTTTACCCTAAGTTCAATAAAAAAGAAAATAAAAGAATTGGCAATTTTTAAAAAAGGAAAGAAGTAACTTAGTTCATTGTTCAAATACATGTTTCTAACGAAAAGAACTCTTGGCTTTGCAAGGTGCCTTTCGGTAATGCTCACATATCAGCTCCAACCCTGCTGAAAGCAGCATACAGTGTGCTGAATCTTTCTCCACTAGTAACGCGCACCTTTTAGATACGCTTGTTTCAATCATAATACTGAGGATTGCTAATGGTCAAGATCACTTACAAATCTAAAAAACCCAGGGGCTAACACGGTCCACAAACATGTGCGTGCGACTCATTTATTTTTAACCACCTCTGTGGTCATGCAAACAAATCTCAAATAAGTACCACCTTTTGATGCACAACTTCTCTTACAAGAGAAAGTGAGAAACTTCAAACTATAGGAGAATTTGTAAATCTCAGACAACACATGACAACACATATTTACTTTGGCAAGTATCCCAAAACCTTGGAACTGAAACTCAAACTATTTATGTTACATGGGCCAGAATTTAAGCATTTGAATTCTCAGGACAAAAATCATCTTCTATAGACGACAAATAAATTCACAGCTGCCAAATGTTATGATTCCGTCAGGGGACAATTTATTGAAACCTTTTCCATGATCTCAGTATCCTTGGACCTTAGTAACTGCGAGGCTAGGAAGCTGAAGAAACAATAAGTTATGGAATAATTTAAACTATGAAATTCTACCTTGCCAGAACCGGGATAGTAACTTGAATTCTTTGTGTTTCCATTCTGAGACATGCAAGTAAAGTTTACAGACTTTCATTCTCTTTGTTTTGGTCCCTGGATAATTATAGGTGTCCAAAGAATAGTTTGGTTGTGCAGTGGTTCAACAGTCAATTGCATAGTACTTTTCATTTGTTCTAGAGGGAAAACTTTCTTTCTTTCTTTTTTTTTTTTTTTTTGCAAATGTTACTGCTCACTTTGGCAACAATGGAAAAAACTCTATTTCAGAAGCTCATTAGAAAAATGTCTCACAGATATTTAGCATATCCTATGTTGCAAGCACTATCCTGGGTAACTTGACTTTTAATTCATTGTGATGACTCCATTTATGTCAATGCCAAAGCTGAAATGTCTATTAGTTTTCTATCACTGTGTAATAAATTAAACAAATTACCACACATTTAGCAGCTTAGAACACCACCCATGCATTACCTCATTGTTCTGTAGGTCAGAAATCAGGGCACCACGTGACTAGGACCTCTGCTCAGTCTCACAGACCTAAAATCAAGGTGTCAGCAAGGCTGTGTTCTTACCTGGACTTCAGGGGCATTTTGCAAGCAGTGTAGAAATGAGACTTACATTTTCTTGCTGTCTGTCCGTAGGAAGCTGCTCTCAGCTCTTAGACACCTCCTGAATCCTTTGGCACACGGCCCGGCCATCTTCAAAGCCAGCCATGTAATATCCCTGGTGTTGAATACTCCTCACACTTCAAAATTCTCAAGGAAGGTCCTCATCCCTTTCACAAGTTCATCTGATTAGGTTAAAACATCTAAGGTAATCTCCCTGTCTTAAGGTCAGCTGATGGGAGCCCTCAATTTTATGTGCAAAATCCCTTCAAAGCAACACTTAGAGTAATGTTTGACTCAATAACTAGGAAACCACGTGTGTGCACCAGGGATGGGGACAATCTTAGAATTCTGCTATCATTCTCACAAGTCTGGAATGTCAGCTAAGCTATGTTATCAGCTGGAAGGTTTGAGTTGGGAAGTATGTGCTTCCAAGCAGATTCAGGTTGACTGAGGCACTTCCTTGTGATTGTATGACTGAGGGCCTTGGGCTTTTGTTGGCTTTTGGGAAGGAGCCACTCACTGGTCCCAGAGTTACCATGTAACACTCTCCAAGGTGCTCCATAACATGGCTGCTTGTCCCCTGAAGGCCAGTAAAAGAGTTTCTTTCTCTAGTCTGCTAAGATAGAATTTTATATAACATGAACTAATCATGGGTGACCACCTATTACTTTTGCCATATTTTATTTAGAAGCAAGCTACAGCTTCCCCCTTTTCAAGGGGGAAGATTATGAAAGGGTATGACTGGAAGGTGTGTCTGTCCCAAGAGTCTATGCTCGGAGATATGTTGATTGTACAGTAGTTAACACCAGTATGTCAATTCAACAAATTAAAATGGTATCCTATGCTCAAATGTTAGATCTGACGTCAAATTCTATGGATTTGAATCCCAAACTTAGCACGAATGAACTGTGCAAGCTTACCTCTCTTGCCTCAATTTCCCCCTCTGCAAAATGAAAATGATAGTATCCCTCTGAAGGAGGCATCATTTAAAATAAGTCCTGACATGGATGAAAAAATGAAGGGGATAATAAGTACAACTGGTAGTCACCAAAGAGCCATGGTGGTATAAAGTATAGTGTTGGGAATACGGTTAATAATATTGTAAAAACTATGTATGGTGCCAGGTGTATATTAGACTTATTGGGGGAGGGGCCACTTTGTAAGTTTGATTAACATCTAACCACTATGCTATGCTTGAAACTAATATAATATTGAATGTCAACACTGTTTGAAAAAAAAAAAAAAATTTAGTTTAACAAAATAAACTGGAGCCTGACATAGTAAGTCCTTAGTTGGCATTAGACATCACTTTACATTCTTTATTTCTCTCTTGAAAATTCTATCTTGCATGTCATTTAGTAAACTTACTAAAATCTATTCTTAAACCTGTGTTATCTTTCTTGATGTAAATATTTTGGTATAGCTATCTAGTCTTCTCAACTTGAAAAGCACCTCCTGCTTTTCAAGGATTTGGTGGAGCTATTCCACATTTATTCTTCTGTTTCCTAGTATGATCATGTTCCTTTCACAAACACGTTTTTATATTTAAAGCAAATATTTACACAGTAGCTCTCTTTTGAGCGCAACGCGCCTCGGCGGTTTAAATGCACACCGAGCAGGATGCTTCGATGTCCTGCGTCTGGCTGCCTCTGAACAAGGCAGCGGCGCCTCAAGGAACCTGCGATACAGGGACCAGATGCCCGGCGTGGGAAGCTCGGCCAGCAGCCCGCAGGGCCACATGCCGCAAGGAGTCCTCACACGTCGTTGAAGCTCTCAGGAAGCCTCTGCACTCCAGGGTAGAAGGAAGAGACATCCCCGCTTCGGAAAGAGATCTTGGCGTCACTCCTCGGAGCGCTGCTCCCCGGAGAAGCCTGACTTCACTGTGGCCTGTGGGGGTGCGGGAGGGCCACACCTAAGCGGGGCTCCCAGGCTGCAGGACTCCGGCCAGCAGCCCGAGCTACGGCTTTGCTGTGCACTACCTACCCCCGATCCTTCGGCCCGTCGAGGGCCCACAAACATTTTTAGTTTCCAATCTGTTAAAAAGTCTCTTGAGGGAAGTGACTTTTCATCTAAAAAATGTTCACATGCTTTAATTACATGTGTCTTGTTCTTCAGCTGAGGTTGAGTGGTAGATTGTGGTTAAGGGTGATAAAATCTGGGGAGTGTTTATACATTGTCGTTTGGCATGGTGGAGAAGGAGATGGGTGTGAGAAGTGAGCGCTCATCACATAAGCCAGCGCCAGACATCCTGGACATTGACACAGTCTGGATGTCGGAGGGAAGCTGAATGAGGTTTCCTGAATTAAATTGAGCAAGTACCAGTTCTGTGCTCAGCTCCACACCAAGCTCTACACAGACACAAAAATGAGATAAGCTTCATTTTCTATTCTGAGGCTTACAGTGTTGCTAAGGAAACAAAGCTCATACCTATTAGACAGACATAATGTAAGATGGCATAGGATTGCATTAAAATCAGATAAACGAGTATATGGGTATATGTGATATAGTATCACAAAGGAGGGAGGGGGGATTAGTGAGGGCTTGCTACAGAGGCTTGAGAAAGGTTTGGGTTAGAAGTAGAATTTGCAGATATGGAAAGTAATGAAACACAGTCAAGGATGAGAGATATTTTGAACACTAGTTGGCTGTAAGAACCGATTCTAACCTTTTTGTAAAATAGCAAAGAGAGTAGACGAAGGTTTTATGGTAGGAAGAGCATAGTAAAACATTTATTCTGTAATTGATACAAAGTCATCATCACTCTCATTTGTCATAGTGGGGAACATTTGAAACACAGAAAACAAAATGCCAAAATGTGAAGTGACATGAACGGTGTCAATGTTATACTGCGAGGTGTTTACATAGGATCCAGTTTTAGTTTTTTTGTGTGTTTTGTTTTTTTGTTTTTTTTTAAGGACTTTATTTATTTTTAGAGAGGGGAAGAGAGGGAGGAAGAGAGGAAGAGAAACATCAATGTGTGGTTGCCTCACACATGCCCCCACCTAGGAACCTGGCCCACAACCCAGGCATGTGCCCCAACCAGGGAATCGAACCAGTGATTCCCTGGTGCCCAGGCCAGCACTTAATCCAATGAGCCACACACCAGCTACAGCTGGTTGTTTCTTTTAAACTGAAAGCCCTGCTGTGAGTTTTTCAACATTATACAACTTTTTAAAAATTGTGACTATTGTCTGAGATAATAAAACAGGATATTAATTTCTTATCTAACTAAAAATATATCAAACTATAAAATTCTTCACCTTGTCTTCTGATTACATAAGTTGCAAAAGTACTTTTGGGTATATACTTCCTTCAGATTCCCACGACAAACCTTTGACTCGAAATCAAGATTTATAGGTAGTTATATTCTATTGTAATAACCTATCCACAAAGTTATAGTTCACTGTATATAATGGTGAATGTATTTTAAGTGGATATTTAAAAATTGCATTAAATCATACAGGCAATATTATTAGTTGAGAAAGTTAGTAATTGAATGTTCTATCCAATTGTTTATGACCTTATCACTTTTCAGAGTTTCCCATAAACCAATTTCTTACAATGAGCTATTGGATTAAGTAGAAAGATAGAAATTCTTTAAAGTTGAAATCTACTTCTCCCAACTATAAATTTTTTGTCTAGTAAATAGAAGCACTTGTTCCAATACAATTGGGTACTACAGTTCTTTTCAGGTATTTCAATACATCTTGAATGTGTTTCCTTTCTAACTGAAATAAGAATTGTGCTCCTGAATTCTCCCTGAACTCCTGAAAGCCATAGTGGACACTGCCTACAGAGAATCTATTTCAGTAGATAGTCCTGGGATCAGTATGATTGTGACACTGAATAAATGGGTTTGATATTCCCTTTTAAACACTCAAGAAGACAAATAATGCAATCTCAAAGAAATAAGAGGGAAAAGAAATAAGTGCGGGGGGTGGGGGGGTGGGCAGTAAGGAATTCAAGTTTCCAAGCCTTACTGTGCCAGAAAATATACAAATTGTCATTTGAAACCTCTATTTATTTTCAAGTCAGACAGGAGAGAGGGTGGGCCTCCCATGTTGATGTTAAGTGTAGCTACAGCCTGAGGGTGTTCAGCTTTTCTAGTGCAGGCTGGGTACTACCCAAGGACAACTGGCTGAGGGACAAGTGGGGTTAACTTCCACTCTCACTTGGCTGGCTAATCTATGCATGTGTGAGAATATATCTGTTTGGATGAGGGGGTATCTTTTTCTCCTTCACATAAAAACCCTGTGTGAACTGGCTTTGGTTCCAACTAAATACCACCCAGTTGGTCTCCAAAGCAAATACATTAATTGTGCCTGGAGAATCTTAAACCTCTGTCATAAATGTTTTCACTCTGTCCATCCTAGTTAAAATTGTGTCTTCTTTCCTGTGGTGTGAAGATCATGTGAAAAAGCAGAAAATTCTCAACTTTCTTCAATAAGGAAGAGAAAATATTTCAGCTTTTTAAAAGGCTATTATTTATGTTCATTCTCCCTTTCTGTCATGAAATAAAAAAAACCTAATATTTAGTTCCAAGACAAAAAAGTAATGTCATTAGTCCCTTACATGGACCCTTATCACCTCCCAACAATTCTAGGTATGGCTTGCAAACATATTTTCAATTCCATAGTCAACATTTCAATTTACACTCAGAAAGCTCTCCTTTGTCTTCCCTGTCTTTTAAAATCACCCTCCTTCCATCATTCAAAGCTCAGGGCAAATTAAACTTCATTCACATCGTTTCATTTTTCTCTTTTCTGTAGTAGTATATTCCTCTACCTTATCTGTTCATTTTCATAACACACAAATGGGTTGATACAGCCCAGGGCCCAGTCTGCAGCACAGACCACGCAGCTGTAAGCAGATTCTCCTGTGTGTAGTAGGGGTAGCAGCAGCAGTTTGAGGACAATCCCATGGACATGAAGAGATGAGGTCTTTATCATCAGGAACAGCAGTGTTTCAGTCCTTAGGCTGCCAACAGAGATGACTGCCATTAGATGTGCCCATGGGCCAACTCTGCACATTCTTAATTTTGTTGATACAATCTGGGGAAGGAAAAGAACTCAGGATAACTTAGGAGGACATCTTTCAGCTGGTGGCTGCTCATCCAGAGACTCTTTAGAGTGTCTACTATTCTGTTACTCTGTTTCTCATTTCTCCCTGATGGTTCTGCTTGAAGCTAACAAATGGAGAATCACTGTATACACCATCACCACCAACATGCCCAAATTGCCTTGCCTAGCGTTGCTACCTCCTCAAGCTATTTCCGGCTTTATTTTACTACGTATTTACTTCTATCTTCATCTTTATACTCCCCTTTTTCCAGCATGATATTATTTCTTTTGTTTTTTTTTTTTTTTTTGGTTTTGTTTTCTGATATCAGGAACCCAACAGGCTCAAACATATAACATTACTCTATCCCCTCTTTTTGGAATATACCATTAGGGTTTTTTTGATGTCTTTGCTCAGAATCATCATCACTCTACCTTAATTAATCTTCCCACTCTTCTTGTTCTATATAATCAAACCCATCTTTTAATACTTAAGTCAAATGCTAATTTTCTCTTAAAGTATTTCCTGAAATATGATTTTTTTACTTCCTCATAGTGTGCATCTTACAGAGTTAGAAGAAATCTGAGGTATAATGAGAGCATTAAAGGCCAAAAATATGAAAGCCAGGACACCAAAATCCCTGCACAGCAAGTAGGGGTCTAGAGGTTGGAAAGAAATATAGACTACTTCCATTGTGTGAAAGCTAAGAATGTAGACAGAGCAAGTGGGGAAACAAGTCAGAATCCAAGAACTATAGCCAAAATTTTGGATTCTATTGGAGCGTTAAGGTCAATGTGAAGGATCAATGGTTGATCCAGGGGGGTGAACATGGCACATAGCATATTGGAGAATTTTATTTATTGTTTTTGAAATTCATGTCTAGATCTAGGTGAAACTTTCTTGTTTCCCAGAGTTAGTCCTTGTGAGATAGTTCTGTAATTTTCAGTTCTTAACATGTACTTACAATACTCCCCATGCTATACTGGGAAGTCCTCATCTCCGTTGCTAGATACTGGGCTTTACTCTTGTTTGTTTCATCTGCGTTGTCTATTGCAATGCTTTTGAATTATAGTTTTGGAAATGAGTTAAACTGTGGAAACTATTAAGAATTCAGTTTTACACATGCTGAGATTGTAGTCTTGCATGGCATTCAGGGGGAAATATCTGACTATCAGTTGGACTTGAAAGACTCAAACTCCAGAAGGAGTAGGTGGATAGATGGTTATAGTCAGATGATTTCCACCTGTAGGTGAAAGCCAAAGTAATAAGTATAAGAGATAAAGAGGTTTAAACTCAGGACTGAATATAGGGGATAAACATTTATTTATTCAACCAACATTTCTTAATCATTTAGGATGTTGTCCAACCACTTAGCTACCCAAAATTAGACAAGTACACTTAAAGTAGTAACAAATGGCATCTACCATCAAAGATCTTTAGTCCTATAGTGGTGATGACAGACTAGTGAGAAGGAAATGATTGTAATCTATATTAAATGGAGAAAGAAATACTTTTAAGAAAGTGGATGTGACTAGCAATGGCCTAAAATGCTTAAAAAAATGAAGTCAAGAGAAAGATAATTTTATTTGCCTGTGATGAGAGCATTAATCATCTTTGAATATTCTGATTTAGAGTAGAACTGAGGCAAATCTACATGTTAGTCATATTGATTAAGTGATAACACAGTAAACACATATACATTTTAGTAAATATTATATTATTATTAGGGACACTTGTTAGGTAAGTTCACATACCTGTAAAATTCTCTTTCTTTAAAACGTATTATTATTTTTCAGCCAAATGTGATGTTCTGAATAATCTACATGTTTTGACATTCGATTATAAAGACTGGATTTTAGTAGTCATATTATTCCAAATCCTATGGCTCCAGAATCCAATGTGAGTGAATTATTTAGAGAAAAGTGTAACAAGGTTAGATCTACAGGGTCCCATTTTATTCTCCCTCTGTATATGTAAAAATGTATTCTTCATCTTCAATATAGTTTCAGACATGCAGAAAATATTATTCAGGGAGATCATTTCAAGGCAATCCCTGTTTTATGAGATTGTAATTAAACATTGATGGTTCATTTTGTTCACAGAAGTGTTGCTTTGTTATTTGCAAGCAGCCGCTGGCAGCTTACAATTTCACCTTATTTAAAATGAGAAGGAAGCTCCCCATTTCAGCAAAAACAAATCATATAGCCTCTCACCAGGAAAAACAAAAGCTGCCTTTCCCATAGGTTACTGAGTATTTACAAAGGTGTGGAGTCTACGTTCAAAAAGGATTGTGACATATTGAGAAAAATGCAATGAACCAATTACAGAAAAGTGACACTGGCCACATGGTGCTAAGGGGTTGTACATCACTGTGTGAAAGTGCACAGCACAGAGGCTGGTCTACAATGTGTACCCTGCGAAGGTCAGTTCAACTCTTAACTGCTTTATTCTTCAGTATGTATATCGATAAAGCTTCCGTTGAAAGGCATCGTTAATCCATGGTTATTTTATTAACATATCAATTACAGACACAAGTGAGAAGACTATCCCTGTGGTCTTGGTGGAAACAGCTTCAGAGGACCCAAGAGCAGTGCCTTCCTTAGGGAGAAGGAGAAAAATAAGCTGCTTCCTTCTGAACACCTTCCTCACCTGGGTGTTCTGAACACCCTGGTCTGACGCACTGAGGACTTTATGATAAGTACTTTTTAGTCCTTTGTTAATTATTATTCACTTTCTTCGTTAAATGTTTATTTATATTAAACATGTGAATTTAAATATATGATATGTAATATAATTAGAGATTTTATGTTTTGTCTTAAATATTCCATGATACTGATTAGCACATGATTTGACAAAGATACAGAAATTATTGGAAGCATTTCCTATTGGAAGTCCCATTCATTCCATCAAAAAAAAATTTTCAGGAGTAAATATTCAGCATGAACTTTTAACCTGGGATAAATAACATACCATGTGTTTTCACAAGTGGACATCAACTAACTTAATGCTCACGAATGAAGTTAATAGTAAGGTAAATCAAATTCAAATATTTATTAAGCAAGGAACTCATTTGTGTGACTGAATGATCCCTCTTTGCTGGATATCATTCTAGATGTTGAGCATAACACTATGAGGGACTGTGAAGTGCGTGGGACCCTCTCCTTCCAAGCTAATGAACTAGCCTGTTACTGCGTCATGAGTGCTGGCAAAAGACGAGAGATTCTTGAGTGAGAGATAAAGGACTTCATTGCTCATGGCAGAGCAGACAGCCTGAGCTTCATGCTTGCTTGTGTCAGTTTCTCATGACCCCAAATTCCACAGGATGCCACAGTGCAGACTACATGGATGCCTACAGGAGAATTGGGTTGTGTTTCAGGAAAGGACCACTGTGCTTGAAGTACTGATCACTTGCTGTGGGAATGGCAACACGCTTCTTTTTTGTATGGAGAAGGATGTTACCTCGTCCCTCCGTAACTGCTTGCTATAAACATAACCCTGACAAACAGCTCAGGTGAGGGCCTTGAAATCTTGGCATACCTAGCAAAACTGTGCAAGGACTCTTAGAGCCTATTAGCAGATTGTTTTGTTCTTCCCAGTAAAAGCTTTCAGGTCTTTACTCTTACAGAATTTATATCCTGACATTGAGATTCTTATTGGCCTAAGGGATTTCATCCTAGCTGTTTCACTACTTCTGAACTACTGTCAACATTATCTTGAAGCTTCTACTGGTCACTTCCCCATTTTTAGGTTTTTTACTCATTGATGCTTTACCTTCCATTGTTATTTATATCTTCTTTGTTAAATCTCATGCATTAATCTAATTTTGCCTATACCCCAGAAGCCACATTGCTGTCAAAAAAGCTGGACAGAGTTCCTCAAGATATTTTCAGCCAATTTTCTCAAGGTGTCACAACCTAATCAGGGTATCTCCCATGCCTGAAGCAATTGTCCTAGATAAGCCTGAAAATTCAGGTCAGTCCATTTGCCCAGGTCATTATTTAGCCTGGGAGATCCTGACCTGGGCCTCAAGACCCCAGGTCTATGTCTACTATGTACAGTCAGCTGTCATACATTTGTGGTAGGAAAGGGTTATCTGTTAGTTAATCCTTTTATTTCTTCCCATTCTCAGCTCTGGTTCCTTATAGCATGATTGAAATTTTGCTTTGAGTGGAGACCAGTATGAGAAAAAGAAAAAGTTGAAAATATGATATAAAAACAAATAAACATTTTACACTATCCTCTGATAAAGTCCTTTATCTGAATACTGTTCCAGAGAGTGTTGGGCACAGGAGCCACATTACTCATCACTCCACTATAGTCTTGGTGATGGAGAACGTAGCGAAGAAGAAGAAGAGAGGAAGAAAGTATAAGAGGCTGTGGCTGTTTTGGGGTAGGCCTGTATTGTATATTTCAATTAGCAACAGTTACTTTGTGTGTGACTCTGATTCTGCATGAGTCTGTACATGACTCATGGTTCAGAACTGGTTATGTTTTATAAGTACACCTATGCCTATACGCTTATCTATGACTGAACTAACTCACTCATGGTGTAATAGGTCCAAGATATTATCATGGTTTTAGAGAGCTGAATTGGTCACTTCCTTACTGGTTTCATTATGTCATATGGAAATAAACATTCCCTGTGGGAAAGAGAAAATGTTGTCCTGGCAAAGGAATTTGTTTGAGAAAGATACCAATTATTTGAAAGAGACTTAAAATTTGTGACTAAATGAGAGAAGGAAATGACATTTTGAATTCAATGCCCTTGTCAGGATACATTAGAGAAAATTTATGTCACTGACAAGCCAAAGAAAGAGGTATTTGTATGCTATGAACAGTTGGTAAAATATGCATGTGGATATGAATTTAAGTGTGGGAGAATAAAGTAAAAACTGAAAGGGAAGAAAACTCTACAGAGGGAACAACCAACAGGAAAAAATTAAATGTTTAGCCATCTGTAATGACTCTTAATATTGCATTAGATTCTCAGTGATGGACCTGTGCTGGTGCAGTGTCTGGAATTTTAGACCAAGTATTCATATTCACTTTGGATTGAAATCATTAGTCCAGATTTGAGCCAAGAGCTTACCTCCATCATAGCAAAACAGCTATTAGCATCATGGAGTATATGAAAGTGTAAGTTGATCAGGCAGAAGTCCTACTGGTTTATGGAGGCCCCACAGAGATGACATTGTGGTCAGAATTGCAAATATTGGCTCAACAGATTTTTAAAAATATTTTATGTTATTACTTTTAGAGGGAGGCATAGGGAGAGAGGCAGGGAGAGAGACAGACATCAATGTATGGTTGCATTTCACCTGCCTCCAGCTACAGACCTGGCTGGAGACCTGGCTTGGCAACCTGCTTACGTACTGTGGCTAGGAATCGAACCAGTGACCTTGGGGCTCACAGGCTGGTGCCTTATCCACTGTGCCACCAGCCAGGGCCTCAACAGATGGTTTTGACAGAGTTTCATGCAAAGAACCTAAGTGCTAGTATGAGTTAACTAAATTAAGGAGGGCTAAAAATGTTTCATAAAGTTACATGATGGTAATCAATTTATTTTTTTTATTGCCTTCCACACATGCCTAGTTTCTTAAGAAATTGCCCTTCTTTTTGAAAAATGAGCCACCTATTGAGTATCCGCCAGCTGACACTGACTGCTCCTGGGATATAGGGCTGTGAATGTAGAGTTTGCAGATAGTAGACTTTAGATCACTGGTAGGGAGAATTCCTTCCCAGAATCTAGAGAAACTCAGGAGGGATCCGAAATCTATGAGTCGCGTTTGGCTTCAGGGGCCAAGAAATGAGGGAGATCAAGTGAGAGTCAACATATCCCAGCATTGGGGATTATTTGGCTAACATACACTGAGCTCAAGTAGATTTTTAATAAATACTTAATTGATGAACTCATTTATCAAATCCTCTCTAAGTATTTTACATTCCTCATGAGTTTTGGGAATTAAAACTGGATTTGGTATGTTAATGTCATTACCCTTTATGTATTGTATCACTGAGCCAACAGGTAACTTTTGCTGGTAAGACATAAAACTTTTTCTAAATAACAGGGATTTTAAAAAATATCAGAAATGACCCTGTTATCAAGATCTTGATACTTTAGGAGACAAGACACACTCACACCCATGAATGGAGAAATACTAAGGCAAGATAAAGTATCACATAAATTCTGTACACATTTGTTTCCCTACTCTCTCTAGAAACCTGAAAAACAAAGTTACCCTCTTGAACTAGTTTCTTTTTTTCTTTTATTATGCCATTACCATCTTCAATCTTAAGTGTTGCGTTGGAAAATTTCGATCATTTATACATTCTCATCATAATTAAACTTGAAAAACATAGTGCACACAGTAATTATCGGGGAGGAACAATTGCAGCAGTAATTGTGGGAGTGGTTGTGTCTGGGCTTCTTACAGAAACAGCAGGACTTATGTAACTATACACATGTTGTGGGATGGGCGTCCCAGGAAGAAGGGAGAATCTGAGTTGGTCATGTTTCAAAAGTGAATGAGTAGCTCTGTTCGCTGAAGTCAACAGGAAAAGGAAACATTGAGGTAAAAAAAAAAATGTTGGAGAGATATCAGGAAGTGGGCAGAATGTACAAGAACTTTAACAGGGATTTATTTAACCTATGAGCAATAAAAAGTCAATACAGGTTTCTACGTAAGTGTGTAAGTTGTATCAAGCAGGTTTCAAGAAGAATTCTAGATTGAGGTACACAACGGATTGGAGCTGGGAAGAGGTAACAGTAGCCCTGACAAGAGCTAGAAATTAATTAAATAATCATCTTATTTAACTAACTCCTGATATACGAGTGTGTGTATGCATGTGTGTGTTCAGAATAGAGGCCATGGAAATTTTGCACGGAGGTTTCCTTACATCACAAGCTAATTGATAGTAGAGGCAGATTAGAATTAAGGTATCCTCACTCATGTTTTAGGACTATTTCTCCTATTATCACTGCTGGGAATCTATTGCCCTGTCTGGAGCTAACCAATGAAGAAGACCTGAACCAGAGACTGCCATTTGAAATTGAGATGAGACACTTGAGAGGAAGTGAAAAATAAGAACCAACGAAGACATGATTGGTGATTGGATAGTGTGCTTTAGCAAATTACACACACGTGCTGATTTAGAACAACACAAATTTATCATCTTACTATTCTGAACTTCAAAAGTCTGCCATGGGTACCCCTGGCCTAAAATCATGCTGAATTCCTCCTGGAGGTTCTAGGCGAAGAGCCACTTCCTTGTTTTGTCCAAGTTCTGGAGGTTGCCCACCTTTCTTGGCTTGTGGCTCCTTCCATCTTCAAAGCTAGAGTGGCCTGTCATCTCCATCTGGGGATGTATCACTCTAACACTGACCTTTCTATTTTCCTCTTGAACCCTTAAAGATCCTTGTGATTACACTGGGCCCCCTATACAAACCAGAATAATTTCCTGATTAGAAACCTTAATTCCTTCACAACCCTAATTCCTTCATGTCATGTAACATAATGTAGTCACATGACCTAGGATGGGGTCAAGGATGTCTTTGGGAGTGGGAGGCAGGAGGTGCCATTGCTTTGCCTACCATGGATAGATTATACAAAGATAAAAATAAATGAAGAATGACTCCAAGGTTTTGAACTTGGGAAACAGCAAAGACAATTGCACCAATGACAAAAGTAAGGAAGGTGAGAAGAGAAACTGATATGTGTGTAAATCAGCTTGAGAAATGTTTAGTTTTAATCAATGTGTTATATTTAGATGAAATTTCCCAACAGGCAATTATTGAGAACTCAATGTTAGAAAGTTGCTATTTGACTAGTGCTAATTACTACTATGGTAAGATCTTTTTGTAATGTTCTTAATTTTTCTAATTTCAGTATATTCAATAATTTCTGTGACACTTAAAGATAAAGTAAGTACACATGGAAGTTTTCTATGACCATAGAAACTCACATTATGATTAATATGTCTTACTACTCCAGAATTTAGTTATTTTACTTTTAAAACAATTTGTCCACACGCACACAGTTTTAAAAATTAGACTCTAATATATTAGCACTGGTGTTTCAGTGGAGTTCTATGCAGCTTCAGATGAAAATCCTTTTGTGTAGCAGATACAATACTCCAAGTACAGAGGCAATTTACTTTGAGAGCCAAAATCATAGCAATTGGCTATGATTCAAAACATTTTTAGATAATTGTACATATCACTCAAAGCACCAATGTGAATTATTCCAAATGACACTCCAGAACCAGTATGAAATTTATTTCATCTAGTATTTTGCTTCACAAATTTATTCTGTGATCGATCAAAGCAATGCTGATAGGGTACAAGAAAAATTAGCAAGATAACAAGACTTACTATATGGTATAGTAATTAAAACAGTATTGCATAAACACATAAAAAACAAACAAACCAGGGGCAACAGATCAGTAATCCATAAACAGACAAAAATCTATATAGGAACTTGAAGGATAATAGTTACAACATATAACAATTATTAATAAGTAGGGAAAGGGTTCTGGAAAAAGTGGTCGTTTTAAGGAAAAGGAGAAACATATTTCTCTGGTTCATACAAAACAAAAAGTAGGTATCAGGTGGATGAAGATCTTTGTATGAGAGGTGAAACCTTCAAGTGTTGAGAAAAAAAAAAAAAAACAGCAGAATACATATATGTCACTAAAAGCAACTGCCATAAGAAAATGGATTGTTAAATTTAATGATAAGAAATTTTAAATCTACACCTGAAGAATGTTGTTTAAAAACTTAAAACCCAAACCAAAATTGGGAAATAATTTCTAAATACATATAACTAATAGAGAATTACAATCCAGAATACATGAAGAGTCTCTGAAGTCAGTAAGAATAAGATAAATAGCTCAATAGGAAAACAAGCAATGCATAGGAAAAAAAATTATAGAAACAACATCCAAAATGCAAGCAACATGCCAAAACATGCTCAATCACACTTGAATTCAAGAAAATAAAATGAAAATATCATATGATATTATTTCATCACTAGCATATTGGCAAAAATTGAAATAATGATATCAAGTAATAATAGGGTAAGAGGAAATACCATTATCAAACACTGTTGGTTGGCAAGGATATAAATTGGTACAAATGCTCTGAAAATTAGCTTATACTTTATTTAAACTGATCAGGACCATTAATCCAGAAACTTTCAACTTTAAGTCTACCTCTAGACCAATTGTAAACATGCCTGTAGAAACATATTCAAAGATGTTTTTCCCAGTAGTAAAAGTTTGGAAACAAGTTAAATTTTCATTACTAGAATAATGGATAAATTCATTGTTTTATTTTAACATAGTGGAATACTCTACAGACTGTACACGGATGAACTAAGCTTACATATGTTTATGTGGACACATTTTTATATTTTATACACTATGCTAAGTGTAAAAAGCAAGCTGTGAACACTATTTTTTATTTTTTCATTTATAGAAAATGTCAAAAAATTCCAAAACACTTATATTTTATTTTTTGGATGCACCTATAAGTAGTAAGCGAATAAAAAATATGCATGGGAATGATATACATCAAATTTATGGTAGTGGTTATTTCTAACACAAGGTGGTAATGTGAAGAGCAGGGATTTTAACTTATTTTGTAGCCTTCTGTTTCTTAAAAAATTGGTGCACAAACAGCACACAATATAATTATAAATGTTGAAGTTATGTTAATGGGTGTCTACTACATATTCTCTGTGTAATACTTAGGTTTACTCATTCTGTATATTTTCTAGCAGTGTTATTAAAATATAATTCACATACCACATTATTTACCAATTTAAATTGAACAGTTCAGCGGTTTTTAGTATATTCACAGGATACGTATATTGCCGTAGGCTTTACTCTAAAAAGAAACCATTAGCCGTCTCTCCCCTTTTCCTTCCAAACTTCCAAAGTCTTAGGCAAGCACTTTCTGTCCCTGAAGATTTACCTATTCTGGATGTTTCATAGAAAGTGAATTATACATGTTCTTTTGTGATTGACTTCTTACACTTGATGTTTTCAAGGTTCATCCATGTTGTAGCACTTCATTTCTTTTTATGGCCAAATAGATGCTATTGTTTGGGTATATCATATTTTTCTTATTTATGCATCAGCCGATGGACATTTGGATTGTTTTACACTTTTTTGTTTATTATGGATAATGCTGCTATGATATTTATATACAAGTTCTTATGTGGCTCCTATTACTTAGGAGTGGAATAGGCAAGTCCTATGGTAGCTCTCTGTGTAACGTTTTGAGGACCTAACAAACTGTTTTCCAAAGCAGTTGCATCATTTCACGTTCCCATGAGTAATGTGTGAGGATTCTGATCGCATCACATCCCCAGTGGTGCATTTTTATTTATTTATTCCATTACCATTTATACCCCCTGTACCCCCTTACACCTCCACCCATCCTCTTCTCCCATGCCATGTGCATACTGTTGTCTGTATCCATGAGTCTTTTTGATCATAGTTTTCCTGTTGAGTGTGAAGTGGTACCATGTTGTGCAAATCAAATCTTGATATGAAGCTGATGGCATATAGAGTCTGTTAACATTGATTTGGATGTGTATTGGAAAAGATTAATATTTAACTTTTTTTCAGGCACATATTTGGGGCAAAACTGCACAGAACATGAAGCAGGAGCAATATTCAGTCAGTAGTAGAAAGAATGGCTGTTAGTGGATTGTTAATGGAATTACATGAAAAATAAAACCTCCAGCCTTGACTGGTGTGGCTAAGTGGATTGAGTGCTGGCCTACAAACCAAAGGGTGGTCAGTTTGATTCCCAGTCAGGGCTCATGCCTGGGTTGCAGGCCAGGTCCCCAGTTGGGGATGTGCAAGAGGCAACTACATATTGATGCTTCTCTCCCTCTCTTTGTCTCTTGCTTCCCCTTTCTCTAAAAATAAATAAATAAAATATTTCAAAATCTAAATCTATAAAACCTCCATTTCTCAATTAGGAGGAAGAGGTATACAATGGTGCCGACATCATTGGTGAGTCATTATCCATACCTATTTTTATGCAATGAAATACTAGCAAAATAGTAGAATTGGAACACAGTGAAACAGAAAGATTTTCCTTTGATCATTTAAAATACAGAGATAGTAAAATCTGGGACAGAAACTTCTTGCGGAGTCTATTTAGTAAAAACATTAAGTTAAAGAGCAAATACTTGTATCCATTAAAGACTCTTGTAATTCAAATTCATTTAAAAATTTGATGAAATTTGATTATTAGGTCAATACATTCTTCTACTTCATGAGTACAATAACAGTGCCAGAAAATAACATAATGGTGAAAAACATTGACAGAGCTGAGAAGCCATAGTTGATATGAATTGGGGGAATTAATCAAATCTTAGTTTCCTGAAATACTTTCATTTCAAATACCATACCTTGTTTAAAAGGGAAGTGTATAATTATTCTTTTTTTAAGTGAGAAAGGCACATTAGGAAAACATTCATTATGAGAAAATTCACTGAGCACACGAAAGTATAACTCTACCTCCTTTAGCAGCCATGTTGGAAACAATAAGTAATATAGCTATAGTTTAAACATTTGGACATGTTTTAAGTATTATCAATTAATTCATAGAGTACATGAACAAAATTAGTAATACCTTTAAGAAATATGACCAGGGAAGAAAAAGAAAATACTGTCAAATTTTCTTCTTAAATCCTTTTCTGCCCTCTTTACTAGGTTTAATTTTGGTCAGACTTATTTGCAAATGAAAGGACGACCCCACCCCCAATTCCCCCAGCTTCAGCCTACAGGACTTTCACAAAAGAAAGGGCACATGCAAATTTCCTAGAGTTAGAACAGTGACTATGCATGACAAGAAGATTATTGGCCATTCATTCACTCAACAAATACTGTTTCATCACCATGGGTCAGTCACTCCAGGACCACAATGCAGTAAAAAAGGAAGCAGATAAGTAAATATCGTAACAATACAGAGTGATAAAATATAAAGTGTAAGTTTTTATAGACTTCTGAAAGAGACTAGAGAAGGGTACCTAAGATAAATTCTAATCAGGAAAGTCTTAGAAAGACAACTCTTAAGCTGGGCCTCAAGAATGAGTTTCAGAAACAGAACTAGGTAAAGAATCTGGAGAAGTATATTATACTCAAAGGCAGATGTGTCCAGAGGCAAAAGAGAAAATGGTGGATTTGGAGATATGCTTATAATAAAGTTTATTTGAACTTGAGGGCCGGTGAGTGGTAGCAGAAGACACATTAGCAATAAGGGCTGTTCTTCAATTGCCTTGTTTGTGCTATGCTAAGGAATTTGAATTTCCTTTTGAAGACAGTGGGGAGGTACTAAAGATCTTCAAGCAGGGCATTAATATAATTAATGCAATTTAAAGGCCTAGGCTTCCACAGCCTATGACTGAATATAAGATACTGTTTACTTTCCATGGTCAAATGATATGGGATGATGATTCTAATTTGGGGCTAATGAGTTTGAGATTCCTGTAGGACCTGCAGAGAGAAATGATAACTTAGAAGTGTGAAACTCAGTAGACAATTTGATCTAGAAGTAAAAATATTAGGAACTATGATCAGGAAATACAGGTTATAGTAGTGCAGACACCGACACTTGCCAGGTAGGAAGACAAGATAAGACTGTTGAATAATGAGAGGAAGCCATTGAATAAGTAAAATAAAGCCCATTGAGGGAAACAAAGTAGTATCTTCAAAATTTTCAAGATAAAAATAGTTCTCTGCTTGATAGCACTAGAGTCTCTGAATAGCTTCTTTGGAAGAAAAGACACTGCCAGTGCAAGTATTCATTAAAAAAATATTCTCAGTCCTGGCTAGTGGCTCCAGTCTGCAACCCAAAGGTTGTTGGTTTGATTCCCAATCAGGGTACATAACTAGGTTAAAAGCCGTGTCTCCAGCCAGGTTCCCAGCTGAAGGCAGGTGAAAGGCAACCATACATTAATGTTTCTCTCCCTTTCTTCCTCTCTCCCACCCTTCTTTCTAAAAATGATGAATAAAATCTTTTTAAAAAATTCTCTTTATTGCTTTGACTGCTCATGCCTAAAGTTGCACATTGTTTTTGAACAGTAAGTAACAAACAGTTAGTGATGCTTATAAAACTAGAGAACATAGTTTTCTCACACATCAAATATATAAAATGGCATTTTTTCTACAGCAGCAAAATGTTAATAGAAGAATAACTCATAAGATTGATCTTTTATTGTGTAATGAAATATTTCAGTTTTTATATTCAAACATATCATCTTTATAAAAATAAAGTTATGGCCCTGGCTGATGGCACAGTGGATAAGGTGCCAACCTGTGAACCCGAAGGTCGCTGGTTCTATTCCCAGCCAGGGCACATAACCAGGTTGCAAGCCAGCCAGGTCCGTAGCTAGAGGCAGGTGAAAGGCAATCATACATTGATGTCTCTCTCCCTCCCTGCCTCTCTCCCTTCCCCTCTCTCTAAAAATAATAAATAAAATCTTAAAAAAAATAGTTAAGTGAAAACTACATCAGTGTGCCTTATAGTGTATTAACACTATTTTAAAGCATATAATTGTTTGGTTTTCATCATAAGTTATCTGACAAGTTCCATTTAACTCTATATAGAAAAATTTTTTGTTCTAGTTCACTTCCTTATAACTGCACATCAAAATACAATTTAAGAATATTTAACAGATTATGAAGTTAAAATATTGCTTTTTAAAAGAAAATACCTTAATTACAATTATTTAATTAAAACAAAGGATAAGCAAGAAACATCTCTTACTAATTTATTGTTAGCATATTAAATAACACACTAGTATTACTTCATGGTGAGAATTTGTTTTGGCCAATTTTCTAAGTAGAAAAGCATTAGTTGGACACTAAACTTGAGTTCAAATTCTGTTGCTAATATTTTTAGTAATCTTTGGAAAAAAATAATAACATAGCTAGGCTTTGTTGTTATTGTTTAAAAATGTGTGATAAAAATAACTTTCCCAGTATATGCTGCAAAGTGATAGAACAATAATAGCAATAAAAAGACTCAGAAAAAAAATGCAGTTGTGTAATTAGAAATTGTTATTAACCTTAGGTCTAAATTAACAAATATTTCCAAATAACTTTAAAGTGGAAAGTGTTGTTAGATCTTTCTCATACTCAAAGCTCAAACAAAATGATTATCTAAATAATAGGTAGCATTAGCTTACTTTATAAAATGTAAGTACACAATTCAGATGTTCTAGACATGATAGGATGCTGATGTTTGCAGCTAAAGCTTTATTCTAGACTATTTCTAATGCCAAAAAGTATGACAGTTTCTATCCTCACAGACACTTGCTCACTCTGAGCTCTAGTACTAGAGCAGCAGTTTTTAAACCTCCAGGGACATATGGGAAGGAACTGAATTATCTGGCTTCTGAAATCTCACAATATTTTGTCCTTAAAAAGAATAAACAATCACACATGCTTTACATTTGAATCATTTATGTACATGATATATATTGTGTACTAGATCTCAATGTCTCTTTTGTACCACCAGTTACCTTAT
Organism: Noctilio leporinus; assembly: GCA_004026585.1. Classification (NCBI taxonomy): domain Eukaryota; kingdom Metazoa; phylum Chordata; class Mammalia; order Chiroptera; family Noctilionidae; genus Noctilio; species Noctilio leporinus. The sequence continues at coordinate 112,290 of PVIW01002583.1, forward strand.
ATTCAGTAGATACTCAATAAAACTATTTAATGAATGTGTTAATGATTGTCAGTGTATTGAAATAAATATGCAAAAAGTCTTTCAAGGAAGACTGTCCTCTTGATGTGTGTGACTGTGTGTGTGTGTGTGAACAGAATGACATAATAATGACCGTATTTTTGGTAGTTTTATTTCTGTTTCACTTTCAGACCTCACCATTAAATACTATCATTCTAATTTTGACTTCAAGATAGAAGCTACATAAGAAAAGTTAAAACCATTTGTGATCTCAACTAAGATTCCTCTTAGGAAATAGAGTAGAGGCCAGCCTAGTTTTATCGGAGATGAACAACCAGCTTCCTGCTGGATGCTGCCCTAAGCTTATGGTCTGCCTTATTGATTGATTGATTGATTGATGATTGGCAATCATGAGTAAAGCTTTATTCTTTTGTGGGTCATCAACAATGGTTTCGTAGGGACTGACTGTGAGAGCAGGGAATGGACTGGGCAGAGGAGGGCAAAGAGGGAAAAACTAGGACTACTATAATAGAACAACAATAAAATATTTAAACTTCCAGGAAAACATAAAAATAAATAAATTATCAAATATAGTTTCCATGTAATGATTATGATAATAAATCTATGTACAAACTTTCATCCAAGAAGATAAGAGGTGGTTTCTACTGATGGACAGAACAAGCACATCAGGCTATGACATCTCTTTCTTTTTGATTGGGTGATATTAGTTAAAAACATTGTGTAACTTTCAAGTGCACAATTCTTTAATAGACCATCTCTATGTTGCATTATGTGCTCACTGCCCGCCCAAACTCTAGTCTCCTTCCGTCACCATCTGTTTGACCTTTTTTAGCTCAAGGGACATTTGCTCTGGATGAAGGAAGGCATGTCCACCGCAGAAGTTAAATTGTGGATTGGTTGAACCAGATCAAGTCAAAAGGTTTGAGCACCAAATGCTAGGTCTCAAGGGGAAAGAAAAGAGCTAAACGTCAATTCTATTTTTAAAGTTTGCCTTAGGACAAGCCCCAAGAGAGGGACATGGGAAATAAAAGAATTTGTATGGGTCATGTTTATCTTTCATGCTATTCAAAGAAGTTGTTTTTGGATCTAAATAGTTTGCAACTTTTCTGCCTTTGTAAATGTGGATAAATTGCTTTCTTATTTTTCTGAGTTTCAGCTCCCTAAATTATAAAATGGGGATCATAATACTTTACCGAGTTCTTGAGAAGATTACATAAAATATTGTGTGTGTGTGTGTATGCATATATATATATGCATATATATATATAGAGAGAGAGAGAGAGAGAATGTACGCGCCTAGGACGTAATACACATACCCCAACCACCTAAAGCAAATGTTAGATTCATTCAACAAGTGATGATTGAGTACCTACCAGCTACTCTAACTTAGGCACTGATAATACAAAGGTGAACAAAATGAAGCGTACATTTTGGGGGAAAAATTTTTTTAAATGGTTATCAGAAATGATTGACCAACTTTAGCCTAAAAGAATACTCAAAACATTAGATTCCTAATGTTTGGAAACTTAGGTTTACTATGTAAAATGTTGGCAAATGTTTATAAGGGAGAATGCATACTGAATTTTAATACATAATACATTTATTCTGCTTTATTTAGGATTTCCTTTTAAAGCATTTGCATTTCTGGTTTGAAATGGACATGGGGATTTTTTTAAAGGAGAAAGGGGAAAAATGAAATAAAACACATAAATGAAATGAAAACAGAGGATTTAAATTCAAACAGGGTTAGAAAAAATAGTGTACAGTGAAGCCAGTAGGTGTAATGAGGCAGAAAAAAAATACTGTGTTGTTTGGCAATTGATCATAAAAGAACAAAACAAAATAGTCTATTTAAGTTATACAAATATTAAACAAACAAACAACATATAGCAACAAAACAGCACCTGGAGGCTAACTAGGAAGGAATAACCAGGTAAAAGTTAAAGACAGCTGAGCAATAGATAATGGAAAACACTTTTCTTGTTATCTGAGAGTTCTTAAAGAAAGGCTGATCAAATACATTCAGGATATGCTTGTATTTTACCATGATATCATTTATTGAAAGTTAACAAAAAGATAGGAAAATGCCAAAGGAAAATAAATAGTCTCATTGTAGCAATTAATTGCATTAATTTGCAGTGGGAATAATTTTCAATTCACACTCTAATCTCTTCAAAGAGATCATGTGTATACATATCTTAAAAGAAAAAAAGTCTATTAAATACCATCAATCCAAGACCATGTCTAAAATATCTTGGTATTATGGATTGTTTTTCATTTATGTAACAGACTTAATCATTAACTGATACGGCACATAGTTATTGAACCAGAGCTGTGGTTGTTTAGAGCTTTCAAAACATCTGGAAACTTATTCTGCAAGGAGAGTCAAATCCATTAGCAAAACAGATGTTTTCCTCTGTGGCAGGAAAACACAACTTTCTTGTATGGATTTCATAGGGTCCAAATCCATTTCAGAAACAAGATTCCACCTCTTAAATGGTTTTGGGACCCATGTGCTCTCCTAGACTCTGCCAATGAAAACTTGGCCCAGGCCATTTCGGTGTTTGAAAGTCAAAATTTTACAATAATCTTTTTATCTCATGCGTATTACAATAAGAGGAGAAAGTTATAAAAATCAGTGTTGTCTCTCTAGCACTTCAGTTAAATAGTGGTAGTTGGATTAAAACCAACTGGTGATCTTTGGCAGGTCCCCTGGGAACTAAGAGTGGGGAAGGGCAGAAGGTCACCAAAGAGAACCGTGGCCTGAGAGCTGTTCTGGCCTTTCTTCCCAGAAAAAGCAAGGAGACGCTTCTTCCCACTGCCCATCAAGAAAAGTATCGGAAGTACTAGCAAATTTTAAACATCTTTACTTATTTTAAAAAATATTTTATTGAATTTATTGGGGTAACATTGGTTAATAAAATTATTTAGATTTTAGGGGTGCAATTTTGTAATACATCATCTGTATATATTATATTGTACCTTCAATATAATATTGAAAAATACTAGCAGATGAATTTTCTCAAAAAGGCAGAAACTATTGTGCTCCAGAACAGGTCCACTCAATAACTCATTTTGGGAAAATTTTCCCTTTTACGGATGACTCTCAGATACAGGTGAATACAGATGAAGTCTCATTATTAGAAGGCATAAATCATGTTCTACTTGTTTCTAGCCTTTGTAAAAATAGATATAAAAATTTAATAGACAGAAAGCATTTGCATTAATCATTTGCAAATTAATTATTATAGCTGAAAAGTTCCATATTATTAGCAAATGGAACATTTTCCTGGTTTAAAAATTAGGTTTTCAGGGTTTTTTTTAACCAAAAAAGGAAAAAAAAAAAAAAAAAAAAACAGAAAGAAGAAATTACCTTTTTATTGCATCAAGTAAACATAATTTTTATCAGCTTAAAATGCAGAAATACTTGCTTGATTAAACTACTTACAATGGTTTAGAACCATCAGGGTTGTCAATATTTGAAAATGCTGCTCAACTATGTTGAGAAATACTTGGGTTGCCCCAGATCACTGCTGAGTGTTCTAAAATAATTTATAGTTTCAAAAGCACAGCCTGTGAAAATAAAGGATGCAAATCATTACTTGGATTTGGAGGTATGGAAATTGCTGCTATTTCTAGAGAAGGATTGCCTGCTGTCACAAAATGTTTTAGGTTTCTTTATAATGAGGTGCTATTGTGGAAGAGGCTACAGCACAGACAGAGATTTTTCGCTTGTACTCTGTCTTTGCTTGGTGCACATGCCTGCCAAAATTAGTGCTATTGCAAACAATGGGATTTGGATTCACATGTGTCAGGGAAAATGAGAATAGAGTAAATTATTGACACTAAGCAGATGCCTTATTTTCAACTTCTTATTAACATTATAACCTAATTCACTTATGATATCACAGCCACCTCTGTTTACATTCATTCCTCTCCAAAGCTAGCTCATTAGAAATTTTGGAGCCAATGCCTTTGAACCTGAAACACTTTAATTATCACTTTGCTCCAGGGAATGGGGGAGCTAGAAAGACACTGTGCTTTGGAGAGGAAAATAAAGATCTCTTTATGAAGATGATTTGCATTTGTCTAAGAGATAACACTATTCTTCCATTGCATGGAGGGGCGCCCAGAAGAGAAATGAGCAAGGAGCAAAGATGTGCTAAGCAGATAGCTTTCTAATTCCCTTCCAGACGTAATTCCCAAGTAGAGTTTTACTTCGTCCGAAGTGTTCTGATTTTCCAAAATCGGATATATACCCATTTTGGTAAGTGTGAAAAACCTATCCCAAAGCCAGGAAAGAAATGAGTTCTATAGTTTCTGCAGCCAATTTCTCTCCCATCTTACAGCCCGACTAGTGGATAATTGAAAAATGACATTGTGTGTCTAGGAAAAGGAGAAACTGAGATAGTGCAGTTAGTTGTCCAAAGGTATGAAAAAAGTAGGACTATGTGTAACTGAAGAATGTGGGCCAGAAAAGGCCTTTGTGCAGGGAGTATGGAGGTAAAAATGAGGTTCTGGTGTAATTTCTGAGATTGATGTGTGCTCATTGCGGCAACTCATAGAAGAGGAGGAAAGAAATTTAGCATAAGAGAAAAAGATACAAGGTTCGGAGAAAAATTGAGGTTTTCAGGGATATTTAGTAGAAAGAGAATTGCAGGAAACAACACTAGTAATTACCTTATTTTAGGACATATTATGAAAGAAACATTATAATGTTTCTATAACTGTCTGCACCTAAATTATTTTTTTTCTGTGGAAGGAGAGGTAGAGTACAAAAGTGAAAAGCCACGGAGAACAAGATTATGAATCTATGGCTGTTGGCACAGTGGTTAAGGCTCTGGCCTATGAACCCAAAGGTGGCTGGTTCGATTCCCAGTCAGGGCACATAACCAGGTTGCAAGGCAGGTCTCCAGCCAGGTCTGTAGATGGAGGCAGGTGAAAGGCAACCATACATTGATGTTTCTCTCCCTCTCTGCCTCTCTCTCTTCCCCTCTCTAAAAATAATAGATAAAATCTTAAAAAAAAAAGAAAGAAAGAATATGAACCCAGATGATCTCAACTCCTTCTTTCCTAGCCCTATAAAACAAAGCAAAACTAATAATATTAAAATTGACAAAATCTAAACAGACAGCAAAAATTTCATGCCTCTCATAAAGATGAGATATGTCACAGGCCAGGATGGGAAAAAATAAAAAGCTCATGAATTATAAGGAAGCTAGAATAAACAGGCCCTTAGGTTTCTATTTAAATGCCTCTTTAACAATGCATTAAATTGTTTTCCCAACTATTTTTATTGAAATCTTCCATCTGGCTGCACTAAGAAAGAATTCAAAGAGGCGGCAAAGTAGAATCAGAGCTGGAAGTAACCTGTGTGTCTTTTCATCCAGCCCCTCATTTTTCTTTTACAAATTCTGGAGTGTGATGTAAACAGAATCTATCAAGTCCACATTCTCCAGACTTGTTCATTAAAAACACAAAACAGCTTCTGTTGCTCTGAGGTTTCCTTCCAGCTACTAGCCTATACCTTCTTTCTAGCCAAGCTCCACGGGGCAGCAGCCACAGTTGCTCTCTCCACTTTCCCAACCTCTTTTCTCTCCCCAGGCCACAGCGCTGCCATTTCATTGACATTGCCCTCACTGAAGTTCTCTCACAAAGCACATCCTATATCAACGCGGGCTTCCCAGAAGGCTGGTGGGACTTCAAATCTTGCCTTTGTCATTTACTCCTTGGAGAATCCTGGGCCTCCTTTTCTCTTCCATAAAATGAAAATCATAATAGTAAAGCCTGCTTCACAAGGTTGTTGTGAAAATGGAAGAGTTAAGCCATGTGAATTGCCTACAACGGTCTCTGGCATGTTATGATCCCTTAATAAAATAAATTTGAGTTCTTAGCTATCATTATCTTTCTTCATACCTTTGTGGTATTGTTAACCAATTCCTTCCTTCCAAGTTTCCTTCTGTAGCTCCCTATTTCTATCTTTCCCTACTTCCTTTTTTGCAAGTATTCTGTTCTCTATTCTGCCAGGACCCCAGGGCTACAGACAGCACATGCTGTTCTCACAGGCTCTTACTCTCAGCTTTTCTTTTATTTTACTATTGGATGCTTTTTAGTTATCTATGGGTTCTCTCTCTCTCTCTCTCTCTCTCAATCTCTCTCTCTCTCTCTCTCTCTTTCTCGCCTTCCCTCCCTCTCTTTCCCCCTCCCTCTCTCTCCCTCTTCTTACAAAATCTTTAACTTCTATTCTTATTCTAATATATTTTCCTGACCATGAAGGCACACTGCTATTTCAAATCTGTCTTCTGGCTTGACTTTACTCCTAGGTCTACATTTTCAACCAAGACTACTTCAATCCCCAAATGTCTAGCACAGAATGGATTATCCCTCCAATCCAGCTTCTCCTCACCAAACCTGGTTTTACCCTGTAGTCAATGGTGTAACCACTCATCCTTCTTCCCACCGCAGAATCCTCTCCCTTCCATGCTCAACCAATATGACAATTCTCAAATGTGGTCTCTTCTCAAATGTGATCTCTCTTTATTCCCACTTGCCTAGTTCAGGTCTTCACTATTTTTCTCTTCATGGAAGGCTAGACTTCTAATTTGTCTTCACTTCCTGTCATCTATTCCACCACTTTATGTTCACACTTTCTAAAACACAAACCTGGATAATAATTCAATCACGTGTTTACGAACACATAATCTCTCACTCACTTGCTCACTTATTTATTTAATAACATTTAATGAAAACCTGCTCTGTGCCAAACACAGATCATTTGGTTTCCTTTTACATTTCCTCAAAGGTGTCTTGACTCCATTTCATTACTATTCTTGCGCGGGTGTCCAGGCCGTGTCTTCCCCACCCCCCTCCTCCTTCTCTTGACAAACTGCTGTATGGTTTTCATAACTCGGCTCAAATTTCCCTTCATTCATGCATTTCACTCTGTCTAGCTCTGGGGATATGGCAATACACAGCAATAAATACCACGGACAAACCCGTGCTCTCACGAAATTTAAATGAGCGAAACAGATACCAAATAATTGAACAAGATGATTTCGGATTGTGAGCTAAGTGGGGATGTGAGCTGTGGGGAAGAAAAAGGAAATGTAAGGCAATAGGGAGAGAGGTGTGCGTGCGTGCGTGTGTGCGTGTGTGTGTGTGTGTGGAGGGTGCAGTTTTAAACAGTGATCGGTCAGAGAATTCTTTTCTGATGAGGTCATGCTTGAGCTGAGAACTAGGCGAAGTGTGAGCGTGAGCTGTGGAGCTACCTGGACGAAGAGCATTTGGGGGCGAGGGAACAGCAAGTGCCAAGGCGCCGCGGTGGCCGCGTGCCAGGGTGCTCCAGGAACAGCCAGGGAGTGAAAGGGCGAGGCTCGGTAGAACTGGCCATTCATTTCTCTGTGCTCAGATAATGCCTGCTATCACCTTATGGTTGTTGCCTTGCGTTTCTGTCTGATTGCTGATACTGCAAGTCCTCCAGTGTAGGAGCCATTTTATATTCCTTTTCGTATCCCCAGGGCCTGGGTCTGTGCCGGGCTGGTGCTTGGACCGCTGCTGAATGGATGAGTCAGAGGTGCACACGGTCCTTTCCTATGCTTGAGTCACCGATGAGGGTCTATCCTCCCACTACGCTCCCTATCCTCCTCCTTCATCGCCTCCCTCCTGTAGCGCCTGCTGTCACTCCCGCACCAGCTTTGGCTACTGCTGGCCTGCACCTTTGATTCGCAGCATCCCTGTGTTGGTCTCCAGCGGTGACGCTCCACTCTTCGTATTTGTTGCAGCACTAAGTGTGACCTGTGCGGGCGATGCCATCAAGGGGCTGTACATACTGGAGGTGCGGGAAGGCTTCTACCAGGAGCACTAATAAATGAAAATAAAGGCGGGGCTGGGGGGTCGGGAGGGGCAGACGTGCAAGTTAAGCGGAGAAGGAAAATACTGGCAACTGACTATGATTATTTGGTAATTATCACCCGAGATTGTACTGGAAGGTTTCACAAATACTTTCATAGTTGTTGACATAACCTATGGTTTTGCGCATGGGTAAATGTACTTTAGACATGAGCTTGTTTTCATGTGACCAAAATGGTTTCCACAAGATGTAAGGTCCTGAAAGTAGGTGACAGCTACCAAATGAGATGCTGAAGCTCTTGTGTTCTTTTTAGAGCAAGTTGGAGTTCATTTTTAAAAGGATAACAATGGCCAAACTGTGAACACAGGTGACAATCGTTAGCAAACCAGCAAGCCTCTACTTGTTAAATGCCCCCAAGAATGTGAGCGCTTTAAAACTGTCAGTTCGATTCCCAGCCAGAGCGCATAACCAGGTTGCAAGCCAGGTCTCCAGCCAGGTCCTTAGCTGGAGGCAGGTGAAAGGCAACCATACATTGATTTCTCTCTCCCGCTCTGCCACTCTCCCTGCCCCTCTCTCTCTCCAAAAAACAAAACAAAAACTTGTCAGGATCCTTATGTAAAAATCCTGCTTACCCTAATTTTGCACATGATTATATACTTTGGTTATCTACTTTTTTAAAAAACGCCACACCCGAGTGAAAATAATAAATTGTAAGGGCAGGAAGGCGGCAGGGGAAGTCACGGCAACCAAGTGGATGGAGTCTCTCCTGCCTGGCGTGGAGGAGGCAGCGCTAAGCAGCACAGGCATGAAGCATGCAAAACCGGTAGCTACAGGAGGGCCTCCAAATCCAGGGAAAACAATGCAGCTACCCCCTTGTACCACGACCACACAGTCGCATGACGCTTTATAGGCAATGCCAAGCCCAACAATTCAAAATTTTCAAGCAAGGAATTTGTTTTTCAAATTGCATTTGGTCACAAAGCCTGACTTGGCTTTCTCTTGTTTCATAGCAAATCTGATCTGAACTAAGATGAGGCTACCTCAGTCTAATTTACGTAGATATGTTTTACTGCAGAAGTAATGTGCTAATTAAAGATCCAGCTGAGGGTGCTATGAATATATGGTATAAGCACTACATTCCTTCACACAACCCTAATCTCTGGTTGCATGGATTTGGGATATGGAGCGTGTGTGCACCTGTGTCATACAGCCATGAATGCACATGATGATAACTGTACTTACTAAGAAATGCTTTGTTTAATAAAATAAGAAAGTGTGGGAAACGCTTTGAAAGCTTTGCATTAAAAAAAAAAAGTTCATTAAAGGAAAGGAAACTTCTGGTGTTATTTGGAAGGTGAACAAGCATTTATAGTGCACTTTAGAGATTTTCTCTGTGTGTGTGTGTGTGTGTGTGTGTGTGTGCGTGTTTCTGGTTGTTTTTTTTTATTTTAAGATTCTATTTATTATTTTATATATATTTATTTATTTTTAAATATGGAAGCTTCATGAATTTGTGTGTCATCCTTGCGCACGCGTCATGCTAATCTTCTCTGTATCTTTCCAATTTTAGTATGTGTACTGCTGAAGCAAGCACTATTTATTATTTTTAGAGAGAGGAAGGGGAAAGGGCAGAGGGGGAGAGAAACATCAATGTATGGTTGCCTTTCACCTGCCTCCAGCTATGGACCTGGCTGGAGACCTGTTTTGCAACCTGGTTATGTGCCCTGGCTGGGAATCGAACCAGTGACCTTTGGGTTCACAGGCTGGCACCTTATCCACTGTGCCTCCAGCCAGGGCTGTTTCTGTTTTTTAAGATGAAGTTAGACTTGGAATCTGTGCCATAATTTTGCTCTTGCCTTGCCATAACTTGGAATTATGCAATTGTTTTCAGAGAATTTATCTTTAAGGTTGCTAGAGTTTTCTTTAACACCAGGGATATTTGCGTAAGAAAGTCATTCAGAAATGTGAATTTGTTTTTTAAACTCTTCCAAATTTCTATTTCAAAAAAAAAAAGTTTTTTGTTTTGTTTCCTCTGTGGATTCTGCTGTCAAGGAAGAAATTAATTTGGGTGCCAACTTTAGAGGAGGAAGTCTGCGTTTGCAATGCCAATGAGCATCTCCAAAGGGAATTGTTAAATAGGCTGAAGGTTATTCTAGCTCAGTAAATCTAAAGATACTATGAGCAACTTTAGACGTTCAAGATGAAAACGTTAAAAATCTAGCTGAGAGTTAGCAGGATTAGGGAATTTAGAAACATACAAATTTCACAATAGATAATAAAAGATTACTACCAGCTATACTCTCACCCTCTCCCCTTTCTTATAAAAATACTGTTAAAATTTTGGCTTATATTTCTCTAGCCATTAATCCTTTTTACATAAGTAAGTCATACTATTATAGTGTTTTGCAACTCACCTTTTTTACACTATTTAACAGCTATATATGTTCATGTCCGTTCAAATCAGAGGTTAATATCACCACCTCAATATTTTCAATTATGAGACAGAATTTTATTTTATGGCCATATTTAAATTTAAAATTGATGATTTTTGAAAGTTTACTTTTTCCCACAGTTATCTTATTTATCTCCTTTTGAGTTTCACCTGCTTTCTTGCTGAGACAAAAGTAGAAAAAGAAAAGCCTAGAGTTGATTTGAAAAATCTGCAAATAGTGAAATAAGTGCTGTTTTCTAATGGCAAAATTCCAGCTCTGTGGAATGAACAGTATAATTATCTCAAAAAGGTAAAACATATAAATGTCTGTTTTGCATTTTAAAGGATATTCTAGTGTTATTAGTCAATGAATCCATAACCCTCATTCAAAAACTCACTTTCCCTCAATTACACAAAAGCATTAGAATTTCTGGAGACAATAAACCTTGTAAAAATAAACTTTCGCATTTAACATTAGCAACCGTGTATTTGGGGTTCTGCTCAGAAGCATGAGCTTTATCTACTGAGTTCATGGGTCACTCAAAGTGCAAGAATAATGGGCAATGAGGCTTTCTGGTCACCTGTGTTCAGGTAAATAAGAAAGTGTGACTGAATCACCTTCACCAAAAATTAGAGCAACAGTTGCCTTGTCTCTCTTCTGTCATTCCATCTTATCTGTTTTGGCCTTTCCCTATCTATGGTTAGCTCCCTGCTCTAGGCAATTCCACATTTTTTCCTTCCTGCAGAAGCAGTGATAGTACTTAAGATTGAACTCCTATGACCCACCTTATAATACTATTGCAATTTGTCAGTGAGCCTCCTCATTCTATCCAGCTACTTTACTTGCCCCTCAGTGGTCAGAGCTAGCCTGAATTTTATGATAAACATTCCTTTGTTTATACACCAGTTTTGAACAAATATGCATGTGTTCTTAAATAATATGTCATTTAGTTTGGCTTGTTTCTGATCTTTGTAAAAAGGGTGACTTACTGTGCATAATTCTCTGTGACCTTCACTCAACTTCAGGTTTCTAAAAGTAAATTATGTAGTGTTGTTCCCTCATGTTCATTAATATAAAATAGTTCATGCTCTGACTATACTAAAATTTATTTATTTTTCAGTTCTAAATATTTTTAAATTTTCATTATGATTTCTTCTTTGATCCATGAGTCCTTTGGCAGTCTATTTTTAAATCCCATTTTTTAATTTTTAAATTTATTTATTTATTTTATTTTTAATTTTTTTTTACTAGTTCTTGAAGGTCAGACCCCAAAAGGAGCTTCCTCCTTTTTTTTTTTTTTTTAAAGATTTTATTTCATTATTTTTAGAAAGAGGGGAAAGGAAAGAGGCAGAGAGGGAGAGAGACATCAATGTATGGTTTTGTTTCACCTGCCTCCAGCCACAGACCTGACTGGAGACCTGGTTCGCAACCTGGTTATGTGCCCTGGCTGGGGAATTGAACCTGTGACCTTCGGGTTTGCAGGCCGGCACCTTAACCACTGTGCTACCAACCAGGGCTAAATCCCATTTTTTTAAAAGTTAACCTTTAGAAATTAAAATATGCTGTGATTTAAAATTTAAGTTAAATTTAAATCTTTAAAAATCTGTCTGCTATTGATTTTTAAATGTATTGCCTTGTAGGCAGAGATTGTGTGGTCTGCATAAGGGGTCAGCGAAGTCAGCCTGATGCATGCTTCTCTGTGGCTGGTGAACTAAGAATTGTTGGCATATTGTCAGTGGTTGAAAAACACAACAGAAGAAAAATATTTTGAGGCATGTGAAAATTATATAATATTTAAATCCAGTGAGCATAAATACAGTTGTTTTGGAATTCATCTGCAGCTATTTATTGGATTAATATCTTGGCTCCTGCCGGAGAAAAGGCTGCTGAATTAGATAAGCATATTGTTTATGTCTGCTTTTGCAGCACAGTGGCAAACTCCAGCCCCTGCAACTGACCATTGACCTGCAGACCTAATGTGTTTACTATCTGGCTCTTTACCAAAAAAAAAAAAAAAAAAAAAAGGTTTTCCAATCCCTAGTCTAGATAACACAAATTTTTAAAAATCTATTAAGGTAGGCAGGGTAATTTATGTACATTTTTCTTATGGGTTTGATGAGAATGTGTATTTTTTAATTGTTGTATGATGATGTTGTAATTTCTAAATGTTTTATAGCTTTATATACCTGGAGTTATCAATAACTTCAATAGGGTGACATATTTCCACTATGATAGGAGATTTATTGATTTCTTTTTCTAGGTTTCATCATTATGTGATGACCCCCTCTATTCTTAACAATGATTTTTTAAAAATTATTTTAAAGAATGATTTATTGATTTATTTATTAGAGAGAGGAGAAGGGAGGGAGAAAGCGAGGGACAGAAACATCAATGTACTAGAGAAATATGGATTAGCTGCCTCTTGCACGCTCCCAACAAGGGCGCTGGCCCACAAGCCAGGAATGTGCCCTGACCAGGAAGCAGGTGGAGACCCTTTGGTTCTCAGGCCAGAGCCTCAGTAATGCTTTTACATCTTAAAGTTCATTGTGTGTGATATCAATATAGTCACACCAATCTTATCATTATTATATACCTAATATATCATATGTTTTCTCTGTACTTACATTTGTAAATAGCACATAGCCTTTATTTTTGAAAACCACGTTGACTCCATCTTTTAATTGGAGGGTTTAGTCCATTATGTTATGATTATTTACCTATTTGAATGCTCTTCCCTTCAGTCTTTATGTTCTATTTTGTACTCGATTCCTCTTTTTTCTCTCTATTTTTTCTTATAATATTATTTTTTTGTAAGGGGTAGAGGAATATACTGTTATGTTTGTTTCTTTTTCTTTTTTAATTTTATTGTTGTTGTATTACATCCATCCCCTTATGTTTGTTTCTTATTGCTGTTTTCTCCCTCTACTAGTTTAGAATTTTGATGTTCTGTTTCTCGTCTTTCAGAATTTTTTTTCACTGCATAATGGTTCTTTATTATTTTTTATTTTTTTCTTTTCATTTTTTTTATTGTTCTTGTATTACATCCATCGCCTTTTTGCTCCCCTCCGTCCCCCTCCCCATCCACTCATCCCCCCCAAAGTCAATCCCACCTGTTGTCCATGTCCATGGTTCCTTTATACTAGGTTCTTGTCTAAGCTGCTCCCCTTCCTTGCCTCTGCCTCCTCCCTCCCCCCAACCTCTTTCCCCCTGTCCACTGAAGGCCTATTCCTTGTATTCATATACTTGGTTCTGTTTTGCTTGTTGTTAGTTTTGTTCATTATTGTCCTGTAATGGGTGAGATCATATGATATTTGTCATTTGCTGACTGGCTTATTTCACTAAGCATAATACTCTCCAGTTCCATCCATGTTGTTGCAAAGGGTACAAGTTCCTTCTTTCTTTCTGTTATATAGAATTCCATTGTGTAAAAAGGCTGAACAAGACTGAAGAGGGGTTAAGAGAGCTGCAGGACATCAGAATCTTTAAGGTACTTTTGTAGAACAAAAGTATCAAAGCCATGTTCTCATTTGTTTGTGTTCAAATCCCAACTTCATCACATATTAGTTGGATTACTTATGACTCATGTTTTTGTGTTTATTTTCCTCATAAAATGGAGATTGTCAAAAGATTATTATGAGAATTTAATGAGTTAATACATTAAATACAGGCATTTAGACATTTCAAATATATTGATAGTTTCTCTTCAAATTTTATTGTATTTTTCTTAAGAATATTTAAAATTAGTGTCTTAATCTCTTCAAAATCAGGACCTCAGCATAGTGTAAGTGATCATTGTCCTCCTAATTTATATGTTATTGTCCAATATTTAAATTGTGTTTTTATCCCCACAAATTTGATATTATTATTTTTTAATTATTTTATAGAGACCAAATTTCTTTAGATTAACCCAAATGTTTATCAATTTATTTGCTTACCAGTTTTTCTTGTATCTCAGTATTTCTTATTGGGTCACTTTCTTTATCCAAAAGTATGCTTTAGATGTGAAGGTGGTGAAAAGGAAAGTTTTTATTTATTGAAAAATGTCTTAATTCCATTTTTGTTCTGGAAATATGATTGTTCTAGACATAAAGTTTTAAGTTAAGTTATTTTTTTTCCCAGCATTAAGAAGATATTCCAGTGTCTTCTGGCTACCATTATTGCTGTTGAAAATTCTTTGGTCTACTTGTTTTTCCTTTGTATCTCAATAGATGAATTTCTCTTTTCTTTCCATGCCTTTAAAACGGACTTTTTTTTTTTTCCTGATGTTTTGCAGTTTCATTTCTATGTATTTTGGTTTGGTTTTCTATTCATTTCCTTGGCACATGTATATATTAATACCTCCTCTTTTGGTGGATTCATGTGTTATAGTACTCTTGAAATATTATTAGCTATAATATAAAAGACATAAAATAAACTCTATATTTCTTGCATCCACTCCATTTTCTCCTAGTCTCTCATTCTGGAATTCTGATTAGATAAATGTTAAATCTTCATAGTCTATCTTCTATCTTTATCTTTCCCCTACTCTGTCTTGCATTCCAGATAGTTTCTTCATATTAGTTTATATTTTTCTCTTCAACTATGTCTAACCCACCGAGTTTCAAGTTTCAAGAAATACATATATCCTTTCCAAAAGTTCTGGTGTATTCTTTTTTATATTTGCCTAGTTATTTTATTTTATTTATTAAAAAAATTTAAAATTTTATTATATTTAGAGAGAGGGGTAAGGAGAAAGGCAGAGAGGGAGCAAGACATCAGTGTATGGTGCCTAGTTATTTTAGATATCTTTTTTAAAAAGTATTTTATCTTTCATTTCTTTAAACAGCTAGATCACAGTTTTTATTGCCTCATAAGTCTAAATGTTTATTATTTTTTTCTTTTCTTACTGTTTATTCTCACTCATATTGATTAATATTCTGACATGTCTTATGATCTTGATTATGAATTCCTATTTGGATGATGTTAATTTGTTAGGATACAGGGATATTAACTTGAAGCTGTTTGTCTCCAGATAGGATTTGCCTACACTTACCTATTTTAGGAGCTTGGGGGTGGGGTGGGGTGGAGGCGGGGGCAAGCATCTGAGGCTACTCTGATTTCCCTCCAGGGTGATTGGCTAACGGATGGGAATTTAAAGATCAGCTTTCTCATCCAGGTGGTTTAAGACTTACAGGAATTGAAAGGTTTGCTGCTCACCACACCTGTTTCAGTGATTTTGCTTTGTTTTTGTTCTGGACTCTGAAGAGATTTCCTTCACTTCCTGAGAGTCTAGCAATGAATATCAAATTATGTTCTATGTGAGGTCTAGTTGTTTTGTAGCTGGAGAACTCTTCAGATGATCCAATTCACCTTTCTGTAGATATGAACGCCAACTTTATATAACCGTACAAGTATAGTATACAGTGTAAGATGAAGAGCTCCTGCCTAAAGAGGTTCTCAGTGGCCTCTGTTTTTCTATTTTGTTTTAGTTTTCTTCCATTTTCATTAATTCTTCTGTGTGTCCCATGTGGTCTCTTTTATGCTTTTTCCTTCATTCACTGGATTTACCCTCTTATCTCAGCTATAATCTTGGACTCAGCTAAATTATTATTTTAAATTACAATCAGTTGCCTCCAGAGTATTTGTTGGATGAATGACCACTTCACACTTATCGAATTCTTGCAAATATTTAAGGCCTATTTTTTAAATGCTTTTTACTGAGGTAACACTTGGATTTTCTTTCCTTTGTGGAAAACTAATTCTTGAATATTAAAAAGGATAGAAGAGAAAAAGATTTTTTCCATGCATAAGCTGTGCTCTATATTCATTCATTTGTTTTTAATTAAGACTTTACTTTTTAATTTTAGATCAAGTGTAGGTTCATAGCAAAATTCAGCTGAAGGTACAGAGATTTCCCATTACTCCCACCCCGACATGCATAGTCTCCCCCATCATCAACATCCCCCACAAGAGTGGTACAGTGACGACTGATTAACCCATATTGACACATCATAGTCACCCAAAGCCCATAGTTTATTTTGGGGTTTACTCTCAGTGCTGTGCATTCTATGGATTTGAACAAATGTATAGTGGTATGTACCCATCACTATGGTATCATGTGGAGTATTTTCATTGCCCTAAAAATCCTCAGTGCTCTGCCTATTAATTCCCCAACTGCTGTTCCTGGTAACCAGTGACCCCCCTCGCCCCCATATCAATCACTCTCTTTATTACTTGTTTGATCTGGAGGAGAAACTAATTGCAGGGGTGAAAACTGGGTGGGGAGGGGCTACTTTGCCTGGGGGTCTCAGGCTACCTCACAGCCCCTTTGGGACCCCAGCACCATAGCTGTTCCACAGGGCAGGAATCGGGGAGGGGGAAAAAGGAAGAGGAGTCCTTGGCCAGAGCTGAGCCCAAAGTTGGGGTTGGGGGCAGAAGGACTGAGGTTGGCAAGGCTTCCTGGGACCCAGGGGCTCAACCTGCGATAGGGCATGGCATAGGAGTGGGGTGATGAGTTGGGGTCGAGTCCTCATACAAAATTGTAATAATAAAATAAAACCCATCACAAAAATATATACAACTAGCTGGTGCCCAGATTATTGCCGGTGACAGAGGGAAGAGGAACGGTGAGGGGCTGCGCTCTATCAGGTGTGTGTTTTGCAAATATTTTCTTCCAGTCTGCCTGGTTTGGTGCAACCACTCTGGCTCTAGCTGCAGGGTACACATCAGCAACACTTCAACTTTTTTTCCCTGAACACTTTTTCTTGCATCTATGGATGCACAACCTGTGAACATTGATTAATTCATTTCCTTCTTGACTCAGAGGTTTCCTTTGTGGAAAATGGAATTGTTAGTATGAAAAATATCTGTCAGTTCTTTTAGATCATAACGTTTTCTTTTATCCTCAAAGAGAATCTGAAATAAGGAATCTGTAGCATGTACCCTGAGAAGCGGATGATGTACGTACCATCTAGAACCTTGAGACTTGGTCCTGAATCTCACCCAGGCCACTACCCCTGTAATTAAGTATCTTCAAGTACCTTTCTCCTAATAAACACTTTGTGTTG
Source organism: Noctilio leporinus (assembly GCA_004026585.1). Lineage (NCBI taxonomy): Eukaryota > Metazoa > Chordata > Mammalia > Chiroptera > Noctilionidae > Noctilio > Noctilio leporinus. The sequence goes on from PVIW01002583.1 coordinate 129,635, forward strand.
TTGGTATTGGGACCAGAAGTATTGACATTGTAACACTAAAGTTAGAACCAATAGTCTTCAAGAGCATCTAGAGAGATCTGAGGTAATAAAAGTAGCACCTAGTTTTAAGACTGCTATGTCCTATATACCTGATCTGTCAATTCTTACAAGAGCTCTTTAAGGCGGGTCCCCTTATTATCAGACTCCAGGTAAGAAATAGGCTCAGAAAGAAAAAGTAACTTGTCTACAGCCCACCTGGGGAGAAATGGATGGAGTCTGGATGGGAGCTCTGATCTTTCTAACCCCAAAACCCACGGTCTTTTTGCTGTGCTGTGCTGTCTGTGTCTTGTTTAAAAAAAAAAAAAAAAAAAAAAAGTGACAGGATAGTATCAATGTCCTTGGTATTCTTCTTCTTTTTTTAAACACTGCACACTAAGGGTCTCCAACCTCTGGGCACCTGTGCCGGTCCTGGCCTGTTAGGAACCTGGCTGCACAGCCGGAGGTGAGCTTGAATGTAATGCACTTGAATTACCCCGAAACCACCCCTCTCCTGCCCACTATCCATGGAAAAATTGTCTGTCACGAAATAGGTTCTTGATGCTGCTGTGCGCTGCTTAAATGACTACCGAGCTAAATGAGAATGGATAAAAAGATTGTGATTTTGAGATTCATAATTTTTTTCTCAGTTGATCAATCTCCATCCTCCTGAGGTATGAGGCATTGGAATATATTATACAGAATGAAGTTCCTATAAGGAGAGGAAATTGTGGGTATTAGGAAAAACAAAACAGGTAATGGTAGTATTAGCTAATTGTTTTTCCTTTTCCTCCACTGAATTGTAAGTTTCTTGAGGGCAGGGAACTGAGTCTCAGTTACCTTTAAGCGGAGCACACCACACTGATACATACTCACAAAATGTTTGTTGAGTGAAATTAGCACCTACTATCACACTTGTAACAGACATATGTTTAGAATGTTTAGAAGGGGTTGAGTTTTTCCTCTCAGAGGAGTTTGAACATTGTTACATTTTCTTCCCCTCCTTCTTTTCCTCTCCCCTTTCTTTCCACATTGGTTGAGTATCTATTTTGTGCCAAACACTGGGAATAGAAAGTTGAGTAAGACATGATGTTTGTGTTCTGTCATCAGAGAAGCCAGAGAATGGAGGGAAGCAGGCATTTCAGTAGAGTGTGGAGCTAAAAGCAGTTATATATTAAACAAATCAGCAATGAACTTTGAAATCAAAGAGACCTTAACTGCCTTAGTTTTCTTACCTAAGAAGTGGAAACTATAATACTACCTTCCTGACACAGATGTTGAGAGGTAGGTTAAATTTATTTAAAAATGTATATCCCAGCACATAGTTGAAAAGAGAGGCTCGAGAGAAAAGTCTTTACTCTAGGATGTAACATTTAAGTTTCATAGGATGAATTTTTGAGGCCCAGAATGAGAATATGAGTTGGAACTGTAGGGCATTCCAGGCAGAAAGGTGAGTATTTTTGATGTGTGCAGAATGGGTGGGCATGGTGGGAGTGGTGGGAAATTCTGCACTTCCTCACATACAGAGCCTACAGGATTATTAGGAAGAACTGAATAACCAGTTGTTTTTCATTTTCATAAGTAACAATACAACAAAGTATTCATTATACTGTAGTAGGGGAGAATAAAGATACCAAACCTGTTTTCAGAATTGTATGAGCCTTTTCTTCTGACCTTCTGAATATAGTGTTTATGTAGTAGATGAAGTCTTGTATTTGAAGAAGAAAGTATTTGAAGCTCTCCCATAATGGTGAATGCCCAGTGTCCCTGTTCAGGGACTCTTTGGGCCCAGGAGCCCACCTGCCCTGCATTCGCCTCCTCTCTCTCAGCCCTACCTTCTACCTGGAGGTGTGCAGATGGTGGGGTAGGAGAAGATGGCAGAGACTTTTGAGGAACCACTGATCTTTTTACTGTCTCCATAGTCCTACCTTTTACAGTGTGTCATAGAGTTGGAATCATACAGTACGTAGTCTTTCATATTGTAATAAGCATATAAAGTTCCTCCATGTCTTTTCATGACTCTAGTTTATTTCTTTTTAACCTGAGTAATATTCCACTCTGTATTTACTACAGTTATTTACCCATCACCTACTGAAGGACCTCCTGGTTGCTTCCAAGTCTTGGCAATTATGCATAAAGCATCCCTGTGCAGGTTTTACTGTGAACATTAGTAGTCAAACCTTTTGGGAGCAGAATTGTTGAATTGTATGAGAAGAGTATGTTTAGTTTTTTAACAAATTGCCAAACACTCCAGCAAAGTGGCTGTACCGTTTTGCTTTCCTACTAGCAATGCACAAGAATTCCTGTTGCTCTGCATACTCACCACCATTTAGTGTTGTAAGTGAATTTTGGCTATTTTAATAGGTGTGTAGTGGGTTCTCATTACCATTTTAATTTGTTTTCCCTGATGATATAAGATGTGGAACATCTTTTCTTATGCTTATTTGGCATCTGTTGGTGAGGAGTCTGTTAGGATCTTTGGCCCATTTTTAAACTGGGTTGTTTATTTTCTGAAAGTTGAATTTTAAGAATTCTTAGTACATTTTGGAGAACAGTCCTTTATCAGATGTGTCTTTTGGAAGTATTTTCTCCCAGGCTATGGCTCGTCTCTTTATTCTCTTCACATCATCTTCCACAGAGTAGAAATTGTTAATTTTAATGAAGTCCAGGTGATCAATTATTTTTTTTATAGATAATGTCTTTGGTATTATATCTAAAAAGTGATTACCATACCGAAATATTATACAAAATAATTTCAACACATTAAACATCTCTTGTGCTTAACCTATCACTCCCATACTCCTATACCCCTGACATCTCTTGATTTTTTTTAAAACTGCCTGTATAGTTTTATCTTTTCCAGATGTCATATAATTGGAATTATACAGCCCTGTCAGATGTGCTTCTTTCACTTAGCAGTATGCATGTAAGGCTCATTTACATCTTATTGTAGTTTGATAGAATTCCTATTGTTCCTTCATCCTAGTTAACATTTGATATTGCCATTTCTTTTATTTTTATGTATTCTAATAGGTATGGAACAATATCTTATTGTTGCTTTAATTTGTTATTCCTCAAAGACATTTAATGTCAAGCATCTTTTTACAACTATATTTGACTTTCCATATATATTAAATATATTTTCTTTGGTGATATATCTGTTCTGAACTTTTGCCCATTTTCTAATAGGGTTGTCTGTTTCCTTATTGTTGAGTTTTAAGGCTTCTGTATATCAATGTGTCACTTTGAGTATTTTACAGTCTGCAGGGTCTATAAAGAATGAGATTAATTTTGCGTGGCTTCTAGAGGCAGAATCAATACCAGTTGTGTAGGCCAAGGGAAGTTGATTTGAAGATCACGAATCATGTAACATAGGTTTTAGAGCTGGCTTTTAATTTCAGCATCAGCATTGGCTTTGGCAAAAGGAATAGAATTTCTGAGCTTCATTTTCCTAATGAACTAACTAGGTATATAACTAGGTATAATTAATTATACCTAGTTAGTTCACTAGGAAACTAATCATACCTAGTTAGTTCATTAGGAAAAATAAAGCTCAGATAGGACTATGGGCCCTATAATTTTAAGGATTAGAAATGATGGATAAAAGGTGCTTACTTCCTGGTATAGATAAATATTCAATAAATAATCATGATTATACATAAATTGATAATAATGGAGATTCCCAACAATAGGAAAATTCACGCAGATGGTAGTGTTGTGGGAATACTTGGAGAGAGGGTTCCTATTTAAGATAGGGGACTCCTCTTAAGGTCTGTTACAACTTTTAGCATAATGTTTTTAATCTCCATGTTGGCCTGAAATCTTTCCTCTAACTGCTTTTTCTTTGCTCTACAAAGCAATCAAGTTCGATCTATTTTAACCAAGTTTCCTTTCTCGTCTTTTGTTGGCTTTTGGAAGTCAATTGTCTTCTCAGAGGTGAGAACAGGTTGGGGGAGTGGCTGTGCCAAATGAGGCTTAAAGAAGAAGAGAGCGTTCAGACAGGGTCTTTTCCTTGAGTGGTTCCGTGAGCTACTCAAGGAGGAGGTGAAGGTGGCACATTTGGTTATGTTACCAGAGGCATTAACTGAAAGAAGCCTCCACTGCAAACCACATCAAACTCTTGGCAAGAGTGAAGTGAAAAATATTATTTTCAGGTCAGGCGTGAGAAGCGGGTCTGGACTTGCTAGTGGCAACTAACCAGGGCGGGCGATTTAGAAGCTCCCAGGGACCTAACGGAGGTCCTTTGATCAGTTTACAGCATGAGTTCAGGAGACAAAATAAAAAAAAGAGGAAGGGGACAAAAGAGAGGAGATAGGTTGGAAAGCTCCAGAGGAAGACGAAGGCTGGCAGGTGGTTGTGCATCCGAACCTTGCTGGGGGCGAACCTCTCCCCCTGTGTCTCCCAGCTACTAGTCTGGCCAGCTCTGGAAACCTGTCCAGCGCCATCAGCCTCAGTCTGGATCGTAGCCTTGATAACCGTGTGCCTTGATAACTTGCCTCCGGTCCTTTCCCACCCACCAATCTCATCAACCTATTTGCCTCGAGCACTGCGGGTTGACCAGATACTCCGTGGCTCGGCTGCAGACAAGACCCGGAAAGTGGATTTCGCTCCCGGGCGCGTGCACGCGGGCGCGCCCCTCACAGGGGCACTGGGCATGCGCGGCGCGCGGCAGGCTTTAGCGCGGAGCTGGAGAGCGGGCGAGCGGGCGGGCGGATCCAGACTTCACTGGCAGCGGCTGGAGAGGCGGTGTCGGCGGGCGCGAGATCCGCGCTGTGCTCGTCTGGGAGATCGCTTTTCTGAAGCTGGTTGCAGACAGCGGCTCGGCGGCTCTCGGAGGCTTGAGAGAGCGCCGTGCAGGTTGGAGGCTTTCTCCTAGCTCCCTCCTGTTGCATCTGGGCTCCAGGCACCTCCAGGGAAAGCCGCGGCCCCGAGGGCGAAGGCGGATCGGAGGTAAGAACCCCTCGGCGAAAAGCACCCGCAAGGATCGGATGGTTTGAACTCTCCCTCGACTTCAAAAATCCGCCTTTGTGTGCTGGGATGGAGCGGTGCCAGGCGCCCCGTCCGCCTTCGTCCACTTTCACTGCTTTCAACTGGTGTTGGGAGCCAGGTGTGCGCGTCCCTGCATCGGGTCCCAGTGCGCCCCGGGCGTGCGCCCACCCTGGGTCGCCTGCCCCGCGCCGCGCGCTGCCCGCGGCACCCAGGCTCCGGGAACGGTGAGCAGAGAAGATTCACTGTGTGCCTGTAATATTTCCTGGTAACCTGAGCTTCCGCAGATACACCTGCGCTTGTCTGGGCGGTAGGGCGACTACAGAACCAGTGTACTCAGTTTATCTTAGACTTGGAGTTTTCAGAGCTCCCTTCCCTCCCTCCAAATGTGGGGGTGGGGGCTGGGGGATCTTTGCAGATTGGCATTTTGGGACCAGGTCTCACCAGCGTCTATCTCCTTAAATGAACATAGTTTCTTGTATGTGAATAGTAGTCACTTCTAATTACAGTTGACTTTCCTTTCTTAGCTTGCTCCACTTTACTCATCATTTTACTTTGGGAAGATGGCCTTTCTGGTATCTTTGTCAGTTAATACCTTTGGAGTGGATTTCCCCACCTCTGTAGACCCTGCTGGTTCCTTCGATGCTCACTCTTTCCTTTCAAGGACTACCTGTATACAGAATCTTTGCACCGATTGGTCTTTTCCTTTGCATTATGTCTCAAATCCTTCTTTTCCCACGGTACTGCTGTAATCTCTTTGGAGGTAGGACACTGTGGTATTAGGATTTGAAATGCATAGATGTCTAGAGCGGAAGAGCATTAGGAATCAGGATCCTTCTTTACAAAATACATTTCAATGAAATGCATTATTGCTTTTCTTTTAAAGGTTTCAGTTCCTTCCTCAGATAAGAGGGGATACCTAATGTCTTAAGAGTTAAGATAAAACTTGGTTCCAGATGTCTGTGAATAGCTTGATTTTGGATTTGTTATTCTGGGAAGAGAGAGAAAGGATTTCCAGAAGGCTTCTTTATATATGTATTAATAACAAAGCGACTGTGTTGCGTATTGCTTCTAATTTATTCTGTTGAAAGGATGCCATTCTTCTACAGTGACTTGGGTTTTGGAAAATGTACACTAGTAATTTAGATCATGTGGTCATTGAAATTAAAGTCAGTGTCACCCTCTCACCTAGTATAAATTTTCTATTTGGCTTGTAGTTTTCCAGACATATTGCTGTTGTTTTTAAGTTGATGATCTGGAAAATTTTTGGTCATGAGTTCACACTCGTACCTACAATTTAAAAAACAATACACTTCATAGGCTTGCCATGTAAAAGGTAGACTACTAGAATGTATCACAAGTGTAATGACATTGTGTACAATGCCTTTAGTTCAGAATTCATAGATTAAGACTTTAAAAAATTCCATAACTTACTTCACAGCAGAAAAAAAAACAACTTGCTTTTAATTCCACTCCTCTGAGATATCACTTTTGATAATATTTGGTACATTTTCTTTAAAATATTTTTATCTTCCACTTTTCAGTGTCACTCAGTAACATTTTCAGGTCTGTCCAGAAAGTATCAGCAGCACAAACTGTTTCAATTATATAGACATTTGCTCAGTACTTTCAGGATAGACCCTGTAGGGTCAGTCCTTTAGTGGGGAATACTTGCTACCTATCAGGAATCTAATGTCTAATTTTGAACACTTTGTTTTTGACCAAATGTAAAAATTTCATTTTGTTTTTATTTCTAGCTCTTTTTTTGCTTAATTTTAAAAAATCTATGCTAGTACTTTTCAGGTATCAGTCCTTTTCTTTTAAATGGTATGACATAGGTTTTATGTTCTTTGCTTTCAATGTTTTTATTTAATAACATTTTAAATCCTAGTCTTACCTGTTGTTTACACTACACTACACATGTGTTCACTACTGTACTACTCTTTTCTTCCTCTACTGACTCCTGTTTTCTTCATTTACCTTTATTATTTCTGCAACAGCTCACTTGAACCATAGCTATATAAGAAAATATAGTATTCAGAATAAAAGGTGGTTGGTTTTCTCATGTCTCTTTAAATGCTTGAAGTTTTGTTGGATGAGTGTTTTAGCATGATTTGATTTATATAACATTTAGATTAGCTTTTCTGAGTATAGAACATATTTGATAATCATTTAGGTAATCAGAAAACAATGTAAGTAAATAATAGGTTACAAACTTTTAGACATCTGCCTTGGTATGTAAGAGGAAAAAGTGGAATTTAGTTAAAGCACTTTAGCTATAATACACCCCTACTGGGAATAACTGCATGAAATTGTTTGCAGCTGTTAGTGATTGAAAAATATTTTGTTAAAAAAAATCCTGTAACAGTATAGTTGAAAACATTTAAGTTTAATATATGCAGTGGAGGTGTGAAGTTCTTCAGTGTTCCTAGACTACAGCATCAGTGTTTTCTAGATACATTCTTAAATGAGATTTTTAAAAATGTTTTATTTTTTAGATGAGTTTTATATTTACTGAGAAAAAGAATAGTTAGTTCAGTGATTTCTCATTTATCCTTTTAACCAATTACCCCTCTTATTAATCTCTTACATTGGTACCTGTTACAGTTAATGACTCAGTATGGGTACATTATTATTAACTGAAATTTGTACTTTATTTAGATTTCCTTAGTTTTTATCTAATGCTCCTTTTCTGTTCTAGGATCCTACCACCATCTGGGATATTATACTTAGTAGGCACGTCTCCCTAAGCTCCTCTTGGCTGTGATGGTTTGTTAGACTTTTCTTGCTTTTAATGACCTTCACAGTTGAGAGGAGTACTGGTTAGGTATTTTTAGGGTGTCCCTCTGTTGGGATTAGTCTAAAGTTTTTCTCATAATTAGACTAAGGTTTTGGGTTTTATGGAGGAAGATCACTGAGGTAAAAGTGCTATTTTTATTACATCATATAAAGGGTACATGCTATGAACATGATTTATCACTGTTGATAGTGATCTTGATCAGCTGGTCAAGGAAGTGTTTGTTGGGCTTCTGCACCAAATAGTTACTCTTCTCTTCCTTTTCAGGTTGTACCCTGAAAAGGAAGTCACTGTACACAGCACATTCTTAAGGAGTGGAGAGTTAATGCTTCTCCTTCTTGAGGGTGAAATATCTATATAAAATTATTTGGAATCTTATGCATGGCAGATTTGTCTCTTCTCTTCATTTATTTATGTACTCAATTATTTACTCATATTGATCTAGAGTAATGGATATAAATATATACATATATATTACACTTTGGGTTATAATCCAATATTATTTTCTTTTATTGCTCAAAGTGTTTCAGCTTTGACCATTGGGAGTGCTTTCACTTGGCTCCATCATGTGTTACAAATCACTTCTGCACTTTCTAGCCTTAAAAGATACTCCAGGCTCATCTTGTGTATTTCTGTTTCCTGCCCCAGTCCTTGATTCATCTGGAAAGAATCTGGTTCATTTGCTTGGGAAATGGTATCAAGAAATCAGGATGTGGGTGCGAGGTGTTCTTGTTGCTCCTGGGTGTCATTGCTTCTAGGCCCTCTCATCTGACTCAGCAGGAAATCCATCTGTGTAAACGAGCCCATGTATATATATTTAACTGTACAGATTTCTCTTTGTAACCATGTGTATCCTATTAAGCTAAATATGAGTTCATATGGATGTTTTTTACTCCACCTAATCCATTACCACCTGTATCATTCTGGCCTTCTCCCCTTGCTTATCTGTAAACTCACTCCAACAGTGAAAAGAAAGCTGGTTCCCACCGTTTGCCATCCATTTACTTAATTGTTTGGTTCCATTGTGTATGTGTAACGGTATCAAAATTGCTGGCCTGTGCTGCTTTACAGAGAGGGGAAACACTACCAATTAGAGTACAGTGCTTATGTGCAGTTCCTTTTGCTTTTAGTCTTACTTCTTTTCCTTCTATCCTCTTTAGGGAGGTTGCTGCAGTAATGTATAATACGTATAGTTTGGTCCTTTCTTCAGAGTCTGCATCTGCATTCAGTCCTGGGATCCTCTGACCTAAATTATTTAAAAATTTGAATACATTGTTTCATTCTTTGTTTTGTAAAGCTAGATTTTGACAAATGCAGAATTTTACCTGTTCATCAAGACAATATTAAAGTATCACACAGAGTAATTTCAACACATTAAACCTCTCCTGTGCTTTAGGTATCACTCCATTAACCCTATATCCTAGAAACCATTGTTTTTTCCGTCTGTTTGTTGTTGGTGGTTTTTTTTAAACTATCTTTATGTTTTTGCCTTTTCCAGATGTGTCACATAATTGGAATTATATAGCCTTATCAGGTTGGCTTTTTTCACTTAGCAGGAGGCATTTAAGGTTTATTTATATAGTTTGATGGAATTCCTCTTGCTCCTCATTTTGTCAGCATTTCATATTGTATTTTTTGTTTTACCATTCTTACAGGTGTGTAGTAATGTCTCATTTGTGCTTTAATTTACCATTCCTTAATGACATTTGACATCAGGCTTCTTTTCTTATTTGATTTTCCATATTTATGTTTTCTTTGGTGAGATGTCTGTTCTGAACTTCTGCCCATTTTCTAATAGGGTTGTTTGCTTTCTTATTGTTGAGTTTTAAACATTCTTTGTAACATTTTTTCGTAGTAAACATTCAAAAAGATACATGTTTTGCAAATATTTTCTTCTAGTATATATGCAGTCATCCTAGGTCTAATGACCTGGTACACATCAGCAACAACTTAACCTTTTTTTCTGCATATTTTTGATCATCTGTTGTTTGAATCCATAGGTGCAGAACCCATGCCTGTTGAGGGCCAACTATAATTTATTTCCCTCTTCCTCACTAACTCAGAGATTCTTCTTTGTGGAAAATGAAACTGTTAATGTGAAGAATATCTGTCAGTCCTTTTAGATCTAGTCATAGGAAATCATAAAGTTTACTTTTTTCCCAGAGAGGATCTGAAATAAGGGATCTGTAACATGTACGCTGAGGAGAATCAGTTGATACATGTACCATCCATAAACTTGTGGCATAACTATATGACTATGAGCCTGGATCTCACCCATGTTGTTACTTTTGCAACAAATGGCTTTCTTCAAGTACCTTCCTTTTAATAAAGGAAGGTGTTGGGACCAGAAGTATTTACGTTGTAACACTGAAGTTAGAGCCAGTAGCCTTTAAGAAGCATCTAGAGAGATCTGACGTAATAAAAGTAGCACCTAGTTTTATGACTGCTAAGTCTTATATACGTGATCTCTTATAATTCTTACAAGAGCTCTTTAAGGCAGGTCTCCTTATTGCCAGACTATAGGTAAGAAATAGGCTTGGGGACTTTTGGTTAAGATGAAGGTAGATATACTTTGCCTCCACGTGCAACCATAGCAAATGTTACAATCAGATCTCAAAAATCAGGTAACAACCAGAACAGTGAGAAAATTGAGCTTTATGGAAGTTTAACAACCAAGAACTTAAGCCACATTCATTCAGGAGGGTTGGACATGGACTCAGATAAGTGGCAACGGTGGACAGTCCCTGGTTCACATGTGGGAGATAAAAATTGGAAGGCTATCCTGGGAGCAAGCAATTCCAGCCCCTGGCCAAACCACACAGCACCATAAAGATAAACCCCTGGCTGTAAAACCCAGCGTGCGTTGGGACTGTGAAAGAAACTGCCAGATTTTCGATGCTTAAAGGGCCCACGTAGACTTAGAATGTGCACAGACCACAGGGCAGCAACTGGAAGGGCTCTATTTGCGTATGGGAGAGGGCTGAAGTGACTGGAAATGGGGTGAGTGCCAGGCAAATTGCTGGAAGCCAGGCAGTGGTATTGTCTTCTGAGTCCCCGCCACATGCAGAACCACAAAGTGGGGAAGTGGGTGGCCCCACCCTGACACCCCTACCTAAGGCTCCGCCTCACACAATTTACAGGTGCCTTTGCTACATACACCACACTACACGGACAGGGAGTCAAAGCAGCTCTACCTGATACACACAAACAAACACAGGGAGGCTGCCAAAGAGGAGGCAAAGAAACACAGCCCAAATGAAAGGATAGAACAAAACCCCCGAAAAAGAACTAAACAAAATGGAGATAGCCAAACTAGCAGGTGCAGAGTTCAAAACACTAGTGGTAAGGATGCTCAAAGAACTCACAGAGTATGGCAAAAAAATAAAGGAAGAAATAAAGAAAAATATACAGGGAACCAACAGTGAAGGGAAGGAAGCTGGGATTCAAATCAACAATTTGGAGCAAAAGGAAGAAATAAACATTCAACCAGAAAGAAAAAACAAAACAAAACAAAAAAACAGAAAGAAAAGAAAGAAAAAGAAAAAAGCCTTTCTAGATGTTTCTTGAAGGCAGTTGGCTTAGGAACCTCTGGGACAACTTTAAACAAACCAACATCCAAATCCTAGGGTTGTCAGAAGGAGAAGGGGAATAGTAAAGAAATGAAAATTTACTAAAAAAATAAAGAAAACTTCCCCGATTTGGCGAAGGAAAGAGACATACAAATCTAGGAAGCACAGAGTCCCAAACAAGTTGGACCCAAGGAGGACTACACCAAGACCCATCATAAATGCCAAAGATTAAAGATAGAGAATCTTCAGAGCAGCAAGAGAAAAGCTGAGAGTTACCTACAAAGGAGTTTCCATAAGACTATCAGCTGATTTCTCAAAAGATACTCTGCAGGCAACAAGGGCTTGGCAGGAGGTATTCAAAATGGTGAAAAAGCAAGGACCTACAACCTAGATTACTCTATCCAGCAAAGCTATCGTTTGTAATTGAAGGACAGATAAAGTGCTTCCCAGACAAGGTAAAGCTGAAGGAGTTCAACATCATGACCAACCCATTATTACATGAAATGTTAATGGAGCTTATTTTAGAAAAAGGAGATCAAAACTATGAATGTCCAAGTGACAGCAAACTCACAACTATCAACTGAATCTAAAAAGCAAAAGCAAACTAAGCCAAAAAAAAAAAAAAACAGGAACAGAATCATAGGTATGGGGATCATTTGGAGGGTCATCAGCTGGGAGGGGTAAGGGAGAGAATGGGGGAAATGGTGCAGGGATTAAGAAGCATAATTGGTAGGAACAAAAGAGATAGGGGGATGTTAAGAATAGTATAGGAAAGGGTGAAGCTGAGGGATTTTACACACATGACCCATGACATGAACTAAGGGAGTGATTGTTACAGGGGAAGGTGTTACCAGGCAGAGGGGGTAAAGGAGGAAAATTGGGACAATTCTAACAGCATAATCAATAAAATATACTTAAAAATAAATAAATAAACTCAGAAAAATAAACTGACTTTTCTGTGGTCCACAGGGGAGAAATGGACAGAGCCTGGACAGGAACCCTGACTCCAAAACCATGCTCTTCTTCCATGGCTATGCTGTGTCTTGTAAAAATAAAAGTTCCAGCACAGTATCAGGCTGTCTGTCCTTGATCATCATCATCATCTTCTTCTTTTTCTTCTTCTTCTTCTTCCTTCCTTCCTTCCTTCCTTCTCCTCCTCCTCCTCCTCTTCTTCCTCCTTCTTCCTTCCTCCTCCTCCTCCTCCTTCTTTATTCCTTCCTTTCTTTCTTCTTCTTCTTTCTTCTTCGCTGTGTACTACTTGTGACCACTGAGCTAAATGAGAATGAATCAGAAGATTGTGTTTTTGAGATCCACAGAAGAGTTTTTAATTTTTTTTTCAGTTGACTGATCTACACCCCTCTGAAGTATGAGGTGTAGGAACATGTTTATACAAAATGAGGTTCCTTTAAGGAGAGGAAATTGTGGGGATTAAGAAAAATAAAACAAGTAATGGTAGTGTTAGGTAATTGTTTTTCCTTGGCCTACACTGAATTACAAGTTTCTCAGGGCAGGGAACTGAGTCTCAGTTATCTTTAAGCGGAGCACACCACACTGATACAGAATGTTTGTTGAATGAAATTAGCACCTTCTATCACACTTGTAACAAACATATGTTTAGAAGGGGATGAGTTTTTTCTCACAGAGGAAGTTGAACATTGTTACATTGCCTCCCTGCCTCCCTCCCTTCCACATTTGTTGAGTACCTGTTTTGTGCCAGACATGGGGAACTGAAAGTGAAGCAAGACATGATTTCTCTGTTCTGTCATCAGGGAAGCCAGAGAATGGAGGGAAGCAGGTGTTTCAGTAGAGTGTGGAGCTAAAAGCAGTTCTATATTAAACAAACAAGCAATGGACTTTGAAATCAAAGAGACCTTATCTGCCTTAGTTTTCATATCTAAGGAGTGGAAACTATAACACTACCTATCTGACACAGTTGTTGAGGGGTAGGTTAAAAAGTGTATCCCAGCACCTCAATGAAAGGGGAGGCTCACTGTGGTTGAGGGAGTCAGAAAAGTGTTTCCTGTAGAACATGATAATTGTTTTATCGAATGAGTTTTTGAGGCCCAAACTGAGTATGAAGATGTTTGATGTGTGTAACATGGGTGGTCGTGGTGGGAAATGCTTCACTTTCTCACATACAGAGCCTAGAGGATGATGAGAAAGAACTGAATAACCAGTTTTTTAATTATTATTTTTATTTTTTAGTAGGAGAGAATAAAGATACCAAACCTGTTTTAAGAATTACATGACTCTCTTCTAATGTTGTATATAGCATTCTGAATATAGTCCTTATATAGTACATATATTCTTGTGTTTTTTCCATCCTATAATTCTCAAGTTAGTTTATTAAGGAAAAGGACTTGTGTGTTTTTGGGTGAAATCAAAGGTCCTGTCTCAAACCATGCTTATATATAGTAGCATAGAAACTTTAGAATATAATATTCCACAAAGGCATCATATAGTCCGATAGTAAAGTAACCTATTCAGAATTCTAAGAACCATGAGCCATTTCTGACTGCAACCTGAAACTTAATACTTGGAAATGTGCTAAAATAATTTGTTGGTGAATCAGTTATGTGCTTGATGAGAGGTCAGAGTTCTATAGTTGAAAAGTTGTATTTTTAATATAAGGGGAGAAGAAAAATGGAAATAATAGAAAAAAGATGAAGAACAATAGAAGGAAAATATTTTAAACTTAAAGAGAGGGAAACAATTTTTAAAGTATCTTTTAAATTTTTAATTTCATTTTTTTTAGAAAGATTTATTACTTTTAGAGAGAGGGGAAGGGAGAGAGGCAGAGAGGGAGAGAGACATCAATGTATGGTTACCTTTTGCCTGCCTCCAGCTACAGAGCTGACTGGAGACCTGGCTTGCAACCTGGTTACGTGCCCTGGCTGTAAGATTTCTTATTTAAGGCTATTGATATATGAATTTTATTTGGAAGATTCTTTAGCATCATTAGACTATTACCTGATAGAATATTATTTCTCATTCTAGAAATGCATGTGTATTATTGATATATTTTGATATACATTGACATATTTATTGACTTAGTGCAACAATAGAATGTTTCCATTGTCTGAAATATTTGTGATAATTAAACATAGTAACTTTTTCTATTCTAATATTTCTAATGTTTTGTCACAGTTTGTTTTATTTTTCTTTAGAAAGTAAAATCTGTGTGAAATTTGTCACTTTTGAAAAAACATTGCATGCAATTTATTGAATAGTCTACAATAATTTTTAACATTCGAAGTTAAATAGTAATTTTCGATATGAAGAGACTGTAAGACAGTTTTAAGTAGACAATAAGATGGTTTTAATTCTAGACATGAGACAACAAGACAGTTTTAGATATGAAATATGTAGTTGTGAAAGAGGGGGAAGATACACTTAACTTTCATAAATGGGAGAAAATAGAACATTATTATATGCAGATGTCCTGACCCCTACCGCCCTCCACCAGCTTGCTCAGTTGGTGTTTGCATGTGTAAGCTCCAGTTTCTCTTTCTCATGCATTTACAAAACTTGAACTGTTTCATGACTAGCTGTGTATTGAGAGTTAACAATATTACTCTTTAATTGGGAAATAGTGATTTAGAAACCCTATCTTAAGGTTGTCTTATTTTAGTGTTTACCTACACCAGAACTTCTGATGTATAGTGTGTTTATTTTCAGTACTGTGTTATTTTCAACTAGTGCTGATTTTTTTTTACATCTCAGGATGCTTTTGGTCTAGGACAATATTAATTTTGTTGGTAGTTCTTTTATTTGGTGCTTTTGTGGGGCCTTGTTAGATTCTGAATAATTTAAAAGCAATGGAATTGTTTCAGTGATAAAAATCTAGTCATTGAGCCAAATCTTGTAACATTTTATTCACATGATATTCATGCATGTAAAGGTACAGAATTAATATGTTATACCCAAAGACTATATGATAAAGATGGTGTTTTTAACTGAGGAAAATGACCTTATAAAGATATTAATGTGCATTAATTCACAGATTTGCTTAAAGTCTCATCTTCTATTTAAAAATGAATAAACCATAATAGCCAAACCTGAATAATATATAAAGAATAATATTAAAAATGATCAGTTTTATATTTTGTTTATTAGTATAGTTGCTATTTTTGTAGAATTACAGAAAAAATATTTAAAGTATCACCTTTTCATGTTAGCACTTTTTCTATGTTTTTATCCAAATGATTGAAACAAAAAGTTTAACTTGGCTTGTATTTCACATTTTTCCACACTACCTTAAACCTTGCTGCTTCCATGGTCTCATGTAGAAAATAGTCTCGTAAAAATCTTGAAGCAGATAAATGATCCTATGGATTTTCTCCTGACACCCCTACTCCGTCCTGCTTCTCCCTGTTTTACCTCGCCCTCTCACCCCAGTGTCTGACAGCATTTTTCAGTCCTCAGACCACTTTAGTTGAACATGTATCGTTCATAACTTTGCTACCTTTCCAGTTACTGTTCTCTTTCTCATAGCCTAGTGAGACCTCAGCTGTGGAGAGGGAAACTGAAATAAAAGAGACATTCATGGTGGTTTTGACAGTGGAGGTTACGTTTAGGCTGCTGGAGGGTGTGAACCAAAGGGATGATTGAAGCTCTCAATCACCTTCACTTTATTTGGATAGCAAGTAAATTATTTTGCAAGTAGTTAAGTCTCATTATGAAGATCTTGAAGTTTTGGTTTGTCCAGAATACGGAAACAGTGGATTAGCTTGAACTGGAGTACACTTTTAACACCGTGCCATTTCTGAGTTAATTAGAAAAGATCCACCATGGTGTTGTATGGATGTTAGAATTTATGCTACTGACTTTTTGCTTTCTGTTCACTTTTTGTTTTATAGGAGCCCCTTAAACAATATAGGGAATTGTAGAATTCAAATTCAGAATATCTCAGGTGAAGTCATACAATATAAAAATAACTTTTATATGGAGTACTCTGTCGCCTTCCAAAGGGTCTTCAAACAGGAGTGAAAGTCTCTTCTTACCGCCAGGGCCTCCTCCCTCCCTCCATATCTGTTAACTATAGTTGTTTTCTCTCTCTGCCAGGTAGTTAATAGAATCTTTGAAGAGGGAAATCATGAGTTATCACTCTCCTACAGAATAGAAGACCTAAGAATATAGGATAATTTAACTGAATGGCTACCAGTTATATTTTGTGTTATATTTATGGTTTCTAAAGGCATTTATATGATCAAACTAAAAGATTCCAAAGGAATCTTTAAGGTGGGAAACTAGTTGTGGTAGTATCTGGTAGATAATAGAAATTGTTTGGCAGTGACCAAAGTAGAACAGAAATATTTCTCAGAAATCTAGAAGCCATTTTAATCACTACTGTGCCATTCAAGAACTACTGATGGGGAACTTTGATTATAAATACTGCAAAGAGTAATGTATTATTTCATAGAAGTATGTGTTAAATATTTTTTCAATAAATAAGTACAAAATAAAAGGTTTGGCATCTAAACATGGGAATTCTTGTTCTTGTAAGATTTAACAGCCCGATCTTTCTAGCTAATACTGATTTCATTAGAGCAGGGTGGACATGAGTTGAATTTTAGACATTCGGTGGAACAAATGCTTGCTCTGCATTGGAGGCTGATCTAGTCACATGTTTGAGAGAGCAGATGTGAATATGAGGGAAACATCTTAGGTTAGATAGCTGATCCAAGCCTGTTGAGTTTTTCTTTTATCCGGAGGAGGACAGGAGTCTGTAGATTTTTCCAAGGGGGTTGATCTGAGAACATGGTTAAATTTTAAAAAGACTGAAAAAACTAATTCAGCCAATAATGCCCCCCCCCCCAAAAAAAAAAAAAACTTTAAAAAAACTTCTAGCTGTGATCATTTCAGCCTCTTATTTTTCCCTTCCCTAACACTTACTCAATTTTTGCTGCTGCTGTCAACCGTACCAATGGCTGGAATGAATAACACTTGGGCAACAAAATTTCTTTAAAAGAAAAACTGTAGAAGAGGTACACAAATGCCTATGAATGCAACAGAATACATATTGAACTGTCCCCTGCATGTGAAGGTGCGATTTGTTTGTTACAGTGCTGACAGATCTCGTTTGATCCATTTTGACTTTAGCCAGTGATCCTTCTTGTGCCCTGAGATAGTTGTGTGAGATTAGGGGTTTGGCTAAACCAGGAGCAGGCCCTTTGGTTTTGTTCAGCCCAATTCGATTTCTCGATGTAACAGTTCTGGTGGACATAAGCAGCTTTGTTTAATACAAATTCATTTTTTTCAGTTAGTGAAATGTATCTCTCAAAAAAGAAATATTAAATTAAGTGCCTATTAAAGTGCTAGACATATTACTAAATAATGAAGATACTGTAATTAACAAGGCAGACAAGATTATTATCTTGACGGAGTGTACAATGGCAACAACCTGAAGTAAAAGAAGCATAAAACAAGCATAAATTTTAGGTGTGCAGCCCAAAATATGTAAGATTCATTTTGCCCTTTCCTTTCTTCCCTCCCTCCCTCCTCCTCTCACTCCTTCCTTGTCTTTAATTTCTAAGAGAGTGAAGATCTACATTTTGTATATATGAATTATTTTTACATATATTGATGGTGTGGATTTTTGTAAGTCAGTTTTTAAAGTATGTATGATTTTACGAAAACTCCCCAAGGGAACATTTGTGAGTTATAAACAGCATTGGGAAGAGTTATAGTTTACTAGTCCTCCCTTTGAAAGATTTTCGAATATTGCCCTGAATGGAGTGTGGCTCAGTGGGTTGGGTGTCCTCCTGCAAACCCAAAGGTTACCACCAGTTTGATTCCCAGTCCGGGCACACGTCTGGGTTGCAGGCTACCGTCCCTGGTTGGGGGTGTGTGAGAGGCAACTGATCTTGTGTCTCTGTGGGAAACAAGGTAGCAAGTGACTCTCAATCCAGACTAAGCCACAGTGGATAATTATTACCCCACTAGACCAGACAGCAAATGAATCAGGAAGCCTGTGAGTAAACAGAATAACAAAGAAGGGGCTAGGGTACACAGGTGAGCATGCGATAGCCTGGAGGGTTAGGGGCTTCCATAGTCTGTCACGAATAACTCCGAGAACAAGGAAAAGGAGGGGTGGCCACATTTGCGCCAAAAGTTGCCCACGCCAGGGTTTAAATGGGCCAGTCATCTCTAGAGATGTTGGAGCCAGATTGTGACTCTGAAGTTCTTAGCCAGTGAGGAAACGGGGAAGGGACTGCTGTGTCAGGGATAAATTCGGCTGTCCCACTTAAGTGTGCCTGTCCATCAGGTACCACCAGGCACCTGCTCTTGCAAGAACACAAATTAACTCCTGGCTTTTGCTGTACTCCTGGCCTCATTGTCCATTTGTTTTATGAACTGGGTGAGCGTATTTCTCACGTCTCCAACATTGACGTTTCTTTTCCTCACCTCCCTCTTTTCTCTATCTCTAAAAATAAATAAAATCTTTAAAAAATCCTGACTGGTGGCTTAGTGGATTGGTGCTGGCCTGCAAACCCAAAGGTCTATTCCCAGTCAGGGCACATAACCAGGTTGCAAGCCAGGTCTCCAGCCAAGTCCTTAGCTGGAGGCAGGTGAAAGGCAACCATGCATTGATGTTTCTTCTCTTCCTTTCTTCCTCCCTCACTTTCCCTTCTCTTTAAAAATAATGAATTAAAGAGCCCTGGCTGGTAGCACAGTGGATAAGGTGCCGGCCTTCGAACCCAAAGGTCGCTGGTTTGATTCCCAGCCAGGGCAACATAACCAGGTTACAAACAAGTCTCCAGTCAGCTCTGTAGCTGGAGGCAGGTGAAAAGCAACCCATACATTGATGTTTCTCTCCTTCTTTGCCTCTCTGCCTTCCCCTCTCTCTGAAAAATAATAAATAAAATATTTTTAAAAATAATGAATTAAAAAAAAATCTTAATTTTTTTTTTTTTTTTACTATTAAGGTCGACTTAAGATCAGGTCAGACTGGAAACTTATGATGAAGACCATACTGAAAACCTCAGGCTGTTTGTGAGGTGTTGCTGTAGAGATGGGGAAATATCTCTTATCTTGAGTTTGGAATGTGGGTAACTTTCGACTGCCATAGGAAGCAACATCGCATTGGACTTCACTTACAAGAAAGAAAAATGTGAACTGCTCTTCCCTTAGTGGACCAAGTGCTTTCTAACATACCTCTCAGGTTACACACCATTGAAATGATCCCCACAATGTATTTGGCTCATGTGTTTCTAGTTAGCTACTATGAATGAAAGATTTATAACTATCTATTTCAAAAAACTCCTTCATTTGCATTGCTAAGAGCTTGATTGTTTGGAAACACAATCAAGAATTGCTTTCAAGTCATAAGCATGTATGGGTTGGACCATGATTGGCACTGAACGAAAAAGAAATTTATCTGCGAGGAGGAAAGTTCTGAGTTAAATTAATATTTATCAAATCACTGATTACTTGTTGACTGTAGAAGGATAAGTGTGCCTGGTTTTCCCACAGTCTTAGTTATTTGGATCAAGTATTTTTGTAGCTGTTATAGGAACCCTGATAACCTTTCCCTTGCCTATGGGACAGTGTATAACAGGAATCTCAGGGAGGAGGAATTCATACAGATTTGCTAGACAGATGATTTGAAGCCCCAGTGGCAGCCTTGTGACCTAATTTTCTAAGCCCTGTCTACTTAACTAGAGAGTTATGTTGTATGCTATTAGCTTAAATAGCACTAGGCTTGTATACAAGTTGGGCAGCTGGGGAGAGAAGGAGGGAGGGGTAGATGTATACATCCATTTTGGCAGTTTTGCCAAATTTGTAACGTAGAAGTACTTTTGTTCTAAAAGAAAACTTAATTATTTAATTTAGTATTTCCTCATTTTGACATTTCCTTCTTGTATGTGTCTCAAACAAATAATTAGCAGGTGATCTGATTTGAAAAAATTGACAGCGTACTAAAAATTATTTTTGAACAGTTCTTTTCTTTTTTCAAAAGAAAGGTAGTATGTGAATGTATTGGTAAGTGATGGTGGAATTGTTTCTATGCTTTTGTTCTGCAGTAAATTAGTTTGTGCATTTCTGGTAACAGTTCTCAAATAAGGTGAGGGTGTTTTTCTCTTAGTAAGCAAATATTTATGAATACATGTAGTTGGTTATGTTTATTAAAGTTGCATAAGATTTCGGCCTTTGTTATACATTTTATAATAGTTACTGCAAAAAATGAGAATTTTTAAATACTAAAGTAAACCAGCTTTCTTTGGTGATAGACTGACTTCTAATTGCCATTTTGCTATAATATATGTGTACACACACACACACACACACACACACACATATATATATATATATATATATATATATATGCCAGCTAGACATGGATAGGAACTTCTTTTTTTCTCTCCTGTATGTAATTCATATTATATATTGAAATATGTTGTACTGAGATTATTCACTGCAGTGATTAAACTGACACTGACTTAATGTCAGCTAGACTTAAGCCACACTCTTTCTCTAATAAGGTCTTGTGATTAGGATACTTGTTTATTTCTACCACATCATATCTCTCTTCACATCCCGAACATTTTCTTACCTCTCCAGCATTTCTTGAAAGGGCTTATAAACCCAGCTCTAAAATATTTTTTGCATATCCCTTTAACAGGTAATTGGTCCCATGCGTATCTTTAGTATCCAACTTTATCAAGGTATCACATTCATTTTCCTCCTTCCTCTGAGGGTGATGGAAGCTCTTTGGCCTCATGATTGCTTTCTAATTTTCAACTTTTTCTTAAATTGAAGTCAGGGAATTATCAATAATAAAAATCAGGAACATTGGAATGTTATTTTAATAATTTAGGTTTCTGTCTCGTAAAATGCATTTTGGAGTCAGTTTCAAAATGTTATTCTCTCTCTTACATGTACATGTTCATGTCAAAGTGTTACTGTACTAAGCCCCTGTAGGTCCTGTGTCTCTTAGTGTGGTATTATGTGTTCTCTTAATGTCTTCTTTCTGCTGCCTTATTTCTGTCTTATTATCTGCTAAGATTCTCAAAAAGAATCTTCTGCCTGTTTCTTCTTCCTCACTTGCTCTACCTACATAAGTCACCCGCTGTTGTCTGGTGCCTGGGTTCATTCATGCCTCTAGGTCATCTGCCATCTTCTGAAAGCCAAACCAAAAGAAAAACATTTTGTTTTTACCTTTCTTGATTTTGCTGTAGCATTTACTTGTTAGCTCTTACAGAACATGTTTTGTTCACTGTTGAACCTAGAGTTACTAGTGCTTTGTAGATTGTCTCTCTGCTGAATAAATGTGTGTTTGGTGTTTGTAATGACTACTCTTTTTTTTTTTAAGGCTGTTTTCTCTTCCTTTGGCTCCCATGGTGCTGTCCTTTTCTGGTTTACGTCTTAGGTTGTTCCTCATCTGCACTTAGATGTTAATTTAGAAACTCTGCTCTTAGGGGTTGAGTAGGTATCTAAAAGGTGTTCCAAAGTGATCTTCTCAAATAAGTTCTAGTACCATCTATTCATAGCAGGAGAGTCAGTACTTTATTGTATTTTTGAGGGAGCTCAGTTCTTGGCTTTGTTCATATCTGAACACTCACAAGTTGAGACATTTCTGAATTTTCTACTGTTCTCTTCTCAGCCTCCATCTCATTTTACATTTTATTTTCTTCCAAGGTAATCTATCTAGAAGCAACATCAGGCAGGCACTCACATTGTTTTAATAGAACTTTGATTCTCAATTCTTTATCTCTAGTTGATGCTGTTGTTTTCCTCAGCTCTAACCTTTTATTTCTGACTGCACCAAGGGTTGCACAGGCTCCTTAGACTGTATTTGTCCCAACATATACTTAGAACGACTTATATGTACACTGAAAACTATAAGGCATTGATGAAGAAAATTGAAGAAACAGTAAGTGGGAAGAAATCCTGTGTTCATGGGTTGGAAAAATTAATATTGTTAACATGCCCTTATTACCCAAAACAATTTATAGGCTCAGTGCAGCCTCTATCAAAATTCTAACAGCATCTTTCACAGAAACAGAAAACATTTTAAAATTTGCATTGAACCACAAAGACCAGAAGAGCCAAAGGAATATTTAGGAGAACAAGTTGGGGGCATCATATTTACAGATTTCAAATGATTACAAAGCTGTAGAAGTCAAAAAGTATGGTTCCGGCATAAAAACAGACACACAGACCGAAGAAACATAATCAAGAGCCCAGAAATAAATTCATGAAATACGGTCAACTAATATTTAACAAGGGAAGCAAGTCAATGGGGAAAGGATAGTTTCTTCCTTAGATGGTTGGGAAAACGGGATGTCTACATACAAAAGAATGAAATTGGACACTTGTATTATACACCATACACAAAAAATTAACTTGAGGTGAATTAAAGACTTAAATGGAAGATCTGAAAACATAAGACACCTACAAAAAATACAAGGAAAAAGCTCCTTGGTAACAGTTTTTTGGATATGAAATCAAAAGTATAAGCTACAAAAGTAAAAATAAACAAATGAGACTACATCAAACTACAAAGCTTCTGCACAGCAAGGGAAACAACAAAATGCAAAGTTAACCTAAGGGGTGGGAGAAAATATTTTCAAACCATGTATCTGACAAGTGGTTAATATCCTATATATAAAGAACTTACACAACTCAATAGCAAAAGCAAAACACATAATCTGATTAAAAAGCGAGAAGGAGAATTTGAATAGACATTTTTCCAAAGAAGATATATAAATGGCCAACAGGTACATGAATAGGTGCTCAGTTATCACTTATTATCAGGAAAATGCAAATCAAAGCCACAATGAAATATCACCTCCCATTTGTTAGAATGGCTATCATCAAAAAAGACAAGAAATAAGTGTTAGTGAGGATGTGGTGAAAAGGCAACCTTTGTGCACTGTCAGTTGGAATATTAATGGGTATAGACATTATGGAGAACAGTATGGAGGTTCCTCAAAAATATAAAAATAGAACTGCCATACAACCTAGCAATCACATTACTAGATATACTATAATCTCAGGTTATGACATTAAGATCTAAAGAGAGATTTGCATCCCCATGTTCACTGTAGTATTGTTCACAGTAGCTAAGACATGGAAATAACCTAAGTGTTTCTTGACAGATAAATGGATACAGAGAATGTGAGATATAGAATATATATAATGAAATATTATTCAGCCTGGGGAAGAAGAAAAACCTGCCATTTGTGATGCCATAGACAGATGGAGGGCATTATACTAACTGAAATAAGTCAGAGAAAGACAAGTACTGTATGATCTCATGTAGAATCTAAAAAAGTCAGTCTCCTAGAATTTGTAGAATGGTGGTTGTCAGGGGCTGGGGGCTGTTAGGGTAATGGGAAGAGATTGGTCAAAGAGTGCAAACTTCCAGTTATAGGATGAGTAAATTGTAGGGATATGATTTCCAGCATTGCGACTAGAGTTAATGGTACAATATTATACAGGGGTAGGCAAATAGGTTTACAGTTGTGAAGACACAAGACAGAATTGATTCTTGTATTATTTATTTGTATTACAACTGTAAACCTACTTTTGTCCACCCTTCTATTATTGAAGTTTGCTAAGAGAGTAGATCTTAAATATTCTTACCACGTAAACAAATAAACAAAAGGTAATTATGTGAAGTCAGGGAGTTGTTAACTCAAGTTACTGTGGTAATCATTTCACAATGTATATGTGTATCAAATTATCACATTGTACACTTTAAACTTACATGATGTAAATTATATCTCAAAACTGGATGTAGAAATGGTTATGTTAAAGTCAACATTCTCTGTAGAAAGGTTAGCAAATAAAGGCATTAATAAGATTATTTAAGTGATTAAGTAATAAATATCTTATAAAATAATATGCAAATATAGAAATACAATAATATATTTTAAAATTTCTATTAAAATAGAAATAAAAATCAAAATAATTAAAAACTAGTTTCCTTTTAAGAGGTACCCCTTCATCTGGAAAATCATTTATGTGGAAAAGCTGCATATTATAATTGAAATGAATTGAAGAATGGTCTATTATATAATTTGTCATACTGAGAAGCTGTTTTTTAACTTATATTTATATGCCATTAGAGGTGTACATACAAACTTTTGAAGAGTAGTCACTTTAAAAAGACTTTTTGTCCAGTGCCAAAGTTTAGGTCTGGTTTGTTGTAGACCCTGTAACAGTGCTGACTGAGTTGCAGAAAGGTCTTACGCTTGAAATCATTTTCCCAAACATTGTGAAAAACAAAAAGCTATATTCTTAGGTGAGTTTGCAGAAATTTATTTAACCCTCCATGGAGCTGAATTAAGGGACTAAGTTTTCTATTTTCATCATAGGAGCAAGAATCATGAAATCCATCTGGGAACCTCAGAAACATATTTTACTCTTATTGCCAAAAACTCGTGATTAATGTTCCCTCTTGCTTTTCTCATGTGCTTCAACAGTCCTTTTTTCCCTTCCCCCCTTATGAAAGGGGTTTTCATCTCTCTTCCCCTAAGCTGATTCAGGGGTAAAAGAACAACTCTTGCCAAAAGAAGAGCCTCTTTTCTGTATGATAAAGTGATTTAGTTGGTTTATGTCATTTCAGCTATCTTGGTTTTAAATTATGTTTATCCTACTTGAGTTTGTGTTTTGCCAATATTATTTTTAGCACCCTAAACTATTCCCCAAAGTCTTAATGCACTGATAAATTAATTCCTTTTTCATATCACCTACTAACATGATATGACTGAAATCAAACTGAATTAGGGTCTGGTGGTAAAATGTCCTAAAATGAAAACAAGAAGGCAAAAGGCACGAAGGACAAAAGTTCACTCAGCCATGGTTCATGGGATAGTCTTGCTCTTTCTGGTGACATCGTGTTATTGTGGATCGCTTGGGACAGGACTTACTTCTTGGTTGGTGTCCAGAAGTCAAGCTTGGTATGGAATAGTTTGAATCCACAATTCTCTAGAGAGCAGAGCTTCTCCATCCCGAGTGCTAACTTGTGTGCTTGTTCCAACTCCCATTTGGTATTTGGGCAAAGCTTATTCTTCTTATATTCGGAGGCTTACTGCCTGTGGCTCAAAAAGAAAATTACATATGACATTTGAATTTTGTCTTTCCTTTGTCACTTGAATGACTTGTATGTAACAGGCATGTTTACCCTAATTCGTATCCAGATGCTTAAAGAAAAAGTAGGGAAAAGGGAAGGGAATTTGGGATGGCTTCTTGATGATACCTCATTTGAGCTCACGATTAAATGACATAAAATAGGTTTCTTTCCTTCTTCTGAATTTTGAAATTGGCTCTCAATAGCACAAATAATCTTTACAATGAGTTAGCTTCAGAAGTAGTTCAATGCTAGGAAGAAGAATTTCCAGCCCATTAGAAGCACATAGCTTTGGCCCCTTCTTTAATTACTATATCCAATTTGTTGCCAAAGCCTGCTAGTTTTATCCAGTACATTAAAGTTAACCCTTGCCTTTGCCCTATCTATACCATGTTTGCTATTTCTCAGGCCAAGTAACTATTTTCTTAAATTATTACCTCCTAAAGTGTCCCTGCATGTGCGTCAATGTTACACCAATTTATTTTAATTACTACTTCCAGTTTAGTTTTGTTACCGTCGAGCTCAGATCACGTCAGTCCATTATTTAAAAGATGGCCAACAAAACAAGATTCAGTTGAGGTCCTCCATGTGAGAAAGATGTTCACCCAGTCCATAAAACCAATGGACAGTGAGACCAGAAGTATAGCAAAAGTGAGGCATTTATTTGCGTTCTTGCAAGAACAGGTACCTGGGGGTATCTGGTGGACAGGCACACGAAGTGGAAGAAACGGCGGAATTTATCCCTGACTTGAGTAGTCCTTCCCCTTTTCCTCGTTGACTGAGTACTTGGAGTCCTAATCTGGCTCAATCATATCTAAAGAGATGATTGGGCAGTTTGAACCTGGCGTGGGCAACTTCTGGCATGAATGTGGCCATCTCTCCTTTTCTTTCTTCTTGGAGGTATCCATGACAGGCTTCCTGATTCATTTGCTGTGTCGTCTAGTGGGGTGGTAATTATGCACTGTGGCTTAGCCTGTTTTAAGAGTCACTTGCTACCTTTCCTCTCACATCCAGAACCTGGTTACTTCTTTTCACTTAAACTTCAGCCTCACTACCCTCTCTGATAAATTACAGTTTAGTCACAGCGAAGTGCTAGACACTTCCCTCATGATACATACTTTGTTCTTTCCAATTTCTCTGCCTTTAATTTTTCTCCTTACTTTCTTACTTTACTTGGAAAGTCTTTTAACTCTTTATCTGCATATGCAAATCTAATCTATCATTTGGCAAATTTGTTTTATGCCATCATGGAATAATCTTTACCTACTCTGATTCTCTGATAGCTCCACACTCCTCCAATGTTTTCTCAGGATTCTTTGACACTAAGTTCATATTTGTGCATATATATATATATATATATATATATATATATAGTCTCCATCCTGCCACCAGGCACTAAGCTTGTTCATGGTAGGCTCTATATCTGATTTTTCCTTGTGGACAGGTCACAAGGCCAGGAATGGTGATTTTAATGTGTGATAGAAATTCAATATATGTTTGTTAAATGATGAAATAAATGAGCCTCTGTCTTGTATATTTCATCATGAGTTTTATATCAATAACACCTCAATTCTCAATCTGAAAAGGAAAATTACAATACTACCCACAGTTTTCACTGAGCCTAAATTGAAAAATTGAAAACATTTAATCATAGAGACAGTTGGAATGTACTCTGCTATTTAGGATAAAACCTCTGGCAAACATGCTTGTCTTTCAAGTTCTTCTTAGTCTTTTAAATGTGGACTGTGATTATTTCCTTTAAACTTCTCACAGGTTTAATAAGTGAGCCATTGTTTTAAAGTGTTTTATAACTTACCGCATGAAGAGACTGAATTCTTGAGATAAAAGGCGAATAAAGGTGAGAGTATTTCAATTTCACACTTTCCTTTTCCATTTATTCCTGTCAGTAGAACACAGTTTTCAAGGTTTGTATAAAATGCCAACCCATGAGTAAGACAGTGAGATTTCTGGATACTTCCATGAACCAAACCCTCATGAAAAGGGCCTCAAAAGGCATGCTTCAACACATTGTTGTAAGCAAGCTCCATGATAGTTAAGAATACTTTAATAGTGTGAATAATGCTATCCATTTTCCCAGGCCTTTTCTAATTTATTTTGCACATTAAAAAAAAAAAATGAATTGGATTTACTGTTGCTTGTTAAGGTATTATTTTCTTTTAAGTGATTCCTAATCCAGGTTTTTATAATGAATAAAATCAAATTAAAATATAAAAATTACAACTAATTATGACAATAGAACTATTCTGGGAATTCAGCTGCTGAGAGTAAAATAAGTATAAATGCAAGAAACATGTTAAAAATAATGAAACAGGGCTTTGGGCACAATACTTAGGATATTTTTGTACTGTGTTCAATTTATTTTGCTCTGTACTAAGATTCTGGTGTATGCTGGTGTTAGACAAAAGACTAAAAATATGCATACTATTTAGAGATGTTCATTGTTTGAGAGAAATTTAACAGAATCTTAACTATTTTAATTATTTTATAGAGAATATTTTAAATAATAAATGTGTTTTATATCGTAATATCTTAATTTAAAAATGTGTTTTCTTTCCAGATGATACTTAAGATTTATTGTAGAAATGTTTTATTGTAATTTTTGCCAAAAATTATATCTTAACACCATATTTGTGTAAACATTTGAATGCTAATTGACAATTATAATGCTAGTTTTCTTATTTTGCTTTAAATTCTGAACAATTTTCTTACATAATTCCAGAAAAATTCATTTTTATTTATTTCTTCCTTGTTTTAAGTATACATCAAGCATGGCAATTATTTTAATGAGTCTGTTAATAAAATTCACAGAAGTAGAATTGCTGTTTTGTATGAATGATGTAAGAATGACTTGTAACATTTTCCTGATTGTATCCCTTATTTTGTGTCCTTTTTGATAAGTACACATCAATTTACTCTGCCAGCATATTCTATGAGGAGAGAACTTACCTTTTAAAAAATTTTTTGAGGTTAAATCATGCAGATCTGGTTAATGGAAGATAAAGTGAGATCCTCTGGGGCAACAGTTTCGTTTAACATGGCGGGCACAGGGAAAAGGAAATGGTAAATGTCTTCACAAGGAATTTTGGCATCTCAGAGAGAGGACTGTTTGCCACTGCAGTGATAAATAACCCTGTTTGCCACTGCAATGATGAATAACTGTAGTTGTGCCTAATTTTTATTGTATTTTTTTACATGCCCAAGTGATCTTAATTTCACCAGATAGAGTGTTAGAAGTACTTATATACTTGGATTAAAATAGTTTGTGTCTAAGAAATGGTTTTGTTTCCTTTAGTGTTTATTTTTTTTTACTAAATCAAAAGATGTGTAAACCTAGAATCTGCAGAGAGTGCCAGACTTCTCCTTCTGTCTTTTCTCACTTTTATCATATTTTCCCTCCTATCATCTTTAAGATAATTTCATGAGACATCTGTCAATGTTGTTGAATGTGAGCCAGCCACCTATAAGGGTTAGGAAAAAAGTTTTCTGTATGGATGTAAGTAGATAGCCACATCATTACTATAATGGAAGGAGATTATATTTGCTTGACATTAATATATAAGTAACTATTTTACTCCCTTTAAAAAAAGTGACTTCTAATAATTCTATGACTTCAAGTATCAAGGACTACACACGAGCTTTGTGTAAATTTCTGGCCAAATACTATACATCAACTTTGTATAACTTTTTGGAGAACTGTTATTACCTCTGCTTTTAAAATTCTTAAATCCATTTGTCTCCATTTTCCCAGTAATATTCCATAATTAATTATATAATCCTGAACAGTCTTTAAAAATCAGATACCTCTAAGACTTTTTCCAACTCTAATATTCTAGAAGTCCTTGACTTTAATTTAGGACTGTTCTCAAGTATAATGGAAGAATAGCATGATTCTAATTTTTTAAAAAGATTTTATTTAATTATTTTTAGAAAGAGGGGAAGAGAGAGAGGCAGAGAGGGAGAGAAACATCAATGTATGGTTGCTTTTCACCTGCCTCCAGCCACAGACCTGACTGGAGACCTGTTTTGCAACCGTGTTATGTGCCCTGGCTGGGGAATGGAACCTGCAACCTTTGGGTTCGCATGCCGACGCCTTATCCACTGTGCTACCAGCCAGGGCTGATTCTAATTTTTAAGGTAAATTACCCTAAACTGAGTGGAAAACTATTTGTAAGTTGACAACCAAAAAAAGTAGCTAAGTTTTATTCTCTAGAGAAAGATGATGCTCTCTTTTTGCAGTTGAAATGTTTTTACTTTGGGAAATCCTTTTGAGAAAATAAATTTCCAGATAGTTTAAAACTGACAAATGGGTATTTTGACAGTTATTCCTGGAAAGAGAGCTTAGCCACCAGCATTTAAATTTCTTTGTTATAACAACTATGTTTAGCAGAGAACAAGGCATATCACCATTTGTAGCAAGTATATAGAGCTGGGGGATGTGGATGAATTAGAAACTTTTTTAGTGTATTGAAAAAAGAGGGCATTTAGTTCCCTGTTAGAAGGAGAATCATTTCATCGTAAGTGGTAGACAACAGGGCACTTCAGCACTGATGGTGTATCTCCTAAGAACAGGTACACAGGTACATTCTCCTACACAACCACAATACCATTTTTTAAAAAAGATTTTATTTATTTTCAGAGAGAGGGGAAGTGGGGGGAAAGGGAGAGGGAGAGAAACATTGATTGGTTACCTCTCACATAGCCTCCAGCCAGGAGCCTTTCCGCAGCCCAGAGATGTGCCCTAACCAAGAATAGAACCAGCAACTCTTTGGTTCACAGACTGGTGCTCAACCCCACTGAGCTACACTAGCTAGGGACCACAATACCTACTTTTTATACTTTGAAATTTTAGCACTGATTCAATCCTATCACCAATTATGTAGTCTATTTTCACAAAGCTACTGTTAAATTAAAATTGCCTTTTGTTACTTTCTTTGTTTGAGCTAGGACCTAATCAAGCCAAATGCATTGGGTTGGATTATATCTCTCTTTTCAGGGCAAGCTTCCTTTGATCTATTTCTGTGCTATCATATTTCAGTATGATAGTTTTAGCGACTATGCTATACTGTGACTATTTAAATTTAAATAGATTAAAATTTAATAAAATCAAAAATTTAATTCTTCAGTCACACACATCACATTTCAGGTGCTCAGTAGTTACATGGAGCTGGAGGTGTCTCTGTTGGACACTAATGTATTGATCACATCTCACATCCTTTAAAAAATATGACTGACAGTTCTCTAATTGAGAGGTGGGGTCTTTGTTCTCTTCCCTTGGATGTGGGCCAGGACTTATGACAGATGACAATTGAAGTAAGGTAGAAGTCATGCTATGTGACTTATGACTAAGTTTATAACTAAAGGTCAGATGGGATGCTGACCTTTGGAACCAGCCTGTACACTGTGAGGAAGCTCAGGCTCTCTGAAGATGCTACATAATCCCAGCCAAGGTCTCAGTTGACAGCCACATGTGTGAATGAATGGCCATCAAATGAGTCAGTTCTAACTGAGGCCCTAGATGGAGTAGAGCAAAGAGATGCTATCCTAGCTGGTCTGTCAGAATTCCTGGTGCACAGAAACTGAGAGAGCTAGTAAATTACTATTATTCTTTCAAGCTGCTAAGTTTTGGGAAATTTATACCCAACAATAGATAACTACTATACATATTAAACAATTTTGGCAAGAGTACTTACTATATATGTTGTGTGCTGTCCTGTTGCGTCAAATTAGGAGGCTTATAATGTCAGTGTGATGTTTGATCCTATAGGGATTTTTGTTTGTTCTGCCCATGAGAGCCCATAGTTACTTGTTTATTTTGACTGAGTATAAGAATATGGTAGCACTTGTTTTTGGCTTTGTTTTTGGTTTGATGATGGTAAACTTACCTGAATTTCTCTGTCCCAAATTTCACTTAAAGTTCTTAGCAGGATATATAATTTAAGGCAAATAAGAAGGAACAAATCTCACTTTAAAATCTTGGGACCATAAATGTGTTTCTAATGGAGAAATAATGTAAAAAGGTACCGTGTGCCAAATTATTTATATATTTTATAATCAAACAGCTATGCATATGGTTATTGAAATGGTATTAAAGTTTCCCTAAAGAATGACTTAATCTCTGTGTATTTTATGGAAACAAAGTAAAAAATTTAAAACTTTTTAAGGCAACATCTCATTGCAAGTTCAGAGATTTTCTCAGCGTAAAATCACTTTGTGTAAGCCCTTTAGTAAAGGTTGATTTCTGCTATTTATTGCTTTAATTGTATTAATGTGTAGTTATAAGTCTACTTAGAACAGTTCATTGTTTCTAGTGAAACCCTGTTGCTTAGAGGGTGCTAATGTCATCAATACATGATGTTTAGTTTCTTTGTGGATGATACCATTTCATCTGTTACTTGCTCTCTGTACAACATTTTCTGACGCCACTGTACAACATTTTCTTCCATCTAACTTGGGTTGCAGGAAAAATTCCACAGAGAGTGAAGGGGTCAATCAACAATTTAGAAAAGCACATCAGCATAAACTCTTGCTGAGTAAAATGGTTTTGTGTCGTTATACAGAGGAGGAGTGCGTTTGTAGCTACTGCAGAATCATATAAAGATACACAAGTAATGCTGTCTAGCTGGGAAAAGAGTCATCAAAATCAAAATGAGTTTTGGAAAGTTTAAAATTCAGAGAGGCGTGCGGTAATAGGAAGACCTATGCGTTTAATAACTCTGTGAATGTGAGATAAACTTGAGAGAATATGGGACTGTGGAAGAACTGGTGCAGAGCTGCCGAGTAGAGTCCTTGGAGGGCAGGGGGTACTCTCTGGGGAGGCTGGAATGCTGCCAGACAAGAAAGGAGGGTGGGGAGGTAAGCTTGTTGAAGTTTGAAGTGGAGGTGCAGGTTTAGGTGCTTAAGAGAGGAGCTAGGTTAAGGATTTACTGAGCAAGAAACCCATGGAATAAGACACCTGTGCTTCACGTGCTTTAAGATGAATAGTTCCAAGTGTGGAAGAGGAAGTCCTGATTTTCCAAAATCTGACAACATTGGCTGAACGACGTTGAAAAGGCTTGGGTGCGACGTGTGATTGAGGTTATCCGCACGTACCTTTGATAGATGTTGCTTGTGTACACATGCTCTTCTGACATCTAGAGCCAGGTGGATGGAGCCAACCTGGCCTCTGGGCAGCTTTCCAGGTATTGCACTTCAGGCCAGTGTGGTATTTTGGTGAAGAGATTATTCTGGGAGAGGAGCCACAGTGCCCAAAGGCTTGGGCTTCAGAAGAGGGGCCGCCCTCTCTCCCCCCAGACAGGCGGGTAGAACGAGGGCAGCAGAAGTGCCCATGGAGCTCAGTGATGGCCCTGGCCTCGCATCACGTCAAGTTATATATTCCTCAGCCAGCCTATGTCCCTTCTCTAATACTTGGGGGGAAATTAAAGGCAATATTGTTGCTCATAGAGATATTTTTGGGGGGTTCTTTCATATGTTTCATTCACATTTTTTTGTTAAATTTGTTTATACAGTTCGCTTAAAATACATGGGGTAGGATGTTCAGGAAAAGGAGTGATAACATCCAGTTATGGGCAAAGGGTCCAAGATGTACATATTTGGATGCCTTTATCTCTGTTAGCATACACAACCATTGTTCCGTTTGCCAGGGCCTGAAGAAGGACACCTAGTCACTTGTTTCCCGTTTATCACCAGGTCATGCCAACTGCTATGCCCTCAGATCAGCTACACAATAAAACAGGAATAGGTTATTTTGTGACTTACCCTTCTTAAGTGGCTTCCTCCTGTATTTTAGATGTCTAATGATGCATGAAGAGATTCAGGATTTCCATTCCCGCTTTTTCTTTTCCTGCCAAGCTCATGACTCCTGCCAACTGCATCTTTTCCTTCTTCTGCCTGCAATTTTGGTTTGGATTCTGGACTCCTTGGGAGTTTGTAAAGCAGAATTCATTTAAACCATCTCTGTTTTTTCTTTTCTTACAAATGGGAAAAGTATCTGAAGTATCTGAAATGAGGTCAGGCCAACACCTACTGTGACAGAATCTTCTCATGCCCTGGCAGGGGGAGAGAATTCCTACAGGAGAAGAGTGGCGTGAAGCTGTGGACCCACACAGTGTTCACTGGGATAAGGCTAATGCGCAGGGGGGGACCCACAACACAGTGATTCCTTTGCCCAGCTCTGTTCTGCTTGGTCCCGAGCCAGATGGCAACCTGGTGGGGAAACCATTGGCCCTGGCATTTCCCCAGCCCCCTCAGGTCTAGGTTAAAATGCCCAGCTGTCCCTTCCCTTGCAGGATTTGCCATGTGGAAATAGTAAATGCCTTCACTGTTGCTTGATATTTATATAATTTTGTCCTAACTTATAACTATAGTACTACCAATGTGGTTTTACTGGTAGTATGAAAGCTTCAAATGCTCACTAAAATTCAAGGATAGAATCCATTTAACACCAGACTGTTGAGGTATTAGATCTTCAGAAGTGAGCCTGATAAAGGAAGTGGGAAGCTTTAACTAGATTGAATGAATGCAGTTTCATGAACTATGTATATAGCTGTCTTGATCACTAGCAATACTTCTCCTGAGGTTTTCTTTAATTAGTTTTAGTGTCTTTTATCAGTTAGTCACGTTCTGACATCTGTGAGTCAGAAAGGAACATCAAGTTCTCCCTCTAGTAGAAATCTATCCACTGCATCTGATAGTACTTATGCTTTCGTGCCTAGATTATACTGTAATATTAAGTGTGTTTTATCTGAATAATGGTTATAGAATTTATAGCTGTTACTGATTTGTTTTCAAGTTTGAGATGTAGTGGAGGTATATGATGAAATCAGGAAGGAATTCTGAAAAAAGAAACAAAGACCTGGTTATTTTATAGAGCTTCATTTGTAAAAATCATTCATTTCAATACTAGTTTTGCTTGCAATGATTATGAGGTATTCCTAGTAGCATTTTAAAAATTGCATTTGATTTCATTTTTGCTTGTTTTCAAAATACTTTTTAAAAAGTAACAGAAGAAGTCCAAGAACTTTATTGATATTTCAAAGATGAAAACACTTCTTAAGCGCAACTAACTGGTAGGTTAGGGGATCACTTTTCCCTGCTATCCCAGATTAGAGTCCCTGGTTCACCACTGAATTTGCAGCTCAAGGAAATGCCCTGATTTCTTAAGGATTCAGTTATAGCCTGAGTCATATTACTTAAGACACAAGATAGTATTCTGCAAATGCCTCTTGTGTCATAATGTAACCGAAATGGTGCCATTAATATTGTTGATGTCATTAGAAAAGTAATGATTGCCTTGCCTTCCTTATAGGCGCTTATGAAATGAAATGCTATAGTAAATTGAAAATCATTTTTAAGATACCATGTGATCAATAAAAAGACATTATAATTATGATTGCTACTATTATTACAGTTCTGTACGGTTACTTTTATCACTGCTAACATCACCATTATTATTTCTTTGCTGTTGTAATTTTTTCTTAGGCCTACCTTCTCTACTTTCTGGCTAACTTAACAGGAAAGGGAAGGGAAATCATGCCAATTGGTAATTTGGAATTTGTTAGAGACTTTTTAAGTGTTGTTTTTCTTGGACAATTCGGACTCAACATAATAACCGTCTCTGAGCCCCTAAACTTCTTTTCTTTCCTCGAATTTCATTGAGGAAATAAGTGATAAATAAAAGTAGTACATATTTAATAAGTACAATGTGATGGTTTGATATACATATACATTGTGAAATGGTTATCACAATCAAGTTAATTAACACATCTATCACCTTACATAGTTACTTTTGTGTGTGTGTGTGTGTGATAACACTTGATTCCTCTTAGTGAACTTCAAGTGCACAATACAGTATTAGTAACTCTAGTCACCATGCTGTACATTGGATCCCTAGAATTTGTAGCTGGAGGTTTGTATACTTTGACCAACATCACCCCATTTTTCCCATTCCCTAGTCCCTGATAATCACCCTTCTACATGTTCATCTCTGAGTCTGACTTTTTTAGATTGCCATTTAAGTTGGATTAGTGTTTGTCTTGCTCTGTCTAGCTTATTTCACTTAGCATACTGTTCTCCAAGTTTATTTGTATTGCAAATGGCAAGGTTTTC
Organism: Noctilio leporinus; assembly: GCA_004026585.1. Lineage (NCBI taxonomy): Eukaryota > Metazoa > Chordata > Mammalia > Chiroptera > Noctilionidae > Noctilio > Noctilio leporinus. Next base: position 165,207 of record PVIW01002583.1, read on the forward strand.
TTCTTTTCATTGGCTGAATAATATTCCATTGTGTGTATATGTATGCGTGTATAACATTTTCTTTATTCATTCATCCATTGATGGACACTATAGTTCTTTCCATACCTTGGCAGTTGATAGTAATGCTACAAGGAAAATGGGAGTATGTCCCAATGAGATACTGACTTTATTTCCTTTGGATATAAACCCAGAAGTGAGATTTCATATTAAATTTCTTTCTTTTTTTTTTTTTTAAAGACTTTATTTATTATTTTTCAGAGAGAGGGGTAAGGAGAGAGACAGAGAGGGAGAAAAACTTCAATGTATGGTTGCCTTTCGCCTGCCTCCAGCTACAGATCTGGCTGGAGACCTGGTTTGCAACCTGGTTATGTTCCCTGGCTGGGAATTGAACCAGCAACCTTTGGGTTTGCAGGCTGGCACCTTATCCACTGTGCCACCAGCTAGGGCACCCATGTTAAATTTCATAAGGAACATCCATACTGTTTTCTACAATGGCTGTACCAGTTTCCATCCTCACCAACAGATACTAAGGGTTCTCTTTTCTCTACAACCTAGCCCACACCTGTTATATCCTGTTTTTGGTAATAACTGTTCTAACAGATGTAAAGTGGTATTTCATTGTAGATTTGATTTGCATTTCCCTGATAATTAGTGATGTTGAGCATGTTTTCACCTATTTGTTGGCTATTTGTATGTTTTTTTATTTTTAAATGCCTATTGCTAATTTTTAGAATCTGGTTATTTATTTTGGCTATTGAATTGTATGTCTTCCTTATGCATTTTGGATGTTAACCCCATTATCAAATATATGATCTGCAGAGGTAAATTTATTTTAATTTCATTGCCGAGAGTACTTGATCTCTGAATAAAGGCTCAGTCTTGCCTAGAGGGGCCAGCTCTGTATTTTTGGAGAATTTCAAGAACCTGATACATTAGCTTCTTACTTGATACCAAGCACCATTGCAGCTGGTTCTATACTAACTTTGAGCCTTAGTCAGATAGCTGAGTTTCTGTCTTGCTTGTTTGATAAAATCCTCAACGGCACTCCAGGCCTGGTCGCTGATTTCTTGTCCAGAATTCCTTAATTCTCTTTGATTTCCTAAGTGTAGCTGACCTTCTCCTTCCTTAATACTTCCCATCTACCCGAACTTCAGATGTAAGTCTTAACATCTAACATGTTATCTAAACTACAGTATAAGTGGAGTTTGGTAGGACTGGTAAGAAAAGAGAAGATTGGGAGGAAAGGGGAGGGAAGGGAAACTGACACAAAGATAGCATAAAAATACAAAGGGAGGCACATTTCTTTATTCATAAGGTCATGAATTTTGTAAAAGAAATAAATCTTGTCCCATTGTTTACTGCTGTATCTCCAATGTCAATCTGTGCCTGGTATTCATTATATCCAGTAAATATTTGTCCAATGAGTGTTTAGGGGACACACTGAATTAACTGGCTTGCCTAAAGCGTACTTTAATGTGATCTGTGTAAGGATTGGGATCATTGTAGCCATGTTGTTTTTGCTGAATGAATGAGTATTGGGATTAGTGGAGTTGAGGCCAGAACACTGAAATTAATAATGCAGAATCTTGAATAGTAAGCTAAGGAGCTGATTCTTATTATGACCAAGAAGGAAGCAGAGTTCTGGAACATAATGTAATGTGAGTTTTGTTCTCTAATGGTACTCTTACTTGAGTGAAGGATTCAGAAGTAAAATCTTTCTGATACTAAGGAAAAGAAGGGATTTTTTTTCATAAATGTTCCTTTTTGGATTAATTTAAATCCTATATCTGAATGGGTAGGTATATTTCAAAAAGATGCTTTTTAAAATTTGCCTGTGTGAATAGTCAGCTTGTTTATACACATCAACACCAGAAGTATATTATATTTCTATCAAATAGAATAATTCAGCAAGTGATTAAAAGCATACAATGTTTTCATTCATTCTGGTGCGTTTTGACATCCTGTAGTGTTAAGCAATTATTCACTGAGAATCTTTGAATCTAGGTACCAGAGTGAGTGTTTCTAGGTATCAGGTTCACCTCTTCATCTACCTTTATGTCAGAACTCTGACCATAATAAGCATGTATACTTTTAAAACACTGGTACAAACCAATTGATCAAATTGAGGAGAAGAGTTTATCTCGATAGATACACTTAGGTGGATTTCTTCTTGAGGTTTTATCTTGAGTCCTTGGTCTGCTTCAAGGACCAAATCACCTCATTGTTTGTGATAAACATAGTTCATGTAAAAATAAGAGATTTTTTTTGGGGGGGTTGGGGGTGCATAAGTGTCTGCCATAGGATAGAGTGCAACCCAGGCTTGCTAACAAGAACATTGCTTCTGCCAGCTATGAACTAAGACTGGAGCTGGAACTAGGGCAGGGCTGCGGCAAACACATGCTGAGCACCAGAGTGCCAGTTGTGTTGCTTCAGGGTGGGAGACCATTGCTGCTCTTGGCTTCCTGCTTCCTCTTTGTCTTTATCCAAGCACCCAACAGGTTCAGAAAGATACAGTCCAGTTTTCGAGGTAGTCATCTTCAGCAGGAGCAAACAGAGGGAAGTTGTCATCTGAAATTATGGACATAGGGGGCCAAAAGGCAGGAGACTGGAACCCTGAGGTTTCTGAAATGTACATATCCTACCATAGGAGATTCATTTTTATCCTTACATTTTTTTCTGAATTACTAGAGTCAGTCTGGTTTTGTTTGCATTAGGAACCGCTTCTTTCTAGGCTTACTGGTAAATGCACACACACAAAAATGTACTAACCACACTGGAAAATTTAGAAAACAAAGAGGAAAGGAGCCATTCATAATCTCAACATACAAAGGTAGTCAATTAATATTTTTGTATTTGGTCTTAATGATGAGTAATATGCTGTATATAGTTTCTTACCACTTCTACCATCATAATTGTTATTGTCATTATCATCGCCATTATAATCACCACATATGTATTAATTTTTTCCTGAGCAAAGCAAGTTCCGGGAACAGTGGAGAAGATAAATAAATGGAAGATGGTGAGATAAGATGATAATTTTCTCCTTAGGACTGAATATATTTTCTGAAAATGATTTATTCACTCAACGAATGATTATTGAGCTTCTTTATGTTCCAGGCACTGTATCAGTTTCGGGAAATAATGTTGAATAAGATGAAGTTTCTGTCCTTGAACTTACTGCCCAGGGAAGGTGATAGAAAAGCAGTGAGAATTTCAGTAAATTATAACATGTGAATTGTCAATGAAGTGCCACAGACAGCAAATGCTATAGGAAAATAGTGTATTAAAAGATAAATAGCACAATGAATGGTATTGGGAAACAGAATAAAAACATTTTTAAGTCTTATTTATTATGCTGACCTTCAGTGAAGGCATAAATAACTTAAAATAGTTAAGTTATAAATATATTCTGGTAACAATTAAAATAATAAAGTTCTGGTGCACTGCATTTAGTTCTTCCAGAACACAGACTCTGTTTTGTGAAATTTGGTTAATTTCTTTGTAATATTAATTGCTTTAAGATTTCCTTTTGTCAGGAGTTTAATATTAACATTTGATAAGCATGTGAAATGCTGATGTTTCATGGTGTGGATTGAATCGAATACCATGTGTTTTATATTCTGGGTTGGCAGGTGTCAAGGTTAGTATGAAATCTGAGCTGCATTTTTGTTTCTTTTGCCTAGGTAATCATTGTGTCCCCCTCTGTGAGGAGGGAATTTGAATGAAAGATAAAAAGCTTATGTTCTACTAATATACTAGGAATATTCTGTCCTTAACTGCCATAAAACTTATTGAAGAATTGAATTTTAAACCAAGTTAGTATATTTTATTTTTTGACACCAGATGAATGAAATGAGAACTTACTTGTTCTGTTCCAAGTGAAAAATATTAAAAAAAGCTGTGGAATTCCTGTCCCTGGAGATCTTTAAGAAAAGATGTCCAGACACAACTGCCTGAAATTGTGTAGAGTTTTGTGTGCCCTACTTTAGAAAAGCAATAGTATTAAAATCCCAAACTTAGAAAATTGATATTATTAAGGATGATCCTTCTTTTTCTAATTCTAGTTACTTTTGTTTTTCTGCTAAGTGAATTTATTTGGCAGTAAACAAATACTTAAAATTATTGAGCATTTGCCTTGTGAATATTACATAATATCTCAGTTTGCACTTGTGAAGTGGTTGTCAGTTATCAAAGTACTTCAATTATATTACATGAACCTCAGTAGTCTTACATCAAGGCTGGTGTAATGATTATTTTCATTTTGTTGACGAGGAATCTCATGACGAGAGGTTCTGAGACTTGCCGGTGACTGTCAGGTATTTAGTGGCACAGGCCTTGTGATAGCAAACTATTTGATCTTTTTAGTATGTGTGAAGCCCTCATTATTTTTGTAAGTGAGTATTCTGTTTTAAGTAAAAAATCAGGTTAGTGCAGATTCTAGGGAACAGGATGATGTCTCTGGGCTATTGATTTCTTCTTTCTGCAAGCAGAATGAATGACCGTTGGGGAAAGGAAATATACTTGGGGCTCCCCGCAATTAGTGTTTCATCAGTTGCCACTCTTTTACCATCTGTAGATGGTAGTTAGGGGTTCTCAGATCAGATCATAACATTAATTGTAGTTAAAAAGTAATTAGATATTATTAGAATGAACTTGCTCATGAAATAATACGGTTTGATATTTAAAAATAGGTTGAATTTTTAGGAAACAGGAAGCATTGTTTGGTCAGGTCCCAATCAACTGTTTTCACATAACCATGTTAGCTATAGACAACATCCCCTTCACTTGAGCATTGATAAATTAGACTGTGCACTTAAGAGAACCAGAATAAAATCAGTTCATTAACTACTGAGTTGTAATATGCGAGCCACAGTTTATATGGATTGTTGTAAAGTTAATAGCACCGAATGTTTACAGCAAATAAAATAGGAAGAATAAGAGGATATGTTATTGAGCATTACTAGGTTAGGCTTCATTTGTTGAGATAGTTTTGCCTTGTAGTCCTGGTTTAGGAAATTTTATTTATTTTTTCTGAACATTTACTGGTGACTGTAGAGAATTTTCAGATGTCAGAAAGGACAAAGGAGAAAATAATTCTCTGTAACTCTTCTGTTTGAAAACATTTTTGGTGAGAGAAGAAGGGTGAAGTCACTTTAGAAGAAGAAAGCACTAGAATGAGGGACACAACACAGTTCAGGAGCTGTAAGGTAGGAAAGTTGCAGGTGAGTTTACTTAGCTAGATTATGGTGGACCATGAATTCTAGGATATGAGATTTGTTGTTCTCAAAGTAAGAAATACTGAGCTCTTCTAGTCCAGGACTCCTGTTTTTTAGGTAAGGAAACCAAATTGAGTTATTCAGATTAGTGTAGGAGGAATTGGGCCTGGAACCCAGGCTTCTTGATTGTTATTCTAATATGGCTTCTATTTTATTATCTCATAGGTTGCCCTTGTTCTGGGACAGAGGACAGCAAAGTAAAAGCTGTGCTTTTTTTTTTTTTTTTTAAAGAATTAAATTTATTGGGGTGACATCAGTTAATAAAATTGTTTCAAGTGTACAGTTTTGTTTTATGACACATCATTTGTATATTGCATTGTGTGTTTACCACCGGACATCATATCTTCTTCCATCACCGTATATAACCTCCCCTTTCCTATACTACCTGCCTCTTTGTTTTTTTCCTCTGGTAACCATCTATACTGTTGCCTGTGGCTGAGTTTTTGTTTGTTGTCTTGTTTGTTGCTTTCAATTTTATATCCCACCTATAAGTGAAATCATATGGTTCTTGACTTATTTTACTTAGCATAATAGTATCAAGATTCTTCCATGTTGTTGCAGATGGCAGTGTTTTATCTTTCCTTATGGTTGAGCAATACTATTGTATATGTATGTATCACACCTTCTTTGTGTGATCATCTGTTGAGGGACACAATTTGTTTCCATGTCTTAGCCACTGTGAATAATACTATAATGAGCCCTGGCCCAATGGTTCAGTGTCTCAGTTGGTTGGCCCTGTGGTCCATACACCGAAAGGTTGCAGGTTCAATCCCTGGTTGGGATGTGCATAGCAAGCAACAAATTGGTCTTCCTCTCTCAAAAACAAAACAAAACAGAAACCAACCAAACAAACCACAACCCAATAAACATATTCTCAGGTGAGGATTAAAAAAATAATAATGCTGCAATGAATATAGGGATCCATATATCTCTGCAAATAAAAAGCAGTAGTTTTTAAGAATACATTTTCAGGGTTAGGAAAAGAATTAGAAAAGGGATGTTATTTGAGACAGGAAAACTAGTTAAACTTATTTTGGTAATTTAGGCAAGAAGTGATACAGGGTGAAAGAGATGAAGTACTCAATAATGACTGGAGCTGTAAGCTGGGTGATAAGGAGAAAGGAAGTGCCATTAAAATAAATGAGTGCATTTGGAGAGTAAACTTGTTTTGTGAGGAAGACCAGGGTCAGTTCTGAATAAATTAGGACATCAAGGAGAAATGTTTAATTAGGCAGAAAAGGATATGGTTTATAGGCCAATGCTCAATCCACTGAGCCACACCAGCCAGGGCCAGAAAAGGATATGGAACTGATATTATATGGGTGTTAAATTATACTCTACAGGTAATGAGGATTGACTAGTAGGGTAGCATGTAATATAGGACCAGTCTCTTTACACAGTGCAACTTAGGGCAATTTAATTCTGGAAACATCTCCTTAAGACTGTTACTTCAGGAAAAAGTACTTTTATCTATTGCATGTGTCACTGAATGAAAGAGCTGGTTAATTAACCTGTATTGGCAAACACACCTCAGAATGTCCTTTATTGGCTCTGTTGTGTGATTGTACGCTTCTGCTTTTTCTCCAGTTAAAGTAGTACATGCGCAACCACATGTAAAAACTAGATGTTACAGAAAGTGCTGTTGCTCTTCAGCCAATGCTAGAGTGGTAACATGTGATTGTAATTTAGTTTAATGATGTTAACAAATTTCATTTGGACAATGTATATGGATATGGGTGAAACCAACTATAGCAATCATTGATGCTTCTAACAGATGGTGAACATGAGCTATTATCTGTATGGGCTATGAAAATTTTAAAGATGGACCAGTATCTTTGTTTACCTCCTCTTTATGGATGTCTAAGGATTTCTTTTAAATGTACAGGGTGGGGCGGGGCAAAAATAGGTTTATAGTTCACATGGAAAATAATACAATAATAAGTAATAATTCAAGAATAAACCATTTCACATGCAACTGTAAATTCTGTTATGTTCCACCTAACATAACAGTATTTATTAACTTTATTAATTATTAACCAGCCTACTTAATTTCTTGGTCCTAGATGTTCCCATAACCTGTGTTCTAGCATTTATCATATTTTGTTGTCCTCATCTGCCTAGATTGGAATCCAAGCTTTACTGCTTAGTAACTGTTTGCATTTGCAAGTTATTCAAATTATCCATGTTTCAATTTTCTCATCTCTAAGACAGGCTAGTGCTTCTACCCTCTTGGGCTTGTTGTATGAATGAAATTATTACATATGTCAAGCACTTGAGAAAGACCCTGGCACATAGCAAGTGCTCAAATATTCTTGCTGTTGTTGCTGATCTGCCTTCACGCTCCTGTTCATTGTTCATTCTTTGGATGCCCTGGGCCTAGATCTGTGCCTGCATGTAAAACATTTCTAAGGATTAACTGAATAAGGAAGGTGGCAGAGGAAGAAGGTGTACACTCTCACAGGGTAGAACAGGAAGAGGCCAGCTCTTTTATTTTACAAGTGCTATTTTCATTCTCTCTCAGCTCTACTCTAGTTGAAAACTTCCTTTTCCTTTATCTCTTAAGATTTAATACTACCGATCCCAGTATGGTGGTGTGCAGAAAACAATTTGACTTACTCTGAGTTGGGAGTAGCTAATAGTTTCCCCTTGGCTTTGACTTTTGAACAGTGTGCTAACCAAATGTCTCTCTTCTTGGTAGTATTCTTGTTGCTATCATAAAGTGAAGGACAGGGCAGGCTTGATAATCAGCAGGCCCAGAGCAAAATGAAAAAGTGGAGGGGAAGGTTCAGCTTGGGTGGGGAAGTTGGTTTTCTTTCCCTATGGGCTACCACCCCAAACCGTGGATGATTGACCTCCGAGTGTCTGGATTTACTTGGTACTTAAGTTGAGGGTGGACAAGAGAACCCCACTGAGTCACCTACTTAGGGGACTGTGGTGCTTTGGATGGGGATGGCCAACTGTAAGGCCAGAGGAATTTCTTGGTCTTTGCATGACAGGACCTTCCCTTTGGGTCAGCCGGGGAAATAACCTTGGAGTTCATCTTATCCTAGAGCCCCAGAACACTGAGCCCCAAGGGTAACCAACTTAGCAACTCTGAGCAGACTGATATCACCTTGGGATATACAGCCTCTTTCTTCTAATGTGTAGAGAGCCTCGTTTGCTCCTATGTGTATAAGATGCTCTTGCTGTAAGTTCAGCATGCACCACTATTGTGGGACAGCAGAAAAACTGTGTGTGGCATCTCCAGCACTTTCCAGTGCCTAGTCACACGGCAGCAGGAGAGTACGTGAAGAGATCCCCGGACTCTCTGCAGTCATTAACCTAAGTGCAGCTGTGATAAGGGTGGGCCAGCTTAGCATGAGCATGCCAACACTCCTAGTTGCCCTGCTTTGTGGTCGTTAGCCTGCTGCCATTGCAATAAAGCATGCAGACCCTCCTAAAGGCTCCATGTTAAGTCCTTCTTCACCACCAGACCAGAGGCCTCCCTGCCATCATCACTTGCTGGTCCCGCATCCCAGGCCACGGGACCTGACAACTGCCATCACGAACAGGATAGTGAGGTGCTTGGACATGACACCAGTGCCTCCCTGAACCCCTCACAGCAATGCAGTTACTACAGTTGATTTCTGGCCCTGTTGGGGAGGGGATGGGAGGTGGGACTGCGCATGACCCAAGGCCGTAAGCCAAGACTCATAGTCCCATTGGACTTTTATGTGTGAATAACGAATTCAGAGATACAATTACTCAGAATTTCAAGACTTAACCTTTTCCCTATTATTATTGGTCCATGTAGATGTGCTCACCTAATGCTTTTGGACAACATGATGTTTTAAATATTTTCTCATAATTTTGCTACAAGGTAGCTATTATTTTACGTATCTGGAAACAGAGGCTCAGAATGGTTAATAAGTACCTTTATAAAACCACAGAGAAAATTGGCAATGCAGAGATTTAAACTCTGGAAAGACTGTTTTATTCATTAGCCTGTAGTGATTCCAGTGCCTCTAATGAACATTTTAGTGTCAAATTTACATGACATATGGGTATCAGCTTTCTGGTGGCAGCTTGCTGCCTTGGGAACTTCTCATTTAGTGATTTAGTTTATATGTTTATGTTTGCTCTCTGCATTTTAAACACTGTAAAATTTTACTAATTAGTAGGGATCCAGTCCTCTTTGCAATAAGGTTGTATATTTATAAATTTGGTTTATTTCCACCCCCAAGTTATTCACAAGATTTCTCTACAGCTCAGATTTCTTTCTTGGAGCATGGTTTCCAGTCTCAACACTGTCTACTGTCATCTCAGAGTAGCTTCTGTTTGTTTCTGTTCTATGTATTGATGGGTCCCTGTGTAGGAGAGGAGACAGGGAGGGTGGGGCAGAGGACAGCAATGGGGGAAAAATTCAACAATTGTAATTTGGTTCGTTACTGGCCAAGGAAGGAGGTTGGAGCAGATCCTTCCGTGCAGCCCTCAGAAGGAACCACCCCTTCCACTCCTGGATTGCAAACAACTATTGTTTTCATACTATGCTTCGAAGTGAAGCATATTTTACTTTTATTCACTTACTTTTATGGACAGGTTATCTTTACTCTGGCTCTCATTAGACTGAAGGAGACACATAAGAATTAGAGCATATTTTCGCTTTTGAAGTGAGTTCATTTATGAAACATTAGTATATTTAAAACTGTCTCCTGTTTCTGGGGGAATTTTGTCATTTGCATGGGCTCAGAGGAATTATAAGTATCCAAGATATGCTATGGGGCGGGGAGGGGGGGGTAGTGATGAATGCCCTCTACCCCCAGTGCTTGACTCTGCTGTAGGTGCATTCGGTGTTACAGCCCAGAGGCCCTGATCACTTGAATTCTGTGTCAGTTTGTCTAGTTTAAAAAATGGGAATGATACGGCTCACAGCTCTGCTTACCTTCCAGATTATATGTTGTGAGACTAAATTTAGGTTATAGACATGAGTGTTTTATTAAGAAAAATGTAGGGTAGAAGCATTAATATTGTGAACTGTCACAGTTCACATTAGAACAACAGTTACATGTAGAGAATCTTTTCAAGTATGAAAACTTTAGATGTACTTGTAGCTTAATACTGCTGGAACAGTAGTAAGACAGGGCCATCTTATATATTGTTTCCAAAAAAAAAAGCTGGCAAGCACAAAAGAAGATTAAGAAGAAAGGAAGAAGTAGTGGTGGAGGAAAGAAAATCAAACCAATGAGATGATCTTGAAATCATTGGAGATTCTAATACTATAATTTCTTTTTTCACTAACTCAAATATTTGAAGGAATGATTACTAGGAATGTACTTTTCATTAAAAAAACTTTATAGTATTTTTAGTATTTTTATATCCCAGATTTTATATTCTTCCCAGGGAAAAGAAAAGTCTAGTTCTGATTTTTTCCTTTTGTAGAATTTTAGTCATTCATCTAGATGCCTTAATGTATGTGGTAGGAGGCTTAGTGAAACTGAATGTGTGTGTCTTCTAACTCCTTCAGTTTTTGATTTATTTAGTTCATTTTCTTTTTAACTTTACATATTTCTCTTGTTCTTCAATCCACCATATACCTGTTGCCATCTTATGTCTGTTTGGGCTGAGGTTTTTTATGTAGCCTTTTTATTCTTGGTCTCCCAAAATGTACACCTATGCTTTTTGGTAGTGCCAGGATATTATTTAGCAAATGTAGTTTCCTATATATCCTTTTACTAACTATTTTTTGAGAGTAATTACTTATATCTTGAAAGAGAAATACTGGCTAGATGGTAGTAGAATTACTATTATTACACACACACCTTTGTTTAGGCATTATCCGCTTCTAGTGTGGTGGTCATAATCTGTAGTTAGATGCTTTGGTCATGTTTTGCCTAATGTTGCAGCTGCTGTCTATCTCTGTGTCTTAGTCTAGAGGAACATGTTATATATTTTTTTGAACAATTTAATTACTATTCAGTTCCTGGCTATGTGACTGAGGGGGCTGTGTTCATGGTCTTTTCGCAATGACTAAGTGACCTGTCCTTTAATCTTCAGAGCTAGCTCAACAGTTCCATTCTCCGCCAGCCACTTGAACCTCTAATTTATTGCTTGGCTGAGTCATCTGGCAACTACTTCTGTGTTCTCTTTCATACAATTGAAAATTATATTCTTTTGTATCTTTAAGAAATGTTGGGCGAATGGAAAAAAAAAAGAAGAAATGTTGCTTCTTACTTAGTAAACAATTTCCTTATTTAGTTTCACTTATAAGTCACTTTTTTATTTCTACAAAAGTTGTAGGGGGTTTTACCAGTATTTTTCACTTTTTAAGGTAGTACATGTAGGACATAGTAGAAAGGCCTTGGTTTATAGTCTTAACATCTAATTCTTGTGAAGTTTTGGGCATGCATCCTCCCTGTGCCTCAGACTTTGTAGTTATAAAATGGCTGTAGTGCTGCGGATACCACAGAATTGGTAGGATTAAATGAGATAGCATGTAGAAAGTGCCTAGTGCAGCATGGGACACAAATATAGCAGGTCCTTGAATAACGTCATTTTATTATAATGTTGACAAGATGGCTTAGGAACTTAACTCTCTTTCATGTCAATTAGCCTGTGGTAAAATTGGTTTTATGTTGTTTCGCTTGAAGTCACAGAACCTATCAACAATGTTAAGTGAGAATTTACTGTATGTGCTTAGATAATTTTTGTCATTGATGATTTCCTCATCTTTCACCTTGTTGTCATTGTTGTCTTTCTGTGATAAAGTCCAGAGGATGGTATGTTGCCTTAAGAAATTCTGTACATTTCTGGGTTCTTTGATGCACTATTCCTCTTCATTAAAATGAGAAATTTCAGGTTGAGAGGTAGGTAATATCTGAGATGACAAGAGATTCATGGTGGTGGGTTAATTGGTCACCAATGAGCTGTTTCTGGGAGTAGTGTTAGAGTTATGAAATACAGGGTTTAATTTCAGACTTAACTGCTCTCAGAAGTAGGCAGTTTTTAATACTATATAACTTTGCAAAAACAATGTAAAAATATTAACCACTTTAAAAAAATCATTTTTTCCGTGTGTTTCCATTTTATGGATATGATGAAAAATTCTACCGTGGAATCAGATATTAAAGTACGGACGTATCTAGTGATTCATCCACCGGCGTCTTCTGCGTGGGCCAGACACACTTTATTTTCTGCCTTTCAGGTGTTTGTGCACAGCTCTAGGGGTTAGATAACAACTCATCCAGGGGCTCTTACTGTCAGTCTGGGGATGATCGAGGTTACTGATGATTATGTAAAACTGAATGAAATCCTTTTATTCAAGAATATTAGAAAAAATGTCTCTATTCAGATACTACTCTAGCCCTACTGTAGTAGCTCTACTCTACTGTGAGCCTATAGCACAGACTTCCCTTGAGGTGAGAAAGTCCTGAGTAAAACATTTAAAACAGTGAAAAACTTGTTTAAAATTTTTATATCATGAATTTAACTCTTCAGAAGTAGGAAATAAATGTTTCTAAGAGTACAGGATTCTGTTTAGGGTATTTCATTAGATCATTTTAAATCATGGATAACCGTTGCACGGAACATTGATTATTCTATCCAAAATGGATTTTTTTCCGTATCATATGAATAGTAAGATATATGGTTGACTGAACTTCTTGCCTGAGATGCATTTCTGAAATGAGTAAATGCAATATTTTCAGTGTTATATGGAAGCTTGTCATTTGTGAATCCAGCTTTAGAGCAATATTTAACATCTACTAGATATTTTTTTGTATTAAAGATTTTCTTTTAAAAAATATTTTCTTATTTACATGTAGATAATGGAAGTTGTGCAGTTCTTTTCGTTTTAGTATATGGGAGGTTCAGTTTTTTTTTTTTTGTTTAAGATTTTATTCATTAATTTTAGAGAGAGGGAAGGTGGGTGAGGAAGAAAGGGAGAGAAACATCCATGTATGGTTGCCGTTTACCTGCCTCCAGACGGGGACCTGGCTGGAGACCTGGCTTGCAACCTGGGTATGTGCCCTGTCTGGGAATTGAACCAGCGACACTTGGGTTTGCAGACGGGTGCTCAATCCACTGAGCTATACTAGCCAGGGCCTCAGTTTTTTGTTTTTTGTTGTTTTAAATTTTCACCCAAGAATGTCTTTATTGCTCTTAGAGGGAGGGGAGGGGAGATAGAGTCATCAATGTGAGACAGAAGCATCCATACTTGCCTCCCATATGTACCCTGACTGGGGCTTGAACCTGCAACATTTTTGGTGTATGGGATGATGCTCCAACCAACTGAACCACCTGGCCAGGGTGAAAACAAATGAATTTTTTTAGGAGGGATAAAGAAAAGGAGGTTGTATTATAACTTGAGTACATGGTTATTGTGGGGAATATATTATAGAACCTACAAGAAACTAAGTGTTGATAAGCAGTAGTCAGAAACTAAGTAATACGGGTATAAATTTATAGTGTGCCTAATTGTCAAGTTTGTCCTTGGTAACTCAGGAAGCAGACTTGGAGAAGGTGAGTAGCAGTAGGCCAAAGGAAAGATAAGGTCCCTGCCCTCCAAAAGTTCAAGTTAGAGTTCTCTCTCATAAAACCTGTTAGCTTCTAACCTCCCTACAGACATAAGCAGTCTAGTTCAAATGTATCTTATTAAATATTTTTCAGATTGTCTCCAAGTGCTTAGGATATATATCAGTTAAATTAAGCTGGCTATAGGGAGTCCAGTGCTAAAGGGAAAGGTGGGGTTTTTATTCTCATTGTGGGTAATAGCACTCACCACACTTACCTAAAGAGGAATTATGTTCATTTTCTCTTCAGAAAACATAAAGGAAAGAAAAGAGTAGAGAGTGAAATATTTAAAGTATGAGAAAACCAAAACCAAACCCACCAACCTAGAATTCTGTATCCAGCATAATTTTCCTTCAAAACCGAATGAGAGATACTTTCTCAGGTAAAACACCGTCACCACCACAGCTGGGAATTTGTCACCTGTACACTTCTGTTGAAATAAATGTTAAAAGAAGTATGATTTGTAAACATTCCAGTCTGTGGCTTGTTGTTTTATTTTCTTGTGTCTTTTAGTATATTTTTATTGCTTTGAATGTTTTGTTAACAAAGCTTGATATTAGAATACATTGAGCTTCAAGTATTTTTGGAAATAGTATCTAAAATGATCATTTTCATGTAAGCTTATTCCTAATCTTGGATATGTATTATTCTTTAGTATTCAGATTAGTCACAAAACATAAACATTGGACTTCTATTTTCACGTGAAAGGATGTGCTCTTCTCAAGTATATGTATATATAGTTGTGTCAGAAGAAATGCCTGATGATTCAAGTTGACTTAATGACTCAGCACCCAGAAGAGTGTTCCTGATCGTTGTTGCTTTGTTTTTGTATTATCCTCTAAGGGTCCTTGTCCTGAGGAACAGATTACCTTTCTGTTGCATCAGGAATGAATATTATTAAAAAGGCCACTGCTATAGTTGAAGTTTCATCTCTTGGACTGTTATTAGTTGGGTGCAGGACACTGTGTAAATTATATACGTACACACCCCCGCAGGTCACTGCCTTGTTTGAAAATGGAATCTATGGATTGGCTTCTGTGTCTGTTTTAACCGATATTACCATGGTGATGAATAATCTGCCTAGTTTTCTGGTTGCCGTGATTCTTCTGGGTTAGGTCACCTGTGTTTTCTTACTACCAGTTGCCTTCCCTTTGGGTTAATTTTTCCACCCAGTGAAATTTTCATCACTAAAAGCAAGTAGTTAGAATGCAAAAGGTAGTAATTTAGTAGAATTAGCTACATCAGTGCTTTGAATCTGTTGATTTTTTCTTTTCAATACTAACTAGCACGAATTTATGAATTTCACACAGCTTTAAACCTTTCATAACTGGTTCTGAACATTCTTATCTTATGCTACAGTTACCAGGTTTTCATTATTTGTTGAAGCATTATGGGAGAAGAAGAAAACTAACACAAGCATCTTGATATGGGAAATTAGACTTACCCATTCTTGATTTTATTGAGTCAACAGTTTAAATATTTTACTATATTTACTAAGCTGAGGCAGTGGGTCAGGGGTCTTAAAGTCAAACCTTTTGGTATCTACAAATATTAAAAGAAAGGTTAAGGTGTTTCAATTAAGTTTAAAATACAACCCAAGAATGAGGAGGGATGAACCTATGTAAATCAATGAATTTGGGATAATAAAATGAGTTGTTGATTTGGAGATACATACTATATGCCAAGTGGTCAAACTGGATAGCATAACAGTTTTCTACTTGGGGTCAATGCTCCTATAGCAAACCCAGATGTATAAAGCCCTGGATGTTTAGAAATTAAACCAGCCAGGAAAACAGCCCCAGATACTACAGGCCTTGTGAGAAATGAAAAAATGTGGTTCCTAGTGCATAACTCAGATTTAACCAAGCAAAATAATAATATTTCCTAAATGGAATGATGATTTAAGAGAGGTAGTGAATTTCAAACCTTAAAAATATACCACTTACTGAATTACAGTCCTTGTTATCTATTTAATAATTTAAAAAGTCATATTAGTTTAAATTAGTTCAGTGTCTTCTCTAACTTATGGCATAACCAAGATGGTTTTACATTGAATTAGTCTGAATTAAACAGTTTTCTTTCTTTTACTCCTGTGTTATTACTCTTATTATTTTATTTATTTTTGGAGAGGGGGTAAGGGTGGAGACAGAGAGGGAGAGAAACATCAATGTGTGGTTGTGTCTGTGCGTCCCCAGATAGGGACCTCGCCTACAACCCAGGCCTGTGCCCTGACTGTGAATGGAGCCAGTGACCATTCGGTTCTCAGGCTGCCTCTCAATCCATTGAGCCAACCAGCCAGGGCTACTTCTATATTATTAATAAAATTGTAATAATTATTTCTGCTTCTAGAATGACTATGATTTCATTTTTACCTAAAACAGTACCCACTATATTATAGGCACCCAAGTTAATCTTTATGTCGTCATTCTTTCAGGAGACAAAGGGAGAGCAGGATAACTTACATTACATTTTTAAAAAGATGAAGTTACAAAATGCCACTTTAGAACCTCTTATTGCCATCTCACTATTTTGCAAAATGCCCACTGTATCACTCATACCTCCAGAAAGAAGGCATTTTGTGTGTACATATGTGTGTATGTATGTATGTATATCTGTTCACTCTTTGTTGTCACTCCACAGACTTGGAGTGACAACATGTCTTTTGACAAACCTAGTCCCTTGACTATTTTTCACAAATCTGCTTGGCATGTATCACTATAGAACTTTCTAGTTCTTTTACTTAGACTTTGGTACATGCAGTATTTGAATTCTACTGAACCAGTGCTGCCTTCTTCAGGTGATTTTTTTTTTTAAAGCTTTTCTTACCTGCCAACTATAGGGGTGGATTTTTTAATCCACATATGAATGCAAAATTCTCAGTCCCCTTTCCAAATCCCAGCACTCTGTCATCCTTGACAATAATCATCCCTCTTGTTTCTTGCTGTTTTTCTGCTTGTATTCTTTGTTCTTTAACTTGTCTTCTTATGAAAGAAATTCTTAATCCTCTTGTTTTCTCAGGCCCTTTCATTTCTGTTGTGAAGTCATCTTCAGGTATTGGCTCCCACAAAAAGCCTTTGTGACTGTGCTAGAAGAGAAGTGGCTGTGTGCCTCCTGAAACCTTTTTGTTAATTTGGTTTTTATGACCAACTCCTCATTGGCTGTCGTATTTAGTCTTCTGATCTTTTATTTATGCTTAAGTATAATTTTATTAGTTGTATGCTGTGTTCAGTGTGTATACACATGCCTATGTATATATATCTATATCTGTAATACAGATTAACTTAAAGGCAAAATTCTGAGATTTATTTATAAACCAATTAGCATATGAGATGCTAATCATATGAGATGAATTTCAACAAATGGCTTAAGAAACACAATAAACTTATAATGAATACTTGTTTATTGATTGAGCTTATAAATTTAAAAAAATTATGGTTTTCCTTATTCATATTTTTTTTCTGCATTCATCTCTCTGTTCTTTAATGATGAATCAGTGCTGGCCTGGACTATTGTAATGAGATTTCTACAAGTCTGGTGTCCAAGGTCAGACTGTTGTAATGAATGAGATTTCCGCAAGTCTAATGTCCAGTTTGATGTACAAGGTTGGTCCTAAGTAGTGAGTGAGTCACCGTATAACTGAGTCATTGGCATATACTTGAAAAAAATTTTTGTACAATATATTGATTTCAAAGAGCGATCCCAGTTTGTTGTTCCACCTATTTATGCATTCATTGGTTTATCCTTATATGTGCCCTGATTGGGAATCAAACCCAAAACCTTGGAATATCGTGATGATATTCTAACCAACTGAGCTACCTGGCCAGAGCAGTGTGTAATTTTTGATGGGATAACAAAAGTATGAGAACTAAGCACAATGCAAATGCAAGTGCCGTGTAACCTTTACAGTGTCTGCTTGCATACACACTCTCTGAGAGTGATTTCAGGCAATGCACATTTAGTAGTATGAGATGAAGTATGTTGTTGTTCTAATTATTGATGGACCCCATAAATGAATAGAAACTGGTTTAGAGACCCAGCAGAGAAGTATGGGATGTGTTGGCTTATCTTGATTTATTGGCATGGATTCATGTGGTGGTGGTGATATTCTAATGGAATGCAGAATTGTGTTTGCCTTGGAGTAAACAAAGTGGATTTTTAAAATGTTCCCTAACCAGACATATAGGCTTGAGGGATATTTTTTTTTTCTTACTAGATGTTGAATTTTATTTTATGGTTAAATGAGTCAAAATGACATGAAGTGTACTGAAGACTCATTATTTCCATGCATTTGATCTTAATTTAATTTAGAGGGAGGGACCTTGAAGGTTGATAGATTTTAAAAATAAAGCAATAGGCCCTGGCTGGTAGCTCAGTGGATATAGCACCAGCCTGCAAACCCAAAGGTTGCTGGTTCGATTCCCTGGCACATCACCAGGTTGCAAGTCAGGTCTCCAGCCAGGTCCATAGCTGGAGGCAGATGAAAGGCAACCATACATTGATGTCTCTCTCCCTCTCTGCCTCTCTTCCTTCCCTTCTCTCTGGAAATAATAAATACAATCTTTAAAGAAAGAAAGAAAGAAAGAAAGAAAGTAATATCCAGTACTTGCAGATGTTTTTGTTATATCAATACATACTATAATATTCAAAGTTAGTAAGAAATAAAGTAAGAATGACAATGATGTGGTGCTTCAGCATAGCACCAGCATAGGCACCGTATTGGTTATCTTAAAACTTAATTCTCCGTTCACAGTAAAAATTAGGTGAACCCTGTTTGGGATAGAAGAAGTAGCATTAGGTTAATGTGTAAGCTTTTCTTCTGAGTATCTTAACTTGGGAATTAATAAAAAAGAGATGTTTG
>PVIW01002583.1:183987-209760 GCA_004026585.1 Noctilio leporinus
CGAACCCAAAGGTCGCAGGTTCGATTCCCCAGCCAGGGCACATGACAAGGTTGCAAACCAGGTCTCCAATCAGGTCTGTGGCTGGAGGCAGGTGAAAGGCAACCATACATTGATGTCTCTCTCCCTCTCTGCCTCTCTCCCTTCCCCTCTTTCTAAAAATAATGAAATAAAGTCTTTAAAAAAAAAAAAAAAAAAAAAAGAGATGTTTGGTTTTGGATTAAAGATAATTAGAATAATCTAGGCAGACATGAGAAAGGATTACCACATGCAAAAGGTAAACAGGTATTTTTGATTTAGAGATAATATGTTACTATGGAGAGTATGGAAAGACCTAATCTAGTACCTTAAAAAAAGATATAGGTAGGAGTCTATAATGTATTTTATGAGTTAGAACTTGACACTGAAAATATAAATGAAAGATACACATCTTTGTAAATTGGAAATGTAAGTTTGAAGAATAATAGCTTGCTATTGGAGGAGACTAGATGAATGTAAGGTTTAATCCAGTCGATAGGTAGATAAAGCCTTAAGGACAATAACCAACACTGGAATTTAACACTCACAAGGCTATGCTAGTTTTCCATTGAAACATAAGTTTTGTTTCTATAGTCATCCCCATTTCTATCAAAGATAATGTGAACAAGACTAGTTTGTTTGCAAAATAAGACCAGTCTTATTAACTTGGCCTGATTATTTATAGTAGAGCAGCAAGATTGACCATATGGGCTCTTTTTAAAAAAAAAGGGATTTAGATGGAGAGGGAAGAGGGGAGAGGGATGTGGACCATTTTCCTCCAGTATGCATCCCAACTGGAGATCAAACCAGCAGCCTTTTGGTGTGTGGGATGATATTTCAATCAACTGAACCGCCCAGTCAGGGCTCTTTTTAAGTCAGCTTTACTGAAAGTTCTAAGGGATCTCAGGTTGGACTTAAAAGCCTCTTGAGACTAGGAAAATATGCCAGTGATTTACCACCAGACTACCTCTGATACTTACAGACTTGGGTGAATTCTAGTCTTCCTGGTGTTCCCAAATATCCTGAGGTCCTGGATCTTGCAGTCAGTAACTTTCCTTACCCATCTGTTAGGCCAGAGCTCTATAAGCAAGATACCAGGCAGTTTGTTGAAGGGGAGCTTTACATACATTGGCTCAAAGTCACCCTTTGTTTCTTAAGGGTGTCCGGTCATATCTAATTCTGTGCACATCATGCTCAAATATGACATTCTAGTCAAGGCCTTGATAACATAATGTTTACAATTGTGTCCTATTTCAAGAAGAACAGATTCTTATTAAACATGCAAATAACTGTATTGTCATGAAAATAAGAATACTCCAATATTGCAAATTTTGGAGGGATCAGGTAAGAATAAAAGATAAATGCTTTAACTTTGTTTATAAAGGTAATTTACCAAATTGCTCTAAGTTTTATGTGGCTTAAGAGAAAAAGGCTTTCTTAAATTTAGAAAACAAATATTAAAGAAGTAGCAATGCTTCAAACAAAATTCATAAAAAAGTATAATTATTGACATCAGTTCTGTCAGTTCTGTGTAACTGATTCCTGTTCCGCTTGATCTTTGGTAACAGTTTCACAGAATCCATCAGCTTCTTCGTTAGTCCTGGAAATGCTTAGTTCAGTGGTGCGATGATACCGTGAGGGAGCATTCTTGCAGGGGCTGATTGTAAACACCTTCAAGGAAGAATCACAGGAACGCAGTGTCTCTGAATGATAATTGACTTAAAAATGGTCATGGTTAAAGTTCTGATGAGAATTCATTTGATAAGGGGATTGAGTTACTCCTCTGACCTATAACAATTTGGGGTAATGATTGGACAAAGATGGTATTGACAAATATCTATGAATTTCTTACAAGTTCGGAAATACCTGTATTAATAAGATATATCCATATATCCATAATCTCTAAAGCTTTATAATCACTTTATTTGTCAGTGCTTCCCATGTCATTTAACAGAACAAGTAAACCTGATTATTCTAACATCTCTCATTTACAGGGTGAGAGGCAAATCCTTGGAGATTTACCAGGGTCCCTCTGGGAAACCTCAAAATTAATTGGAGGTAAAAAAAGATTTTATTTAGAATTTGATTTGGGAATTTTTGTCAAAAATGGACGCTTGGCTAAATAGCATCAACAGATCATTATGAAGTAAGGCTTAATTATTTAACCTAAGTGAAACAGATTTTCAAAGCAAATATTGAAGGTTACCTAGTTGTGAACAGTACTTAGCTTTTTTAACATTCAGAAGTCTCAGTTTTCTTAAGTTATCAGACCTGATAAAGACCATGTGAAGCACAGGAAACGATTCTAAGATACAACATGTTGGTTTCTGAGGCAGATTTCTTTAAAGTAAAGGAAACTCAGAGAAGTATTGATATTTTAAAGATACATTTATTACTTAATGTTGATAAGAGGCTATGCTGTGCTCTTTACATGTATTATTTTATTTAGTCTCTGTGAAAAAATACTATTTATTTCTCAGATAAGCAATTAGACTTAGTCAGGTTACTTGGGCAAAGTCATACCTGTAAGTAACAGCTCTAGTATTTGAACCTGTTTAGCATTGCACCCAAGTCCTTTACAACTATAATTTGTAGCCTATATTAACAGTTTAAGGTCATGCAATTCTAAATTGTAGAGCCAAGGGGGAAAAAATCAGGTTTTAGGCTTCAAATCCCTGGCTCTTTGCCATAGGTTTATTTAATCTATTTTCCATAGCCACAGGTCAGGAATACGAAGGAAAGATACTGGTGTTAGAATTGTCCTTAAAAGGTCTTGAAAGTGCAGACTGAGAGATTAAGGATTGGTCTGGAGAATGAACATTTTATTGACTGAAAGTGGCCCTTAATATTTTTACCTAACCCAGGGTAAACCTTCATTGTGTTCACACTTTCCAGCCAAAGGCCATATCTAAATTCTGCCTTGGCAGGCTCTAGTTCAGTTACATGCAAAGATGTTACATCCATTTTAAAATTGATACAGATTCTCTGGTAATTTAACATCAGTGCATCACGGTGGCATTCAGTGCAGATCATACTGAAGTGCCGCTGCAGGGGTTTCAGTGAAATGACCGCAGTCTTGTGCACGCCACTAACACGGCTCGCCCTGCTTAGGCTCCCTCTACCACACATATCTGTTGGTAACGTATAGGCTTCGAGGATCATTTGATGTGCAAATTTAATTGCAGCTTCTATTTTCAAATGATGGCATAAAGTATACCATTCTAACAGCTATTTACACGGCTGAAAACAGGCATTCCATTGTGTTTGTCGTAAGCGCCCGATTTAATTCTTCGAGGCTGCTTGCTCAGTATTAGCTTGTTAAAGTGTATGTAGGATGGTTCTTATAGTGGATTCAGACTTTGGAATTAAACTTGGGCATGTCTCTTGATGTTTTGAAGAGAGAGTACCTTATCAACATTCACAATTCATGTTCTGTGTTTGCTGATTTTGTCCCCCTCAGTTCCTTCCTGGTGCTATAGCACATGATTAGATTTTGGAGAGGTGAAGTTTCGTTGTTTGTCTAATGTGATGATTTCCTGACTGTCTGACAAAGTTAAGGTAAAAATGCTGTGGGCAGCATTGGTACTCTCATGTGAAAGGCCCTTTTCTTTCCAAATGGCACTTAAGAATCTGGAAGTACTCATGATCTTTTTTTTTTTTTTTTCTCTCATGATCTTAATAAGCTAAAATAGTCAGTCATTTTTGTTGTTTAGAGTTTTAACTTTTTGTGGAAAAGCATAGATTTGGGGGATGATGATATGTTTTAAAAAATGCTGTTTTCTGAGGAACATCTTGCCTTTTTTTTTTAAAAAGATGTTATTTATTATTTTTAGAGAGAAGGGAAGGGGGAGAGAGAGACATTAATGTAATGTTGCCTTTCACCTGCCTCCAGCTACAGACCTGGCTGGAGACCTGGCTTGCAACCTGGTTATGTGCCCTGGCTGGGAATCGAACCAGTGACCTTTGGGTTCTCAGGCTGGTGCATTATCCACTGTGCTAGGGCTTACCTGTTCTTTTGATACGCTTTCACTGAACCAATTACGTGGAATGCTAACACTATCTTGAGTTAGGTGAAATGAAGAAGTTCTAAATGAAATCTTAATAATGATGGGAAAGATTGGCACCACTTGCCAAAGGCGCCCATTTTCCCTGTCTCAGAAATTCTTTGTACCTATTGTGTTTCCGCAGCATCTTTATTTAAACAGGGAATTTTCAGCAGAAATTGGAGCTTCTGTCAACGTGTCGTTTGATAATTTTGTGAGGTGAATTTACAGATGTCCTCCTAGTGACTAATAGTTTCTTATCATTTATCAGTACATTGTCTAACTATTGGTAATTTAATTTTTCTGGAAATTTACCACTTTATGTTGAAAAGAAGAAAATTGCTAATTACTATGTTTTAGCCAAAATCTAATTAAGTAGGTATTCTCTTTTTAAATTCGAATTAGGAAAATCTTCTAGAATATAAGGTCTGAATGAGATCTTACAAATTTGTCTCATTGATCTCATTTTACAGGTGAGGAAATTGAGGGAGGTTAAGTTACTTGTTCAGGGTTACAGAACTATTAAGTGGCAGATTTGATGCATAGAAACAAGCTTTCGATTTCCTAACGCTGACGTCTTTACACTTTATTTGTCTTTGGTTATTAGGATCTGAATAGAAATGAGAAATCACTTTTTCCCATTTTTCACCATTTCCTTCAAAATTTTGTTGGCTTTTTGATTGACCTTGCCAAATAAGATTGTGATATATTGGAACTATATGGTGATTCTTAGGTTGAAAATGATATTTAAAATCCATAATCAAATATAGTTGTGTGGTGTTTGAAAGTATCCAGCCATGTACTATGAAAAAGAGACATTTATTGAAGAAGATACAAGAAATATTGTACACAGGACAATGACGCTCTAGTCCCTTTCAAAGTAGACACATTTGGGACCTCACACAGTTGTCCCAGTGTCCCTTCTACTGTTCAAAACACTCTGTAAAATCCTTTGTTGGAATCTTCATCCCCTGCCCTTATTTTCTTGAATCTCATTGATGGTTGGAAATCTCCTCCCTTTCAAAGGTGATTGTAGTTTTAAGAAAAGCCAGGAGTCTCATGGTACCAAATATGAGCTGTGGTGGGGCTGAGTCACTTGGGTGATGCAGGCCAATTACTAGTTGCTCATAGCCGCAGCTGTTTTTGTCATATTACATCTTTTAACTGATGAAGAACAATTGTTTGGTCCAGAAGCGCATACTTGTGATGGATACCACTTTCCCAATCAGAAAACATGGTTAATATGATCTTGCTGTGACTTTGGTGCACCTTCTTCAGTCCTGGAGAACCAGGTGACTTCCATTGAGATGACGGGGCCTTTGTTTCCATATTGTAGATACATGATTCATCTCTGCTTATGACCTTCTTGAGGAAATCTGTTTCATGGTAGTGGTTTGAATCAAGTCATTAGCAATTGCAGTTCAATGTTCCTTTGCTCTGGTACCAAAAGCCACAGAATGAATTTTGCCATGACATGTTTCATGCTAAGATCCTGCATCTAAATCTCAACAGTAGTTTTTGGAATTCCCAGATGAGCTTCTCCAAGGTTCTTACACTCAGTCACTGATCTTTGTTCATTGCAGCACTTACACATTAACATTCTCAGGTGTTCTGCTTGTTTCAGGCCTTCCAAAACTTGGATCACCTTGAACAGATTCTCAACCACCTTTAAAGTGTTTGTGCCACACTTTTATTTGCGCTGCATTCCCTGCATTGTTCCTGAAAGCCTTCTGACTCATCCAAATAGTTTCTGTGGAGGAATGTTCAAGTTTAATGCAAAATTTGATGCAGATTTGTTGCTCTACTGCTGTTTCAGTCTTTTTGAATGGGATGGCCACGTAGTACACATGCTCATCAGCGGCATCTACCTACCAACCCCACTGACTAGTACAGTGAAGTCGTCAATGTTCATGTATTCACGTTCCAGTCCACTTTCCAGGTTGGCTTCCAGGTTACATTGATGCCACACAAACCGTTCTCATTATAGTCACAATGGCTGGACTTTTTCTGGACAGACCTCATCACATACCTAAACATTGCCAATTTAAAGGAAAATTATTATTTTGTTCACTTGTATACACGGGTACATCATTTTGCAGTTCACCTTTGTCAAAATAGTATTTCCCTAACTTACAGGAGACTTAAGCCATCTGTCGATATGAAAATTTAATTATGACCTCACTCTCCCACCCTGTGAGAAGAATGAATAATGTTGGCTCTGCTGTTTATATTTACCCCAAGAAGTGCCCATTTGTATGTTTTTTGTTTTCTGCTTTTAGTCCCATTTCTATAACCAAACAATTGCTCCAAACCCATAATGACTCACTTAATCTTTTTTATATGAACCAGTCTGTTCTTTCTGTTATTTACATGCTATGCATGTTTGCCCCTTTGCATATCTATAGTATATTAGTAGTTAGACAGGACTTTCCAAAAGTAAGAATTATAGTTCATTTCTCCCAGTTAGGTTGTTAAAGCATTTGGTTGGTCATTCTACCCAAACCAATTTAGCTAGGTTATCTTGTATATAATTGAGATTTGGCAATATGTAGTTCAGAGTTTCTTCTAGAAACCAGTTTAGGATTCTGTTTTGTTAGTTGCACATTAATTTCTTACTCCTATTTAAAAAAAGGTTTTAAGGTTAGAAGAAAAGGAGGATTGGTTTAGAGAAGAGAAAGGAGATCTTGAGTATTGGGAGGGGAAGGAATAATTCACAAATGAGGAACTAAGTCTGAAGTGGCAGGAACTGAGAGCAACGCTCTGCTTTTATTTCCAAGATGAATGGATTGTGACATTGCTGATCCATTTTACTTGGCTGTCATAACAATTTCTGTGAATGACTTCATGTCATTTTGGATCCAGTGGTCTTAGGTGATAGGCTTAGTTGGCTATGGCCTGTTTTATCTGCCAGTATATTTGTGGTTACAGAGTGTGGAACATAGGGCAAGGTTACCAATAGAGATGAATGTGTGTAGGCGTGTGTATGTGTGTGTGGAATTTCAGTTTCTTTCAGTAATTAAAGGAACAATCTATGGTAATCAAATCTGTGCTATTCCAAACATACGATATTTCTTATGGCTACTTCTGTGAACTGCCCTATCTTAGAAAGATGAGGGAATAAGAAAATACCCATGAGCCTTGGTTAGAGTTGTCCTTTGTTATTGGTGCCTGAGTGTGCATATGAAAGATTATGATTTTAGTCCATGCAGTTCTTTGATGATTAATAATGATTAGTCGTATACCAGTGTGCGCCAGATTAGTCTTTTATGAACTTTGTCATTAACGTTTTTGGCATTTAGCAGATCCATGGGCCTAAGAGATATATACTATCTTCAAAATGTCAGGGGTAGAAATTGAGATGCCCTTTAACACCCCTTTCAGTTCAGGGATACATTGAAATGTGGGCTTGGATTTTCATGAATATATATATATATATATATTTTTTTTTTATTTAAATTTAATTTTAGTGTTGTTGTATTACATCCATCCCCTTTTTACTCCCCTCTGTCCCCTTCCCCATTGTGATTATATTTTGTACTTTGAGAAAGACATTCCCTTATGTTACTAATCTTCTCCCGAAAGAGATTGTGTTAGCACTTTCTGCTCTTTTCCCTGTTGATTCCAAGACTGTTTTCTCTTCCCGCTTCCTTTGTAATGCTGCCTTTTTTTTTTTCCTGATGTTCTTCTGTCTTAGGTAGTTCGGGCTCCCCAGCATACCTACTCTGAGATAGAAAGTAGTGTGCAGGAAGTATTCTGAAAAGTTCCCTTGGGATCAAATTCTAGTATTGATTATTGCCCTTCTAAGATGTTTTAAAAATTCTGCCTATCCATAGTGATGCTGTTCCTTTTTTTGAGTTATGGAAACCTGATGAAAAACTCTTGGTGTTCTTTGCCGAACAATATGCATGTTTTTATATAAATTCTGTTTGGTTTTTGTAAAATCTACTTATTTCTTCTGTGTCCTATTTTGAGATTTTTTTAGGGAGAAGAGGGGACAGAGAGAAACATTGATATGTGAGAGAAACATCACATGTATTGCTGGCCCCTCTCACACTCCCAACCAGGGGACCTGGCTTGCAACCCAGGCATGTGCCCTGATGGAATCAAACTGTCAATCTTTTGGTTCACAGACCAGCTCTCAGTCTCCTGAGCCACATCAGCCAAGGCAATTGGTTGCCTCTTATAATACTGGGCACCAAACCCACAACCCAGGCATGTACTGCTCTGACCTGGATTTTTTAACCAGTTACTGTATGTTTTGCCAGACTGCCCAATTGAGCAACGCTGGTCAGGGCTCAGTCTTCTCTTTATTGGTTCTCCCACCTCCCCTCCCTCTCCTTAATAATTATGCTTTTTATTTGCATCTTCATGTTAAAAAATAATTGAGTGCTAAATTTTCCATTTGGTGTAACTGTTAATGCTCAATCACTGTAAATCATTTCCGCACGTATTTTGCAATTCCTACATTATAAACTCATCTTCAAGGGGTTGGTTTTAGTTTTAGTTTTTCTAGCTTGTAGAAATCCCACGTGGCCTTGTTTATGGAGCATTCCTTTAAAATGGTTTTCTGTTTATTTATTCCAGATAGTCCAAGGATATCATTAGCTCAGGACCCATTTTATCTTAATTTTCTAGCTTGCAAATTCTCATACAAATAATGTTCAACCCTCAAAACGGTTGTGACACAGGCTTAGGGTTTTAGTTTCTGGATGGGGCATTGCCCCTGCCTCCTGATCTGGATTCTCAGAGACAAGCTTCCTTGAAGTCTTAAGACAATAGTGGATCTGTTCTGTCCCCTCACCATTTTTTCGCTGTGATTGCAGCCCTTTGAAGGCGCTTTCTTTGGTTTATGGAAGGATATCGGTACCATTGTTATATCTTGTGCCCTTAAGACCTTTTCTGCCCACGCCTGGACATCATCAGGGCTGCTGTGTGCAGCTGTGTGTGGTGTACGTGTCCTGTGTGGAAGAACAGTAGACCTGCAAATCTAGCTCTCCTGGGAGAGCACTCTTCTGATCGCTTCCCCTTGAGAGGGCATCTCCTTACCAATTTCAATGCGCAGTACGCGCCGAAGAGGCTCCAGGGATCATTCCTGACGGCCATGGTTGGCAGCGTGTGTTCTAGGACTCGCCACTTTGGCTGCCAGTTCTTGCCCTGGATTGGCACCAGGGGATTTTCTTTATGGCAAGTAAAACTATTCAATTTTTACTTATTGGTATGAGAGAGAGAGATTAATTGATTGATTGATTAATTAACTTTGTTGTTCCACTTAGTTATACATTCATTTGTTGCTGCTTGTACGTGCTCTGACCAGAGAGGAGTGAATTTGCAACCTTGGAGTATCAGGACCACACTCTGACCAGCTGAGCTACCCGGCCAGGGCTGTGTTTAATTTTTAAATTTTGTTAACACTCTTTTTCATCTTTTCTGTTTAGAGTGGAAAGGCATCTTTATTAGTGCAGCTGCCCATAGTGCTATATCTGAAACTCACACAAGTGACTCACTCACTTCTCATCCTCGGATTCCTCCTCTTACAAATGGGAATTACAAGTGTCTATCTGCCTAGTGTTAGAACGCATAGTAAGTTCTCAATCAGTGTTAGCCATCATCATTTGCACCATTTACAGCTTTATTTACCACCTTAGGGAAGACTTGGAAATGTAGTCCAGGCTGTGTTTACTTACTTAACAAGAAGAGGAAGTCTTAGTTAACTCCCTAGAGAAACCAAAGGAGAAACTTTGTTCAGTATAGTACATTGCTGAAACTGAAGCTTCCAGCCCCACCCTTTCTGTTGAGACGCCAAAGGTCACTTGGCACAGGCGGTGAGCTGAGAGAATGTCCTCTCAGTATTGCCCTGGAGGATTGCGTAGAGGAGTTTTGCCTGGACCGTGGGTAGGTAAGTTTGAGCTTGTGGAATATTTTCTTTGCTAAGGAGACCTCTCAAAGGCATAATTATTATAGGGGATATTTGCAGGCCTTGAAGCACATAGGAGTAATACTTTTAGCCTTGGTAAGCTCTTTAACAACCTTTTAAATTCCCATTTGGTATTCCAAGGGGATTCTGAGTTTGGTGAAATTGGTACCTCAGGTTCCACAGGGTCCTGCCACCTGTATCCTGGTTTCTTATGTATAGAGATGTGGATTTAAAGGATTCCCTTCTCTTAGGCTATGGTGTTTAAGAGAATAATTTTCCCCCAAAATTAGCTAAGAAGAAAACTGTTGACTACTAATGGTTGGGAACATATATATATCATGCTTTTATAAAATTATTTTAAAATTAGTATGGTGTGCAAAATACTGTGATTATCCTATAAATATTAACTGCTTTGGATTATTTATATAATGTTAGTTGTACTATGAAAATTTGCTTATTAACCAAGTTCAGCCTTCTTAGGTTGTTATTGGCTTTGAGTCCACAGACTTAACACTGCCAAATTTCTGTGTAAACATTTTCTTGGACCTAAAATGTAGTGAATTTGTGTATTTAGAGTTTGTTTTTTAAAAAAACCCATGTATTAATGGAACTTATAAACGTTTAAATAGTCAATTAATGGAAGTTTTTAAAGGACAACTCTTTCAAAAAATCCAATTTTATAAAGGTGATGTTTTAATTATAAAATTTTGACCTTAGTGCCAGATATATGATTCTTAATATCAAAATAGATTTTTGTAGCTGTTGTTGATTTGTTACATTTAGCTTAATTCAGGAAGAGCCTTTTTTGTTACTGTTCTGTTACTAGGAATTAGGTGCAAGTCTAAGTTTTAGTATTTAGAAGCAAACAAGAAATAATAATATTGTATTACAGCACGATAAAGAACAAAAGTAAATACTTGGTTATATCACTGTTTTGATGTTGGGAAGTGTACTGCAGTCTTGAGTTGAGGTGCCATGGTATGGCTGTAATTGCCCCTTTTTGAAATTCATTCTTGCAAATGTTGATCTTCCTGTAGTGTGTCTGTTCTTTTTTTTTTTTTTTTTAAGATTTTATTTCATTATTTTTAGAAAGAGGGGAAGGGAGAGAGGCAGAGAGGGAGAGAATCAATGTATGGTTTCATTTCACCTGCCTCCAGCCACAGACCTGACTGGAGAACTGGTTTGCAACCTGGTTATGTGCCCTGGCTGGGGAATCGAACCTGCGACCTTTGGGTTCGCGGCCGGCACCTTAACCACTGTGCTACCAGCCAGGAGTGTGTCTGTTCTTTATTTAGACTTTCAACACCATAAGAAGAATTAGCATTTTACACAAATTTGCACTACCCATACTGAAGTCAGCTGCAGCTTTTTGGTCGCATAAATGGGTGAGGTGGCTTGAGATGTTCATGGCCTGATTTAGTTTTCCTGTTGCTGCCGAGCTGTGCGCGGCTTTACAGACCAAATTGTAAGGCAAATGTTAGCATCACTTTGAGTATAAATTTCGTATATGCTCTGGGAATGGTACATACAATATTTTGCTCTGTGACTCACCCCATTGTGACCTGAAGGAGGCTGTCCTAGCACCTACATTACCTGGGGTGTTTTAAAAGAGGCTTGTTTTTCAGCAGCTACACGTGGAAACAGTTCGTTCAGTTTAAATGAATTGCATGTAAGAAGAAACGACCATGAAGAGGCTAACATGTTAGACGCACATTCTGTATAAATGATTCTGAAATAAATTACGTAGGGAAGTCTCCTTTTTAGTTTATTTTTCAATGAGATTGTGTTACTGATTCATCAAGGCGGGTATGAAGTTTACTGAGAAGAACTTCCTTGGAGTTTTAAGGGGCCAAAAATCAGCTCATTATACTTTAGACTTTTAAATAATATTTTAGTTGAATTGTATAACAATTTTGTGCAGATGATACAGTAAAATGAATTATGTAGTATTTTGATCATTTACTTTATGACATAGTTCTAACTTAATTAAAAGTATTCTTTGCTTTTTTGTTAGAGTTAGGTTTGTGTATGTTTTTACTTGTTTAATTTGATATATAAATGGACTTTTCAGCTATATGAAAAACTAAACTTTTATTTTAGTTAAAAGTGGCATTTGTATACCGAATCTTATGTATAGAATACACTATAGATTTAAGAATTTGATCAGAGGAAATGTGATAATTTTAATTCTCAATATACTTTTTTATATTGTAAAGCAATTTGTGAAATATTGTCTCCCTCTACTTGGTAATGTAAAATCTGAGCTGAAGTGTTTTGTCTGTTTTTTAAGCTTGTTTCATATAAACATTTATCTGAGAAGGCTTTACTTTTAGGAGCATTGATACATAGTTTCTTGAATATTAAAAATATATTGGTTATTTATTCAATTCAGAACCTATGATTTTTTAGAATTAAATTTTATTGTCGTATATTCATGATTTATTTTTACTAATTATATGATCTTAATGATCAGATTCAAGTGTCTTGACATCTGACCTTTAAGGTTGTGTTACAGTCTCTGTTTTCCCTCATTATGTGTAAAAAAACATTTTGCCCTCATTTGCAGGTAATTTTTTTTTTACTTCACTATTTTATACTATTTTCCAGGCCAGATGACACAGTTAGTATCCGTTAAGTAGCGCCCATGAATATCAATCTTGGACACAAAGCCTGGGATTGTGGCTGGGAAGGCTCCCCTGCTGCTCTCGCATCTCCTTCCAAAGACTCTGAATGTCGTCTCCCAATTTATTCAGAGCCTGGGTTTGTGAAAGCCAGTGGGGCTCCCTCTGCCCATTCATAACTATGTTGCACTTTTCTTCATAAAAATTGTCAGCAGCTTTCCCATTTCCTATAGTACAAAACTCAAAGTCTGGTGTGTAGTTTATCATTTGTAGATACGTAGCTTAAGTTATGGCCTGTGCTTCTTGATCTTAATGCTTTACACCTCCCATTTCCTGCCTTTCTCTTTACTCACACCACAGTTATTCCGTCTCTGCCTTATATCCGAAATTTACCTCATCCTCAAGATCCACCATTCATTCCCATTAAATTTCTTCTGGTCCCCTCCCTTAACTTTGAAAGTAATCTATTACATACTTTCTTTATTTTATTCAGGTACTTTCTGTTCTGTCATGTCTTAGTGGGCTTTTTTCCATGTCTTATAATATTTTATGCCTCCTGTATAACATTAAATGATCCACTGAGTTAAGCCTGCATCTCTTTTGATGGGCTGAGTGTAGTTCATCTTCTATTTCCCATGTTGCTTCGTATTTAGTAGCTGCTCCTTGTAAGTACTGGGTGGCTAAATAAATGGAATGACATGATAGTGATTTATGGACCACCAGCCATTTCACTGCTCTGTTGGAATGGACATTTAGGGACAGAGGATCAACTAGAGATCTAAACAAGTATGGCATGTCTGTCCGAATCAGAGCTGTTCCCAACAGTGAAAGTTGAAGAAATGTCAAGATGTGATTAGGAAATCTTTTTAGATTGTTTAATACTGACAAGGAAAGAGTGAGTTTTTCTAGGTAAAGGCTTCAGGCTGTCGAGGAAACTGAAGAGTAACACAGGCTTTGCAAATAGTGACTACAGTTCTTAATCAGAGAACATTTTTCAAAAGTTTAGAGTTGGAATAAATACTGTCATTCTGCTATCATACTTGTACTGAAAATGAGGATTTATTCCTACATTATTGATATTAGGGGAAATGTGAGTATATTGTAAATCCTACATTTGTTGTGTGTGATTTGATCAGTGATAGTAGGTGAACACAGAAAACCTCACGTAACTGAGCCAGGCACGCAGCGCACATGCACACACCTCAGACACCATCCAGTGACTTTGTTTCACTGTGTATCTTGTTTTATAATTTCCCCTTCAATTTCAGATAATTCTGCCTCCACCATTTCACGATAACTCATAAGCTGCAACCCATTGGACAGCCAGTTCCATAAGCAAAGCTTAGGTCTTTTTCAGGTAAGGTGCCATATTTATTTCTTAACTACTTTTAACATATATAAAACTGTGCTGTGGTTTTTATTAGATTCTTTATTTATGTGTCACTTATGTCCATTTTCCCACAAACCCTGGGATTTTAGTGATGTGATTTTTGCATAGCATCATGATTTTTAGGAATGCATATGTTGTATTTTATAACACAACTGACTGTAGTAATTGATAACATACAGAATATGAATTGATAGTCTTCTCGTCATTTCAACGTTCCCTCTCCCCTCTCTTTTAATGGTGAAAAACACTAAATAGTCCCTGTAAGGAAGAAGCCAGTACCATACAGCAGAATGTTGAAGAATTTATTTGAACAGTGTTGTTAAAGGGGGGAGGGGGGGCATACATTGACCAGTAGAAGTAAATAGACATATAAGCAACTAAAGATGAAAATAACATAAAAGGCCTGTGGACCCCAGGAGTAAAAACATATCTTACCCTTAAATAGTAGTAATTATGTTTAATATTTTTGGAGCTTTTGCTATGCACTAGGCACTATGATAAGTGGTTGACATAGATTATGCCATGTAATTTTTACAGACACTATAAAGGAGGCATTATGACTGGCTTTATTTTACAGATGAGGAGAAAAATGGCTTACAGAGATTAATTCACTTGCTCAAGGTTAATAACTCATAGATATAAATGGCAGCGCCAGTTCTTAAATTAAGTCAGTAGTGTCTTAAAGTACTTTGTAGATTGTAAATAAATAACTTCCCATGTGTTATTTCCTCTGCATTTAACTGTATCTGGTTGGCATCACGAACTGTTTTCACCCCTATGATAGAGGAAGAAAGAAAGGTACTCAGACTAAAAAATACACAGATGATCAGGGACAGAGCAATAACAACACCTAATTTAGTTTTATACTGTATAAAAAGGGAGACAGAATGGACAATTGGCAATAAAGGAGGTGAGCTGAATTAATAAAGAGAAGAGGAAATGATTATGTTGGAAGTTGGGGACAAAAGTGTCACTGTGTCCCAAACTGTGTCACAATTAAAAGGAGGGAGCCTAATGGAGAATGAGCAGTAGGTGTTTCTAACTCTATGGTACATGAAGCCCAATCAGGTTCTCATAAAGGAACTCAAACAATCACCACTTTCAGTACTGGAATATGGTAAGAGAAATTTGAGGCCATGAGCATAATAAATGGAAAGACACTAGAGAAAGCCTTCAAAAGGCTTTATTTGTACTTATAGTACGTATCACTATTTCTTTAGGTAGTCAGTCACTTCACAGATAAATACATGTTTAATCAGTGATTGTTAAACTGGAGGCTTGGTAAATAGTAGAGAGTGTTTCTTCAGTTGAGTGTTGATTAAGAGTCAAACAATGTACAAATAATACGATAAGCCATGGTGGAATTAATGAGCGTTAATGAATTTAAAGCAGGGGATCAGCAAACTATGGCTAGCAGGGCTGTTTTCTTTCTCTGACCCAAAAATGGTTTTTACATTTTTACTGGCTTATTAAAAACAAAAATGAAAATGAAGAAAAACAATAGAACATATGTGGCCCATAAACCCCAAAGTTGACCCTTTACAGGGCATTTGTCAACCCCCTGTCCTGAAGTATGTATAGCCCATGAAGCAAAAAAAGTTATACTCCATTCTTTTTTTAGGAAGTCAGATGAAATAATAGAAACTCATCTAGTAAATAGAGTAAATAGCAGGCTACATTTTCACACAAGCACTTTTTATCCTCTTACATGTAGGAAGGAATTGACATTTATTTAGTGTATTTTGTTAGGGGCTTTGTGTACTTTATAACCTTGAAAGATTATAACTTTACAAAAGAGGAAATTAGCCTCTTAGATGCTAAGTAAGCTTAAGGTTCAACATTTAATGAGTAATGGGATTCATGTTTGAATCTCCCAGATAAGAGATAAGGAAATAGTGGAGAAAATTTGTTTGTAAAACAAATTTTGAGTATGACTATTCACAATTCTGGTTTGGAAATTAGGTATCAGATGTGGACATTTGTAATACCTGTAGCTAGTACCTAAGTTATAAATAAAACATTGATATTTGACATACAAAGAATAGGATTGGTTGGAGAACTGGGTAATTTTATTATAGCATTTATTATATATTTTATTATAGTATTTAGAGTTGTAAAAAATATACAGAAAAATTCAAGCCTCATATTAAAAACTGAAAATAATGGTCACTTAAAAGAAGTTGTCAATATAAAGTGCAAAACAGAAGAGTGTGTCCGGTGTCGGTAGAAGTGTACCAGCAGCAGTGGAGTTTTGAAAAGCAGGTGTTGAACAAACATTGGCCTCTATGTTTAATTGTAAAGTTTTATGAAGGATTTAGGGTGTACTGTAAAAACACGTAATGAGGGACCTAACATACTAGAGTGGCGATGAGTCAGCGCAAGACTTGTCCAGATGGGTCATTTAAGCCGCCACGCAGGCGTTGGGCCGGCAGACATAGAGGGTGACTATTCCAGACAGAGTATGATAGGCCTTGAGGATGGAAGGCGCTTTGCATGTTCAAGGAAATATCCAAAAAGACCTTTGTATCCTAACAACTCTGAGGACAACGTCTGTTTTGTTCCTCATTGTCTGTCCAGCTTCATACATTTAGTACTTGCTGACATAATAAGCCCTCAGCAAGATCACTAAACTCATAAAGAGTGAATGGACATTTCGCTCCACAGTTCATGGTGTAATTATAAGGACAGGGAGTGCATGGATGAAGGCTACTGCCTTCCTTTCTGAAGCCTACCAATTATGTTAAATCATAAGTCATCACGATCCTGCCTTCCCCTGGCTACTGTCAGCTCAGCTTTCCCAAACCATAACTGCTGTCAGGGTATCTGAAAGGAGCTTGTCCTGCAGACAGTCTGCACAGAAAAGTCAGGAAAAGGAATGGAGACCGCTTAAACTGAGTATGATTCTGAGAAGAAAGGTGAATTTGCATTATTACAATGTCGGGAACAAATCTGACATAGAATGAATGTAGCCATTAAAAAAAACAAAACAAAACAAAACAAACCAGCTGAGGGTAGGGGGATGTTCTATACACATGACCAGCAAATACCACATGAGAATCAGGCTAGAGGTTTAATTAAGATGTTAAGTATATAAATGCTTCCTATTTGTGGGGCTTATTTCTTCATAATCCAAATTGAACTTTTAAATTAAGATCATTTAATAGGTTTGGGTACATTAAGGAATTTATAAAGTAGAAAGAAAATGGCAAGAACCTAGTATAAAGGAACCATGGACATGGACAACAGGTGGGATTGACTTTGGGGGGAATGGGTGGGTGGGGAGGGGGACAGAGGGGAGCAAAAAGGGGATGGATGTAATACAACAACAATAAAATTTAAAAAATAATAATAAAGAAAAAAAAAGAAAGAGAATGGCAGGGGGTTGCATATTTGCCACGTATGTGAAATAAAGTTTCAGTAGGCAACTTTGTTAGGTATTTACCATAAAATTGAGGTGAAGTTGGGGTTTACAACAATTAAAGAAAGAGAGAAGATAACTTGAGCATGGAAGCCAAATGGAAATTGGAGGCAGAGGAAAGAAAATCTTTCAGGGTTATTCATAAATGTTAATCCTTGAGTTAAAAATAATAATAGCCAGTGAGTAGTAAAACAACGCAAGTGGAGCTGATAATACAAGAATTCAATGACACTTGTGTATGCTTTTCTTAAGCTTAAACTTCAGTGAGTTTCATTTAACACTGTCAGATTGTTGGGGGTTTCATGTGAAGTTTGAGGAATTTCTTATTCTCGTACATCTGTTTTCTTAGAGAAAGAGTAGTATGTACAGTATTGGCTAGCACCTGAGGTTAAGTTCTTGTTAAGAGTTGTTTTGTTTTGATCAGTGAGGGGAAAAGAAGGACCCCCTCCAGTCCCCCCACCCCCCAATTAATGTAAGGGGATTGGTGGTACTGGAATGTGGAAAACTCTCCCTTATTTTTTAATGGTTTCTTTTTTAAGTTAAAATGATTGAGTTAGCCATTATCAGTGTTGCTTGGCTCATTGCCAGAAACAGAGGATATTTTAACTATTGTGGTTAACAATTGATTTTTCATAAGCCATCAAGTTAATAACTTTTAAAATGAAAATTAGAGATGTGGTTCTTATGCTTTCTAGGTCTCTTAAAGTCTTAATAACTTTTGTTAACATTCTTTTGTAATTCCTATTGATATTTGCTATGGAACTTAATAATGGACTAACTAATTATAAAAGCAAGATCTAAATCTTTTCTCCTCTTACCAGTTTAAAAGTGTGACCTTAGAAGCCATCTTACTGAATGTATGTGTATTTTGTGCACGTGCACAGAATAGGAATAGGAATATTAATGTATTATATTTTGTTTAGTGCATGTTTTCCTGAAATCTCGTATGCATATTAGGTTAACAACTCTGTTAAGAAATGAAAAATGCAGAGGAACTTAAAACATTTATTTGAGTCATTTAATAAGATCTTTCATCTTGTCCTTTTGTAATGAAACATATCTGTTCCAAATCCTTTTATACTTTTAAAGTAATTCCCTTTATACATTGTCTTCTTTTGTGCCCTCAGTACACTGAGATTGGTGTGGGAAGGGGGAACTCAGGACCCTACTCCATTAATAAGGGTCAGTGAGAAATGGCCTTTGCAAGAGCCACTTTCAGTAATGTTAGAGTGGGACCCATCCAGAATTGGCAAACGCTGGGCCAGTGCTTTTTTCCCCCAAAACAGTTTATTTTATTGCTTTTGTCAATTAGGAATTGTGTCTCTTGATTGCTGTTAGAGTATGTGACAATTTAGTTCATATTAAAAAGTATACAGAGATGTATATTTATATATGTGTACATGTACATACACAAAGGATTGTGAAGATGGTTTTCATTTGTGAGTTTGTGTGTTTGCCCTGGGAAGTTTAGCCTCAGGGACATTACAGAGGCAGCTGCAGTAAGAGCCAGCCTTCATCTTGCAGATCAGGCAGCTGTACCTAACGGACTCACAGATGTTCCTAGTTTATTCATTGCTTAGTTATTGTTTTGGTAAAATATACAAATACAACATTTACCATTTATTCATCTTTAAGTGTATAGTTCAGTGGCATTGTTGTGCAACCGTCACTACTTTCCATCTTCGTAACGTTTATATTTTCACAAATGGGAACCCTGTACCCGTTAAACAATGAATGACCATTTTTTCCTCCCAGAGTCCCTGGAAATCACCACTCTGCTTTTTTTTAATCTCTGAATCTGATTAGTCAAGGTAGGAATGCAGTGGAATCATACAGTGTTTGCCCTTTTGTTACTGGCCTACTGTACTTAGCTTGGCCTCAAGCTTCAACCATATCATAGCATGTATCAGAGTATCTTTCCTTTAAAAGTCTGAGTAGTATTTCATTGTATGTACATTACTAAATTTTGCTTATGCCCTCATTCATCATTGTACCAAAAGGTTGCTTCTACCTTTTGGCTATTGTGAAAAAATACACACACACACACATACACATCCACAAGTGGAGTTGCTGAAACACAGGGTAATTCTGTTTTTAACTTTTTTGAGAAATGGCCATGCCATTTTCCTCCATGGCCGTGCCATTAAGGGAGTGTTTTAAATGAAAAACAACAAAAACCAACCTTCAATTCTTTCGATCTCTGGATTTTTTGAATGGATATAGCTGGATTTCCATGTAGATTGGGCTTCTTATGCAACTAATAACTAAACAAATGTGGGATGTGTCCTTATGGATTATTGGTAAGGTACATTTTAGTTTTCAATTAGCAATAATCGTGCCTCGGATAAACCTCATTGGATACTGCCACTGCGCAAAGCTATAGTAGGTACATTTTATGTTAGTCAAATTATCTTCCTGTTTCTCTCTGGAGACCTCAGAAGTTTGAAGAAATTATGGGGATGCCCTAGGTGAGTCTTAGTTTGTCTAAAATAAATATATGTAGCGTGGAATACAATTAGAAAAATTCCCATAGGAATGAAACAGATAAAATTATCTAAAAATTAATGAACTCTGTTCCCTAGTCTGCTCTCTAGAATGCCCCCATAATTATTTCATTAAAAATTAGTAATGATTGCTCGTTTTACCACTTTTATGGCAACTAAGTCCAAATTCCTTTACTTACTCTTCAAGGCACTTCACAGTCGGGTACCAGGCTTTTCTTTGTCACCTCGTCTTTCTTACACCTCACATGGCAGCCACATCAGACATCTCACTGTTCCCTGGAACTGATGTCCTTCTGTGTACCGTGCTTTGCATGTGTCTGGAATGCCCTCTCACTGCCGTTAACATGGACTGATTGTCACATTCCGCTGTGCCTTTTAAGACCTGGTTCCATGGTTTCCTTTTTCGTGCAACCTACCAACAGCTGCTCTGGGTTGATGCTTTCATGGTGTGTCGTTCAGATCACAAGAACCTTTACTAAATTGCATTGTAATCATCTCTGCATATCTGTTTCACTAACCTAAGTGCTCTTGGAGGAGAGAAACCTTGTTGTTTGTCACATGGCTTTGTGCAAAGCACAACACCTGGTGGGTGCTGTCAAAACATTCTGAATGGATTTCATCATAGTCTTGCTCACTACATTGGCTCTTACTAAATACTCATTCCATAGATAAGCTGAAATTCCTTTAATAATTTCAGTAACTCTCAACAACTGGGTGTATCTTATCATGGGCAAAAGTACCAAGCAGGCTCATTTTTTTTCTTCAGTAGCTTTCCACTGCTCTGTTTCTATGGATTTCTTACATTTCTGGCCACACTGACTTAACAGCACCCTCACATTACCCTAGATTCCCCCTATCCTAGGAGAAAGTGTTTGATTGATACTTAAATGTTAAGAACATAATATACTATTATCCCTAAAAGTTTTTATAGTGTGAAAGTTGTTCCTAGGGATAAAAATACCTAATTCAAAATAATGAATTAATTTCCAGTGGTAGAATTTCATTCACTGTGTTATTTGGGTAATGGATACACTTTCAGGAAGCAGCATGACCCTGCCTTGGCTCTGAAATCCCGCTGGGCAGGCAGGCAGACTTCCAGAAGCACCTCTGCATCTTCAGCACCCCCTCAATGGCGCTGAGTCTGGGAATGTTGTTTCCTAGGCTGCCATGAGGGTTCCTCCCTTCCTGGGGTGCATGTGTCCCTCAATGGGCAGGTCAGAGTGACATGGCTTCTTTCAAAGTACACAGTCTGTGTCATTAGCTAACTTGGAATTATTTTTTTAAATATGTAGAACCAGAAATAAGCACTCATTTAATATTTAAGCTCGTTTCTATGAATCAGTTACAGATCTGAGTTAACACTTATTAGCTGACTTGACATACAAAATGATGGCCTTTTTTTTTTTTTTTTTTTTTTGATTTTATTTATTACTTTTAGAGAGAGGGGAAGGGAGAGAGACATCAATGTATGGTTGCCTTTCATCTGCCTCCAGCTAAGGGCCTGGCTGGAGACCTGGCTGGCAACCTGGTTATGTGCCCTGGCTGGGGAATTGAACCATTGACTTTTGGATAGTCTTTCTACTATACGCAAGATACTGTGAGGTTCAGGTATTTGAAATCTTTCCAGTCCAGATTTCTCAAGAGGAAACAAGCAGCAAGATTCAGTTTAATTGCTTGTTATTTAGCAGAAGGAAATGTTATGTGTTTATTTTTCTCCCCCAAAGCCTGTGTCCAGGGCAGAATCATTTTGGTGTTTTTATAGTTCTGTGAGATATTTTCAGTGTTTTAGAAGTAAAAAACAAGTGAAACTGACATTAACATATCCGGACAGTGGAATGTTGCAAAGTTTATCTAAGTAATTGTTCTTCTTGATTAAAGGTTTGGTATTATTTGTACTCAAATCCCTATTGCTATAATAATTATGCTAGACTTAATAAACTAATGTATGAGAATGACATGCATAAATTTTGGCACAAATATTGTAAATAGTGAACAGTACATATGTGTAATTATACATGTATATGTGTCTGTGCTTAAGCATGTTTAAATTTCAGCAGGCATTCTAATGTGAGTGCTGGGGGATCACAGTCATTCTGTAGAAACAGAGTTTGTGCTCTTCCATTGGGCTGCTTGGGTTAGAGGCCTTATAACATGTGATATTGGGAAGGATGGTTCTGTGCCTCAGTTTCCTTATCTGGAAAATTGAGATAAAAATAGTACTTACTTCTTAGAGGCATTGTGATTATCATTTGAATTAATGTATACCAAGAATGTGTAAGAATGTTCGGCTCATATAAGTATTTTGTAAGTGTTAGGTACTGTTTTGTAAATATTATTAAATACTGGCCACACAGTTAATTCAGAGAGAAAAAAAAATTACCTTGGAAAAAAAAAAGTGACTCTTTTGAAGTCAAAAACATTAGCTAATTTTTAAAAAGTTTTACTTATTATTTTTAGAGAGAGGGCAAGGGAGAGAGGCAGAGAGGGATAGAGACATCAGTGTGTGGTTGCCTTTCACCTGCCTCCAGCTATGGACTTGGCTGGAGACCTGGCTTGCAGCCTGGTTATGTGCCCTGGCTGGGAATCGAACCAGCAACCTTTGGATTTGTAGGCTGGCGCCTTATCCACTGTGCCACCAGCCAGGGCAACGTTAGCTAATTTTGCAGGTTAAAAATATGAAGTTGTTTCTTTATCATTAAGAGATTGTGGTGTAAAGAGGGATATGTATCAATTGTCTGTGAGTTATTCATTATAATATACCTTGGATTAACTATTTCTGACTGTATATTTAAAGCTTTCCCTTTCATGACCAAATAATATATGTGTATGGGATGGTCTTTACTTTAAAACTTGATAGGCTTAGAGAAATATGTCTTCTGTCCATTTTTTGTTAGATTTCCATTTTGCCTAATGATTGTTTGAAAGAAATGGCACTTGTTAGACTTCCTTCCAAGAAAAACATTGGGTGTTTCAGGAAGTGGTCTTAGTGAGTCAGAGGATAATACTTTTTCCTCTGAGTCAGTTCTGAGCCTTGATATAAATAGGCATACTTTTACCCAAGTTCTGCTTTTCAGATCAGATGTTAAAGTCACTATTGATAGGTGACCACACCAAGAGCAATACTTTGACTGGTATTTCAACTCACCACTGAAGGAAGGGGTTCTTATCTAATTGTCACTGTAGAACTTTTGCTAAGTATACTTTTTAAAATTAATTTGTTTCTGAATTAGTTTCTCTTTTTTAGCAGTGTTGCTTCAGATAAGACTCATTTGTGTTAGGTGTCAATTTGTCTCAATTTTAGAGGAAGTTATTTTTCTTTTAAGGATTTATTTATTTTTAGAGAGAGGGGAAGGGAGAGAGGCAGAGGAGGAGAGACACATCAATGTATAGTTGTGTTTCACCTGCCTCCAGCTATGGACCTGGCTGGAGACCTGGCTGGAGACCAGGCCTGCAAGCTGGTTATGTGCCCTGGCTGGGAATCGGATCAGTGACCTTTAGGTTCGCAGGCCAGCACCTTATCCACTGAGCCACCAGCCAGGGTTCAGGAAATCTATTGTTAATATCTACTTTGGTCACTAAAATGATATGAACTTTCTTTAGCACACACCTATAAAACTATAGAACAAATTCAGTGCAGAACACTGTGTTAGTTTGCCAAACCTGGAGCTGTGCCAGAGATACAAGGGAATAAATCAGAGTGATTCTCCATAGCCACATTAAAAGATGCTAAACATGGTAAATAATTGCCGAATGACTAGATGCTGTTAATGTTGAGTTGTTCAGGGAAGACTTTAAAAATGGGTTAGGAATTGAGGCATTGATAGATGGAAAGTATAAAATTGCCAGTACGAAGGGTATTTAGGGTAATAGCAGAGGACTGCATGTTGGTCATAAAGGAATGGATAGATGTAGATGTAGATAATTGATTTTAACTAATCCAGGTGTGCTTTTGCATGGAATCCACTTAACGTGTAATCTTACTTACATTTTCACAGATGAGTAAATAGAGACTTAGAGAGGGTATGATTTGCCGAAAGTCATAGGGAGATGGTTGCATCAGGATTTATATTCAAGGCTGCTGATGGTCATAGCACATGCTTTTTACTGTGACACAATACCGCAATAAAGGCATTGGGATACTGTTTCTAGGAGCTTTGAAAAAAAATACCTAGTAGGCATTTTCCTTCTTGGCAGAAATAATTTTTTTTGTAAGGCTAAGGCAGTGGTCTTTGGAAATTGTGGTATGGGCAAGTTTGCTCGTCCCTCCACTTAGGGAGCAACAAATAGGACTGTTTTATTTTTTTTTATTTTTTTTAAGATTTTATTTACTTTTAGAAAGAGGGGAAGAGAGGGAGAAGTAGAAAGAGGGAAACATCGATATGAGAGAGAACTATTGCATACGTCCCAATCAATAGCTCAGACATGTGCCCTGGCAAAGAATGGAATTGGTGACATCTTGGATTGCAGGATAATACCCAGTCAACTGAGCCACACCAATCAGGGCTGGGACTACCTTTTTTCAAGGAGCAGATTATTGTCCTTGGGCCTCTGTAAGGTTCGCAGGGTCAGTTGAATATGTTTAGGGGTAATTTGTGGATAATGGTGATCCATGATGTGAATCCTTTACCCATTTATATTAGTAGATTGAGAGCTGGTCATTTTTCATTTTTTTAACTTAAGAATTGGACTTTATTTGGAGTCTGCTTTTTTGTCTTGCACCTACAGTCATTACAAGAGTCTGACACTTTGTTCCATCCTATTTTCTTCACAGTAGGGAAGCAGCCATGTGACTCTTGGAAAAATTGGCCTGTCCTGAGGGACCAACAGTGGCAGTTGAGGTTAAGCACCACTTTTGTAAGAGACTATCTCATGTCTCATAAATTCAAACACTTGCTCCCTGGGAAAATTTTTGTTTCAGCATCCTCAAAATGAAATAGCTTCAGTCCTTGGGAAAGCAGAAAAACTCACCTTTTTTCTTCCCAGCTGACTGGTTGAAGTGCAGTACTGTGTGCTGCTCTGTGCTCTTCCTAGGGATTCTTATCAGCTAAATTATAAAGAAAAAAGGTATAAAATTCCTTTTGTCACTGTCAGGTCCAATCTTGTTGGGTCTGAGACCCCCAAATAATGACAGCGTGGAAGGCTCTGGTCCAGTGGTGAGGAAGAACTTGCACAGAGCCTGTGGGAGGTTTTGCATAATTTATAGCAGTGGCAGTTAACAACCACAGAGAGTATAGGCATTTCACACCTACTCTCCTCCTAGTAGGAGAGTGCTGGCATTTCCACACATGGATTTTCTACTCTTCCACAACAGCAGTGCATATGCCAAGCTTACAGAAAGGACAATCTTATATACACAATGGGACAAAGGAGGCTCTATGCCAAAGGGTTACATAGG
Organism: Noctilio leporinus; assembly: GCA_004026585.1. Classification (NCBI taxonomy): domain Eukaryota; kingdom Metazoa; phylum Chordata; class Mammalia; order Chiroptera; family Noctilionidae; genus Noctilio; species Noctilio leporinus. The sequence continues at coordinate 209,288 of PVIW01002583.1, forward strand.
GGGTGACATCAGCCATCTCAAAGTTGCTAAGTCAGTTCCCTTCAGAGCCCAGTGTTCCAGAGGTTCCAGAGATGAGATTAGCTCCAAGGCTGACTCCATGGCTGACCCCATCGAAAGGCCCAGTCATATATAGACAGAGGACTTCTTTCCCCCGGTAGTTACCATGTGCTGTATTTGTAGGCAGACTTGGAGTTTATGAGAGTAGCTTATAGCCAGTCATCAAAGGTGCCTGCAAATGTGAAAATAGGATACCTTTCTCCTAATGCTCTATTCTGTCAGGTGATCTGTGAGATAAATTTATATGATAGAGAGTAGATCACTGAGTTAATAGTGGGTTTTTGTCACTGATGTCACTGAGCAAATGCACCAGGCTTTAGAGTCACAAAGAATGCTTGGACATACCCTAGTTTCCAGTCTAATTGGTACTGATGAGAAACAGTAGTTTTTTTTTTTTTTTTTTTTTTAATTTTTTT
>PVIW01002584.1:0-209682 GCA_004026585.1 Noctilio leporinus
TTTGGTAGAGATGTATTCTTTTAGTCTTTTTTTTGTCTGGGAAGCTCCTTATTTCTCCTTCTATCTTGAATGAGAGCCTTGCTGGGTAGAGTATTCTTGGTTGCAGGCCTTTGTTTACCATGACTTGAAATACTTTTTGCCATTCCCTTCTGGCTTGAATTGTTTCTGTTGAATAATCATTTGATAGCCTTATTGGAGCTCGCTTGTATGTTATTTGTCTTTTCTCTCTTGATGCTTTTAGGATTCTTTGTCTTTGAAATTCGCCATTTTCATAATAATGTGCCTTGGTGTTGGTCTGTTTGGGTTGATCCTCATTGGGACCCTCTGTGCTTCCTGAACTGGATTAATGTTTTCACTCATCATGTTAGGGAAATTTTCTATCATGACTTTTTTGAACAGGTTTTCCCATTCCTCGTTTCTCTTCTCCTTCTGGTATCCCTATGATATGGATGTTGTTACGTTTCATGTTGTCCTGCAGCTCTCTTAACTCCTCTTCAGTCTTATTCAGCCTTTTTTTATTCTCTTGTACTGTCTTGGAGTATTTGTCTACATTATCCTCCAACTTGCTGATCCGGTCCTCTACTTTCTCTAGCCTACTGTTGATTCCTTCTACTGTATTCTTCAATTCAGAAATTGTATTCTTCATTTCCTCCTGGTTCTTATTGATAGTTTCTATGTCCTTTTTCATGCTGTAGTTCTCAGTAAGTTCCTTGTAACTTCCCTGGAGTTCTTTGTAGTTCTCCTGGAGTTGTTTATAGTTTTCTTTGATGTGGCTGAGCTCACTGAGCTTCTCTATCATCATTCTTTTGAATTCCTTATCTGATAGTTCAGGTGCCTCTGTTTCATTTTGTGGTCTTTCTGGGGATTCTTCCTTTCCTTTTGGTGATGGATTGATTCTTTTTTCCCCCATTTTGGGTGCCTGTTCTTGCTTGCTTTTTATTTTTTATTTTGTTTTTTTCCTTGGGTTAACCTGCTTTGCTTCCTTACCTTAGTTGGCACCCTTCTGTGATAGGAGATTTGTGGAATTCAATGTTGCAGTCTCCCAGATTTTCTCCATTTGCTGTTCTTGGTATGTCCTTTATTAGAGCTGTCTGGTTGTATTCTCGACCTGTGGGCTTATAATGAAAACTTCTGTACTTGTCTCAGGGTAAAGCATCTGCATCTTCACACAATCCCTCCACACCAGGCCTGGGCAGCTCTTCAAGTGTCTTTACCAGGTCCCTTAGCGCTGCTTTCGCGCCGCTGGGCTGGCTCGCGGGCCAAAGGGACCCTGCAGCTGGGGTCCCGGAGATGCTGCTGCTGCCTGGATGCCCGGCTGCGCCAGCATCGCTTCTCCACCACCTCCGCCTCCTATTGCTTTGTTCTCTCGGCTGCCCCTCCCCAGTGGCCGCCTGCAAGACCCGCAGCCCCGGCGGGGGGAGGCGGGGGGGGTGGGCAGCGGCCGCGGCGACCCTGGAGAGCTCATCCATCTGCACCAGTTCGAGCAGCCGCGGCTGCAGCCGAAGCCCAATTTCTTAATAAATCAATGTTTTTGTGGCTCATTTAAGTGTCAATTGCCTCAGATCCCAGGGTGTCAGTTTCTTATTCACTCTGATTTCTTTTCTACTTGGTTATTAAGGTTACTCTATCTTAACTGAGATAAAAATGTCTCTTTGCATAAAAAGACTGTGGATAACCTAACGCAGTTCACACTCTGCCTAGTGTTGCTATAGATTTCTTTTATACTTTCTATTAATTTACTAATCCAGCATATTGGGGATATAGACCATGTACTCATTACTATATATATTTTAATCCTCACTCAATAATATGTTTTTATTGATTTTAGAGAGAAAGGAAGGCAAAGAGAGACAAACATTGATGTGAGAAAGAAACATTGATGATGGGTTACCTTCTGTACCCAACTGAACCCATCACCTAGGTATGTGCCCTGACCAGGGATGGAACCTGTAAGCATTTGGTGTATAGGACATCATTGTAACCCACTCACCCATCCAGCCAAGGTTGATTTGCTTATATTTTGAGACAATATTATTTGTCTAGGAGACTTTCAAGTCTAATCATAACACCCTCTTGTGTGTTAGCAAAGGAGCTACATCCTCCATACAACTTTAAAGCTACTTTTCCTTACAAAGCCCAAGAGAAGGAAATTCAATCCAATTATTTCTATTTACTTGGGAGTAATCTGACAGTTTAAGTAAGCAATTTTCAACCTTTTTTATCTTGAGATACCCATAAACTAATTACTAAAATTCTGTGACACACCAAAAATATATTTTTTACCATCTGACAAAAAGTAGGTATAATTTAGATTCATTCACACTGGATGGCTATTGTTAGTTTGGCTATTGTCATTTTTTAAAAATTTGACAATCTAAGGAAAAAGAGGTCAGTGCCCTTGACTAAAATAGTCAGGTATTGCATGTTTTAAAAATTCTTCAGGCACATCACTTAAAAATGGTTGGTTTAAGTGAGCAAAGTCACACAATTTTTTAGAAACCCTCAAGTTTGTAATTCCAGTCCAGTGTCTTGCTCGTTCTGTAACTTGCTTAAATATATGTGATACTCACTGCATTTAGAGTCTATGTGTTACTGAAGGAGTTATCAAACAAAATAAAATTTACACCAATTGCTTTTTAGTATCATAAATAGCAACAACAATTGAGCTTAGAGAGAAAGAAGCATTTCACAATATTTTCTCATAAACATTTTTTTTTTTTTTTGTAAAAAGGAATATTCTATTAGATGTCTCTATTGCCCCTCCTAGTTTTACTATTCTCCGAATCCATGAATCATCCTAGTACGCATTGGTATGCAACAAATTGCAAGAGGGATGTCTTTGTAAATTAAAAACATCGTTATGAATTCCTTTAGTAGATATTCATTGCTGAAAAAATAGAATAATGATAACCATTACAGTTGATATGAGTATTCTCCTTTATGTTTTATTTCACATGCTGTCCTGCCCCTGCTATTTTCCCATCTTATTCCCCATCAATCCACATAATGTGCTCTATGAATGATGTGTGGTGGAATTAAAAAAAAATCACAGCTTTGGCATAAGATAGAAGCAGTATTTGAATCTAGGCTTTGCAACTTTGAACTACATACTTAATCTTCTCTGTGTTTCTTCTTACAATGGAGTGTTACTAATATAAACCTATAGCAGTAGTTGTGATAATCAGTGATTATAAATAGAATAGGCTCAGTACAGCTTTGGGATGATAATAATGATTATCAGACCTTTACTATCATTACAAAACAAATATTTAGCAAACTTGATGGGTGAGAGAGTAGGAGGAGGAGGCAAAGGGCCCAACTTTGTCTCTTCAAACATTATATTATAAACTCACTTTTCTCTTTGCTTTTAAAATACTCTGCTCTTTCAAAGTGCAAGGGACAAATATAGTTCACTGTTATTTAAAAATTCATTTAAAGTACAGTTCTACTTTATTTTGGTGGACCCTCACATTACTACTTACAAGTCCCATTACAATATCTGCATAAATAATTGAAATATCTTAACACATACTTTTTACCTTGTTCTATGTTGCTTATAGCTTATATTACAAATCAGTGCTCATTGGTTTTAGACGAAAATATGATGAGACAAAATGTTGGATTTAGTTAGTAATGTGTAATTGTGGTTAGTTAAAATGAAGGCCTAATATTTAGATGTACCACAAAGGGAAATGAAAAAAAAAAAAGATTGAATTGGAAATAAATTATGAAACAAAAGTGAATTTAAGGCAATGAGCAATATGCCTGATATTCCTGAATTGAAAGCAGATGGAGTGAAGGAAAAAAAATTAATGGTGAACTATTTGGGGATAAAAATATCTCCTAGAAAGAAGTATATTAATTTGTCTTTCATGACTTCTATTTTCTAAGATTAAGGTGACTGCACTGAATGCTTTTTTCAAAAACTATTTTTTATGGCAAAAAAGTAATTTACATTCATTGCAAAAAATTCAGAATATATGAAGAAGCAAAGGGGAAAGAAAGAAAGACTGAACCCAAGTTAATCACTGTTAACTTATGCTGTATTTTCATCTGTGTATTTTTCTATGTATATTGTATATTTGATCTTATTTTAAACAAATAATATTAGTGTATAAACAGTTTTAAAATTTCTTACTATGGAATTTTTTGATATATAAAAATGTAGCCCAGGATGGGGACACAGTGGATAAGGCATCAGCCTGCGAACCCAAAGGTCACTGGTTCAATTCCCAGCCAGGGCACATAACCAGGTTGCAAGCCAGGTCTCCAGCCAGGTCCATAGCTGGAGGCAGGTGAAAGGCAACCATACATTTCTGTTTCTCTCCCTTTCTGCCTCTCCCCCTTCCCCTTTCTCTAAAAATGATAAAATCTTTTTTAAAAATGTAGAAAACTCTGTAATAAAACTTCATGCGTAATCAGTAGTGATTAAGATATGGCTATTCGTCTTAGCTATACCTTACCCTATGTGTTTGGCTTGAATTATATCAAAGCAAACCCAAATGACCTGTCATTTCATCCATAAATGCATCAACTGTTATCTCTAAAAGATAAGAACTTCCACAAAACATCAACAAAACATCAATATCAACTGTTAACAATTTTTTAAAAAGACTTTATTCATCATTTTTAGAGGGACGAGAAAGGAGAGAGGCAGAGAGGGAGAGAAACATCAATGTGTGGTTGCCTTTCACCTGTCTCCAGCCACAGAACTGGCTGGAGACCTGGCTTGCAACCTGGTTATGTGCTCTGGCTGGGAATCAAACCAGCGACCTTTGGGTTCACATGCCTGTGCCTTATCCACTGTGCTATCAGCCAGGGGGTCAGCCGTTAACAATTAACAAAAATTTACTCATATCATCAGAGACACAGTATGTGTTTTTCTTCAAATTTCGCTTCCCTTTGATGACATCATGACCATCTTTTTTTTCAAAAAGATTGTATCCATTTTTTATTTAGAGAGGGGAAGGGAGGAAGAGAGGGAGAGAAATATTGATGTGAGAGAGAAACATCTATCAGTTTCCTCTTGAACACTCACTGACCTGGGACCCAACCTGCAACCCAGGTATGTGTCCTGACCAAAAATTAAACCATAGACTGCTTTGCGAAAGGATGCCCAATCTACTGAACCACACTGGTCAAGGATCGCAGTTGTCTTTAATCTGCAAAGTGAGTCTGTTACACAGAAAAGCTGACACAATTTGCATTACATTTTATCCCATATTGGATTTTATTATTCTCTTCATTATTGTCAGTTTGTTAAATGAAAAACTTTTTTTCATATTTTTGTCCACTTATACTTCTGTGAATTATTTATGCCCTGTACTTAGTTACAATTGAGTTGTTTGTGTTTTCTGATTGATTTGTAAGGCTTTGTTGTAAAGATGTGTATATTCTTAAGTTTTTCACACTCTGGTTAGTATCACAGTAATTTTACCTTTTTTTCTATTCATTTACTAAGGCACTGGAGAGAAACAGTATGCACCTATGCATTTATTCATATTGCTGTAAATGCTCTTTGCCATGTGACTTCCAGGCTTTCTTCTTTGTTTCACACTAAATACCAACTTTTTGTCATGCATATGCAAATATTTTTCTCCTTGTGTAATTTTCACTTTTGCTCACAGTGTCCCTCTGTACTAAACTTTTACATTCAAGATGAACATAAATAGTACTAATTTTCTTCTTATATTTTTATCACTATTTTTAATTTTTTATTTTTAAATTCTTTTTAATTACAGTTGACATACATTATTATATCAGTTTCAGGTGTACATGTCAGTGATTAGGCATTATATAACTTACTAAGTGATTATTCTGATAAATCTCACACCCATCTGACACCTACATAATTATTAGAATACTGACTATATTCCCTATACTGTACTTTATATCTCCATGACTATTCTGTAACTACCAACTTGTAGTTCTTTATCCCTTCACCTTTTTCAACCATCTACCTATCCCTCTTCTATCTGGAAATTGGCAAAATGTTCTCTGTGAGTCTGTTTCTGTTCTGTTAGTTTATTTATTTTGGATTTTAGATTCAATTGTAGATAAACATGTAATTATTGTCATTCTATTGTCATATTTTTATTTTCTTCTGCTCCTTCTCTTTCTTCTCCTTCTTCACCTTTTAACATTTCATTTAATATTGGTTTGGCTTGAGGTGTCCAGGAGAGGCCAGGCTGCAAACATGGGCTGGCTGCTTCTGGTGCCACTTAGTGGGAGGCACAGGGCCTGCTGAGATAAGATGCTGCTTGTTTGAGAGATTTTAGGAAAATTTGATGCATGTGCTGGGACGGGCCATTCACATGGAAAAGCCACTGGAAACCTCTCTGATAAGCCCACAAATTAGGTGGGGCAGGGTCTCAGGGAATTACCAGGCAAGCAGTTTGAGCCTGGCTGATGAGTCTCAGATAGGGTGCCCACCTCTTGGCTCTTTGAGGGGAGGGCTCATCAAAGGAGCAGTGGCCTCTGCTAGCACTTCTATTTGGAAGGAAGCTGTCCCAAGCCCTTGCCCTGATGTCAGACAATTTACTTCCTCCCTGTATGTCTCTGGTGCCTTTTAAGTGCTGTTTCAGTGCTGGAGCTCAGAGGGAATAGGTATGGGTGAGTTTGTGCACAGGCCCTTTAAGAGAAACTTCCTGGGACCCCAGAAGCCCTCTGTCTCCCTCAGCCTCAATCCCTACTGATTTTTAAAGCTTTTATTTATTTATTTTTAGAGAGAAGGGAAGGAAGAGGACCAAAAAAAAAAAGGAGAGAAACATTGATGTGTGAGAGAAACATTGAATGGTTACCTCTTGAATGCCCCAAACCAGAAACCTAGCCTATAACCCAGGCATGTGCCTTGAATGGGAATCGAACTGATAACAATACCCAACCCACTAGCTAAAGCAGTCAGGGCTCAATCCCTGCTGGTTTTTATAGCCAGAAATTGTGGGAACCTATCTTCTTGGCACTGGAGCCCTGGTGTGGGGACAGGACCCCTCACTCCTCAAGGGGGACCTCTGCAGCCACATATTCCCCTGAACCTTTAACTGCTGCACACAAGTAGGGGCCAGCCCCTCCCACATCTCTACCCCTCCTTCCATTCTCGATGTGACTTCTTTAATTCCCTAGTTGTAGAACTTCCATTCAGCCAGATTTCAGGCAGTTCTGAATAACATTTGTTCTGTAATTTAGTTTGTAATTTGGATGTGGTTGGGGGAGGAAGCAAGTACTGTGTTGACCTCTGCTGCATCTTGACTGAAAGTTGGTATATCATTACTTCATTTAAAAACCTTACTCAATATGAAATTATTGTTATATGATACATGAATTATAAATTTACCTTCACCACAATATGCTAGCCAATTGTTTCACACCACAGTTGAATAGACCATTTTCCCAATGATTCTATATGCCTTATTACTTAAAATATTTTATATATTGCATAAACTCAAAGCAGACAGTATATGTATATATGTATATATAATCAGTTGGTTGGAGCATCATTTCATAACCAAAAGGTTGTGAGTTTGTTCCTTGGTCTGGGTAGGCTCAATCCCTGGTCCTGGAGCATTTGATCCCTGGTTGGGGCATATACAGAAGGCATCTAACTGATGTTGCTCTCTCTCACTGATGTTTCTCTCTCTCCCTTTTTCTCCCCCTTCTCTCTATAAAAAGCAGTGGGAAAAAAACAAATGTCCTTAGGAGAAGGAGGTAGAAAAGCAGGGGCCTTCGAAACGGGATAAGTTTTAACTGAGAGTAGAAAGGAGGAGGTCTACATAGGGTTGATGAAGTGCTTCACTGGCATTTGGGGGAAAATAAAACCCTAAATATTTTTAGGGAATTAATAATAAAAACTTGTATAAATGGAAGAGTGCAATGGTCCCTATGAAGTGCCAGTTTTTCCTGTCTCACAAGTTTGCTGAAGACTTACCAGAGAGTGGAGCTGGCCAGCTCTTCCAAGCTTACCTCTGGATACAAGGCCTGTACCTTTCACTTACTCAACACTTATTTAGCCCCATTATTCATTGGCCATTTTACTAGGTGCTTATTATACTAAAAAAAAAAATAATAATAATAATATGATTTAGTCCACATTCTTAAGGAGTTCAAGACTTCATTGACTGCATTTTTTCATTGTGTTGGAATTACCCATTTATGGTACTAATTCTGTTTCCAGATTATGGCCTTCTGCAGGGCAGTTTAGATGTTTTATTCATGTTCTACTCTGCACTGTTTAAAACAATTCTTGACACATAGTAGTTGATTATCAATAAATATTTGTTGAATTCTCTGGGAGAAGAATCCCATTATTTTCAGGGTCATTAATATCCAAATCCATGTGGCAATAGAAGGTTAGAGTTATCTACAGTACTAAGTATTCATTGTTGCAAATGAGTGCTTTTTTTTTTCTCTCTCTCCTGCTAAGGGGTTTTCAATGTCACCATGTCAAATAACTGTCTTTTTCTCCTACAGATTCACTCTCTACCCTTCTTCACATTGTCCCCCTCCCCCAAAGGGCTGACCTGTTTCCGTAACATAAATGATCTCCAGCTACCCAGTCTTCTTGCTATGAGGTTTTCTCAGACTGGATAGATTTCTCTACAGAAAGTCTTCAGTCCTTTTGAGGCAGCCTGCTGTGATATGCTCACCTCTCCTTTGGATTCCAATAACTTCTCCTTTCCTTCAAAGCTCAAGTCTGTGAGGACCAACTGGCAGCTAATAGCCCTGTGTTCTTAATAATCCTTCCTGATTCCAATGCATGCGCTATCCCCTCCTTTTTGAATAATCTCTTTGCAAATAAAACTTTGCACTATACTTTTAACTGTGCCACCTATTTATTTGCTATTAACATTTTATCATCATTATTATTTTCCTCAAGAGTTGTGCATGTTTGAGGTAGGCAGGAAAGATAGGTAGGGAGGGAAGTATGGATGTGCAAGTGCAGAAAACAGTTTTATGTTTGAAGTTATCCAATATAGTTGAAAAGTAGTTCCAAAAACTGAAGTGACGCTTTGACAGAAGAATCAGTGAAAATAAAAAAGGTAAAATTTGCATACCCTAAAAAAATAAATGTGTTCAGAAAGTATGGCTATCAGTTGAAGAGCCACAGTGAGTCATGGGCATTTATTTTTTCACTCATTTCACTCCAACATTAACTATTCCTGTTCTGGGACACTCAATGGTTTGTATTTCTTGGCAAGTTGCCAAGAAAATCTATTGGCTATTATTATTTGAAGGTGATGTTATCTATTGTAAATAGAGAATTCTATTCTGCACAAAATTTATTGAGCCCCAAAAAAAACCCTTTTAAACTTCTCAGGAACATAGCCTCAGACTTTCAGGAGTAAATAATAAGGACTCCAAAATGGCATAATTCACTGATTTTTTACTTTCCTTAATTCTTGTGGTGCATTTAGTGCTTACTTTAATTGTAAACATAAACTCCAAATCTTAGGGAATAATGTAAATTACACAATGTTACTTTTGGTCAGTTGACTCAGGATTCTGATAGATCATTGACCTAGTTTTTGCTACTCTGTTACCCTTACACTATAGATAAATATGTAGATAAAAATATCCTAAACATTGTATTTATTTCATTTCTTCTATTCAATAAGCTTTTATGAGAACTAATTAAATAATCAATTTATGATAATTAAGTGCAGAGGAACATAAATAAGACACATTTTCACATTTTTCTTAAGGTACTCAAATGAAGATTGATGGACTGTGAAAATAAATTTTATTAAAAATAAAGTCTCTTGTCAGTTATGTTACAAAGATTTTGGAAGAACTACTTTACTTTCATTGCATGCTTTATTTATTTATATATGTATTTATCTAAACTTCTTGGTTATTTTATATCTTATTTCACTAATTTATTACTCTTTTTATTAAATTTATTGGGATGACATTGGATCATATTAAATTTATTGATGTGACATAAGATCATACAGGTTTTAAGTGTACATTTCTGATACATGATCTGTATATTGCATTGTGTGCGCACCATCCACCAAACTTTTTAAAGTGTCTGTTAAAGGAGCAATTTCAAGGGCATTACAGAGATTGGGAACAAAGCTGTACATGGTAATAGGCATTTTTTGGTGGAGAGAGATACATATGAAATAACCTCTCTTACATTCTAAGGCTTCCTTCTCAGTATTAATATTTTTATAATGTTATCCCAGTTGTGCTATTTATCTCTAATGCAGCGAGTTCAGGCACAGTAAGCTCAGGTTTGATTTTTTGTGTGGTGTAAGGAAAAGATACACACCAGAGTCCTTATATGTGTGCCACCAAGGAAGGCCTGTGTACAAACTGTTAAAATAACTGCAAGACATACTTGATGTCACTTGCCTTAACATCTTGATATTGGAGTAACTTTCTTGTATGTTGAATGTCTCTTATTGAAGCACTAGTACTGTGTCATCATTCTTCACCAAGTAACTTCAGTACAGAGGTGTCATGCACCAGGGAACCAGGAACTCATACTTTTAAGTCACTATTTAATTCATGACTTTGCTATTACGCTTGTCTCCTTGTATTTCCTCATGGTACTCCATTTCATTAATAATAGAAAGTCTCAAGTCTTAACACACTTGATTCTAATGCACTTAAGTTCTTCTGGCTGGCAATTAATGATGTTACTTCCCCTGTTTCTATTTATGCTTATATCACTGTGTTTGAAAAGATATATATTTTAAAAGCAATGAGAGCATTTTTATAAATTCTATATTAGTAAGAATATTTGGGGTTTTTGCATTTTTTGAAAACCAAATACTAAATTTGAAATGGTAAAAAAAATTTTTGGTAGTGCATATATAGGTTTTTAATTTGCCTCTTGACAGAAGAGTATTGGCCTCTGGGAGAGCTATGTCCTCCATGTCCTGTGCTTATAGTTCCAACAGGGCCCTGCAATGTCCAGTGCTAATCAGGTGTGGGTCTTATGTTCCACAAATGAATAAGTAAATAAGTATTAGTTAAACAGCACTCTAGTCTGTAATTGTGAATCAAAACAAGAAAGTAACACTGATTCTCAAGAGGAAATGTATTAAGATCTTAAAGATTTAAAATTCTGATGAACAATTGTTTTTTCATTTTTATGAGAAGCAAAAGTATCTCCATGACACAGGCAACAGTATAGCAGTTTTCCAAAAGGCGATGCAGGTAGTAAAGGTAAAATAAAGGAGGCCAAATGCATGGTGACAGAAGATGATCTGACTTTGGGTGCTGGGTACACAATATAATATACAGGTCATGTATCATTGAAATATACACTTGAAACCTATAAAATCATATTAAGTTCAATGTTTAATAAAATAAACAAACTAAGAAATGTATATCTATTTGTCCCTTCACATAAGACAGTCCAATTTTAGACATGTTGAGGGCTTGGATTACTTAGAGAATGATTTAAAAGCACATTTAAAAGATTCAAAGTATCCAAAAATTACTCTACTAAAATTAAGTTTTCTTGTTTTATATGCCACGAAATCATTCTCTTATTTAAAATATTTAAGATGCTCTCGAATATACAATATGCACACAAGGAAGCTACAGAAAAGTGCAATGGCCTGAGTGCCTAATGAATGCTTTTACTCTTAAAGATTTCATGGAAGGGCCTAGTCTTTCCTTGTCATACATCATGTGGAAACGGGTCTTTAGTCATGTATGATTTTGGGGGGAATGGGTGGGTGGGGAGGGGGACAGAGGGGAGCAAAAAGGGGATGGATGTAATTCAACAACAATAAAAAAAAAAAAAAAAAAAAAAAAAAAAAAAAAAAAAAAAAAAAAAAAAAAAAAAAAAAAAAAAAAAAAAAAAGAACTCAAGCAAAATAAAAGGATCCCTCTCCCCTAAAATCAATCTAGTCAGGTTTTCTAGCTTATCAATCTTAAAAGTGAATGACTAAAATGAAAAACAGTTGGTTTAGAAGCAGTTTTTAAATTTAAGTTTTTAAATAATATTAAATATTACCAATTAAAACTCCATTCAAAAACAGCAGGCATAGCTTCTTTTTTTAGGACAGAAATAAAAAGCTTGCTCAATGTGGTTCTTAAATTAACATGTCTACAGAGACCAAACTGTTCTAAGCTGTTATAAATAACCAAAAAATGATGTTCTGCAGTTTTTTTAAAGTATACATTTTTTTTCCAAACATTAATGCTTTAATTTTAGGAGAGTAGCCTTTAAAGAGAGAAGCCAAATGCATCTTCAAAAAAGCCAAGAATATGATTTCTCCTTTCTCATTTTAATGTTTTTGGCATTGATAAAAGTATCTTATTTTAGATTACTTCTTACTCATGGCATCCACAAAACTCCCAGCCATCTGCATTCTTTCCACATGTCCATGTCAGTGGTTATTTGCCATGCAAGTTAGTTGTTTACAAAGATACATTTTTTAAGCTTAAACTATATTTATGTTTGAGAATGTACCTTTTGGATTATACACTGAAGATTTTTTATAGGATTGCATTCACTTTGCATTTTAAGAAAAAGTTCTTTATAAATTGGAAAAAAATATTATTTAGTGATAAACTGAGTAATTGCTGCTATCCAATGTTCCAAATTTTACTAGTTAGTGACTATAACATTAGATCATGCTTTCTTTTACTTCCTCATTTATTACAGCTTGAGCCTCTACTAATCTAAGCACTGGAAATAGGTTTATTTTACCTCTGAGAGTTTTCCTGGGTCCAACCTCCCATCTAACCTGGAGCAGGTGGCTTCCCCAGCACTGCCCTGCGCATGAGACCACTAAACAAACATATGGGCTCCCAAAACAGTCACCACCCCTGCTGCCTCTCTAATTCTATGCAAGCCTGACCCCTTGCTCTTCTTCTGAAAAATGAGAAAGACCCCTCCTTAATCCCTATAGCACAACTGAGACCACGTTCAAGTGTTAGCTAGATTTGGAAGGGAAATACAGCAGACAGTAAGTCACCATTGCTATAAAAGCAGCTTTTCTTAGATTAGACAGAACCTCAGATCTGTTACTGGTCCAGCTTCAGGCTGACAGACAGCTTGCCAGGAAAGGCCCAGCATATCCATGACTCAGAGCTTTGTCCAAATTCCTAGTCCCAAATAAAGATGTCATTCACCTCAATCTAAGGTTCTAAATTCTCATTTCTTGACTCATGTTGGATCTCATCTAGGATGATTAATAAGAAGATAAACTTTCTCCAAGGGAGAAAGCTGTGATCTTGCCATAAGGAGCCCTTGGAGAACCCTATAACATCATAACCTGTCAGGTTTTTTTCTGCCTTAACTAATGCCTCATTTGAATGCAATCATCCCAGAGAATTGTATGTGCTGGCTTTAGCCAGCCCAGTTTCTTTTTAGCAGTATAAAGCGGGGGGTGGGGGTGGGGGGGGTGTCTTACCTCTAAGACCTTCTTGCCATCCTTTCTATCCTTGCTTTACATTTTAAATACTTGTAGAATGAGACAAACAATTATATAAACACATAGTTATTGATACTTTAGAGTATGGTTCAAATCAAGTTGTGAAAAAAAATTTTTTTTCAAAAGCACATCTGTGAAAGCTCATCTAAAAAAGTCCCCAATTTATATTACTAAACCTTAACTTTCTGTTTTAAAGCATTTGTTGGAGATTTTTCATTGAGTTCAGGATTTTCTTCCTGAGTCAGTACTGTTCTGTCTTTTCATAGGAACAAAGTAACGGCTTCCTCAAGGACCTTCCCCTCACCTTCAAAGTAGCACTTCAGGGACCTTGTGTCAACAGCAGAGAAAGCAGTATGGAAGAGGAGGCCGCCGAAGTTTTTTGTTGGTTTATTTATTTTCTTTTTTGAGTTTTTAAAAAATTTTATCTATTTTATTTTTTTGAGACCACCAAGTTTTCAAAAATCCCCAGTTTTAGAATCCAGAATACCCTGTAAGAAACTACTCTAAAATTCACCTTACAAAAATATTTTCCGCTCCCGACTCTCATTTGGGCGAGGCTAGATGCTGGAGCCTGAGCTCCAAGCTGCAGGCTGCTGGTTGGGTGCAGGTCGGCTCCAAGTGCCACTTTGATCGCCTTTGCCTTTCTCTGCTGTCCCCACGGAGAATTCGTGTTTTCCTTTGTAACAATCTCATACCACTGTTCATCAGTGTGTCTAAATGGTATTTTGAATATAATTAATGTTTTTTTCTTTCTGTATTTTCCCCTTTTCCCTCCCTGCTGTTTTTTTTTTTTTTTTTTTGCCCAGGGCAGTTTTAGAAAAACCAACCTTGTCTCCCTCCCCACCCCACTCCCCCCCAAAAATCCCACATTGAGGACATTTTAATAGGTGACTATAGGAAAAATATCAAGAAAAAATTTTGTGCAAATGAAGGTTGAAAGGCTAGGGGAAGGTAGCAGAGAACATAGCACCTTTCTCCCAGGGGAAGATTTCCCTGGCCTGGGGAAGGGAGGGAGAGAAAGAGACTAGTAGGTCCCAGGAGAAGAAAGGACTTGGTGCCCTGAGCATGACAGCATCAGTAATAATAACAGCAGCAGCAATGATAATAACAGCTGTTATCCAACACATACTATGTACCTGGTATCACCCTAAGCAATTTATATCAAATTACCTCCTTTTGTCCTACCAACTCTGTGAGGTAGATAACAGACAAGGTCTGTCGCAAAACTACTGGCCACCAAACTGAATCATATTGACATTGGCTCCATACTTTCAGGACAGACCTCATGCATAGCTCTAACTTTGCTGATGAAAAGCTGAAGCTTGGGAAATTGAAAGTAATTTTGCCTGAGATCACACGGGTAGGCCCAGAATACAAGTCCAAGTAATGCCAAAGTCAGCTTTCCTAAACAGTGTGCGACTCTGCCTATCCATAGCTCAGCCCTCCAGACCAGCTGCCTAGAGAAGTTGTGGGGAAAGGCATCCACAGCTTTGTAAAGGCTATTTTGTCTTGCAGGACACAGATGTGGTCCCAGGCCACTGAGTCTGAGGAGTCCTGCAGACAGGGCAAGCAAGGAATATCTGGAGGTCGAGTCCTCCACCCTCCTTTCCTCCCAAATTCCAAACACCAGGTGAAAGGGTCTGGTAGAACTAAGAATTACCAAAGTCAATGGTTTTTGCTGGCCTGGAAGATGGTGGTTTGGTACAAAAAATCATCAAGAGTGATTATTTTCTAACCACTATGCTGTCCATCTGAAACTAATACAAAAAATAACACTGAATATAAACTGTAACTGAAGAATGATAAAAACAAAAAATAAATATAGCACTATAAAAAATAATTATTAAAACTATAATAAAATATTTCTTGTGTACGTACATTTGTAAAGTGAGATTTATACCCATTACATATATTATCTCCCTTCCCCCTCTTATCACTTTGCATTACAAATAGAGCCTTTTCTATAGATTATGAACCACCACCTGTTAGGATTCTGTTATTTTGTTACCTGCAGCATGCCAGGCATATACTTGATGAAAAGGGTTATTGAAATACCCTTAACAAGACTTTTCTATTACTCTATTTTCCCCCTGTAAATTCTGTTCCAACACTTAAAATGTTGGAAGTCTTTGCTGTAATTATAAAGTCAAATAACACGAATAATACACTTCATCTGTTCTTGCTCTTAAAAGTGTATTTCTTTTTTTCACCCCTTATTCTTCTTTCTTATACTAAGATAATGTATTGATAAAAAATCAGAAAATATAACATGAAAACATTTTAGACAAAATGTTCATTACTTTCACTATGCAATTTCTAAGGGTAAAGAGCATTTAAACACTGTGACAACAATAGCTGCAGAATTTATCAAGAGAACAATGTAGATGACTAGGAAGAGGAAATACATTCTCTGTACAGGAGTGATGCCATAGAAAACTGCAACAAATGACTCAGCAGGTCTTAGGAGGACTGTCAAGGGCCAGAAGGCCAAGCAGTGTCACCTAAGAGGAAAATTGGCCAAGGAATCAAGACTACTCCTAGTGTTAAAGCAACTTAAGTAAATCAGAGCTATTATTGATGTCTGTGATGATAACAGCTACCTAGCTAGTGTGCTGCCCTTCTTACTCACTTCCTTCCTATTTCTCCACCTCTTTGTGGTTCTTGAGCTTGGGTCCTGTGAGTTGGCCAATTCTCTAGTCTCACAAACCTCAAGTAGAATTGTTAGCTTGTTTGTTTGTTTTTGGTTGAACAACATACATGTATGGCTTTTATTTGAATGCACAGAGAATAATTATGTCAGTAACACCAAAGTACTTGCATAAACTTAAAAATATGAACTAAGATTTGAAGACATTTGAGGAAAAGCTTAGGCTCTTACTCTTATTCCTTCATTCATGTGCAGACCACCCAGTCACCATGTAATGTTTACTACATGTCAGGCACTGCTCTAGGTGCTGGAACTCACAGGTTCACTGGGAAGACAGACATGTGAATAAATTCTATGTGTAGAACATTGGGCATTGTAAAGTTCCATGGGAACACAGAAGGGAAAAGAAATACAGAACATAAAGCAGGATTTCTAGAGAAGAGAGCTTTTGCGCTAGACCTTGGAAAGGTGATATAAATGTGTCAAAGGACTCAGAGGGGAACAAACAGCCAGAGGAAAAAGGAGCATTTTCAAAGACCTGGAATTATGAAAGAGTCTGGTATATTTCTGGATTGGAAACTGTTCCAAGCAGATGATGTCAGCATGGGGTATGAGACGAGAAGAATAGGAGATGATGTGGGGAAAGAAAGCAAGGCTGTGATTGGCTTTTATGCTTTAAATTAAATCTTTAATTTAAAGATTGTTATAGATTTGACTGTTAGAGCTACTTTTTGATGGCAGCATGTTATACTGTTGGCTGGGTGGGGACTGATGTGAATGTGCTATTTCTCTCCACTGATGGCAAAATGATGGTTGTGCTAGGGTTAGAACACCTGAATCCTGCAGGAACAAAGGATCCAGAGCTGGCCACAGCTCATAGTAGATAGATCTACACACAGCGAATACCCATTGCTGTTCTTGACTTACTGGAGTTTGGCGTGTGTGTGTAATGATATTTAGTTCTAAAACTGGTATAAAGAAAAGTGGGCTTGGGTGAAGTGTAAATCTGAGTGGAGCTCATTCAGGTACTAGAGATTCTTAATTATGCCTCTGCTCATGGCTTCATGGACAGAGTTGCCTTTCAGGTTCCTGTGAGACATGAGTAATAGGTATACTATGTGAATGTTTCTCTGACCCACCCCTCCCTTAGTAGATGGGGGAGTATTTTAGTTTAAGAGAAAAAGGGAAGCAGAGAGGAACTGGTGTGAGAGATAAAATCCTTGAGAAAAGGTCCTTGTTAGTTTTTCTCATAAGTTTAGTCCTTTTTTTCTTAAAATTAGTCAGCATGGCAGAGTGGTTAAGATCAAGTTTTAGAGGTAGATTATTCTTGGCTTGTATTCTGATTTTATCAATTAACAGCAGTGAGAACTGTGGCAAGTGGGATAACATCTCATAACCCAATTTCTCATCTGTAAACTGGGCAACATAACACCTATGTTGAGACTAGTAAAAGTCAAATGAGGTAATATGTGGAAAAGTACTTAACACAATGCCTGTCACATGGAGATCATAAACTAAATTAACTTTGGTCAGAGATTTCCTATGAAGGATCTCTTTGGATAAGATACATGTTGGTCACAGATTTTTTTCCCCAATAAAGCTTTAAGGCTATTTCCATGTTCAATATGTCATCTTTATTTCCTATGTCTCAGTCGTAACCTTCTGAGCCTCCTCTCTGTTCCTAATGTTTTCTGTAAGGTACACCAGGCCGCATTCCTCTTTCCTGTATAGCAGTTCCTGTCTCCTCTTTGTTTCTTTCTTGATACTTGGATGTCTGTTGCATGCTTTGGTTCTTCAATAATCATGTCAAAGAAGTATTTTTATTTTATTTATTTATTTAAAAGATTTTATTTATTATTTTTTAGAGAGAGGGGAAGGGTGAAAGGTAGAGAGGGAGAGAGACATCAATGTATGGCTGCCTTTCACCTGCCTCCAGCTACAGACCTGGCTGGAGACCTGGCTTGCAACCTGGTTATGTGCCCTGACTAGGAATCAAACCAGGGACTTTAGGGTTCGCAGGCCAGCACCTTATCCACTGTGCCACCAGCCAGGGCTCAAAGAAGTATTTTTTGACTGTGAAGTAGCACATTAACAATTATACACTATGACTCCACATTTTCTATTTGCTCTTAAGAACTTCCTTAGGGTTTAAGAAAATCAAACCTCTCTTTTTAAGTTGAGTCCTTAGTCATGAATATTGGAAAAGTAAGAACTGAAAGTTACCAGATACAAGATTGTAACTACACTTAAATACCTAATCATTACATAATGAAATATGTGTTACACTAGAAAATTTGACATTAGAATGACAATGTTTGGAAATAGTTGGCTTGTTATTTCTCAGTAAAGATTATTTGTATTCACACTTGGGAGTGAGGAATTACCTTTCCTTCTATAGGCTTTTTCCAAATTAATCAAGAAAAGGTTACTACCACCTGTCAGAGATAGATTTTGTATAATTATAATTTAGCATGCTGAGGATGGAATTTTGAATTAGAAACTCTAGGTTAAAAGATCATGCTTTCTCTGGCAACATATTAACTTACTGTCTCTCAGTTCTTCCACTTCAAATGGAATCAGCAAATCCTTACCTTCCTTTGCTTATAGTTCTCTATAAGTAAAGGAAATGCTGTAATGCTGAAAAAAAGTTATAGTAAGAAAACATTTTGTGCTCCTGAAGGAAAACTACTATTTAAACTCAAGCTATTATTATTGGAAATAATAAGAGCACTGGAGCAGAATCATGCACACCCTGACCTATGAGTTTTAGTAGGCAGCTTTGAGGATTCTTGCTCACTTTATTGTCACAGTCATAAAGCTGACAGGAGAGCCCTCAGTTAAACTAAGGAGGTGGAAAGGACCAGGTCATTAACAGGGGACAGCAAAGACAATGTCATGCATAACCATTTTATGTTACTGTTGACATCCTTGAAAGCCTCAGTGTTATTCAAAACAGAAGTGTAGAATAGGAGGCATTGCTACCTTAATCAAAAATAGAAAACAGTGCAAGATGTGCATGTGGGCAGAATGAATAGTAAGAACTGGCACAGCCAGTTACACCCTTCCTTCCTTTGTAATCTGATCTATAGTATCTTTTCTATTGTTTTCCAGCACAAATCTAAATTCTTTGTATCTAACAGTGTCTTAATATTCTGGACTTTGAGTGCCTTCAAAAGTAGTGGTTTCAGTTTTAATTTTCTCATGAGTCAGGTCAGTAAATATCCTAACTAGTATAAATATCTTCAGCTTTGTGTTGAAATTTTTGTTTTGCTTTGTAAACCTAATATTATCTTGTAGCAGGTGCAGATTTTGTGTTTTTTGAGTTCTTAATGAACATAAATCCCCAGTGGAGATATTTTTCATTCCCTGAATGCCATTGTTCTGATAAACGATGCTTATAAAACAGAGAGAGATCTTTTGCTAGGTGCCATGTCTAAGCATATATTTCAAGAAAGGCCAGCGTTCATCAGGAAATGGGGAACTGCCTACGGGTTACTATAGATATACACTTATATCCTTGAGTAAGTTTGCTAGAGAGAAAACTACTTTATTTGTCCCAGTCATCTGGCTTCCGTGAAGTTCATAGAAAGTGTGTCACACCATGAAATTGTTATGTGCCTCCTTCTATGTTCCTGGAGCCATTTAGCTCTTAAAACATAATTTAAAATGATAATTGCTGGAAATGAGCATAATCAGGAAAGTGTTCCAGGGCAACTTTGCAAATAAATACAGAGCATTTATAAACACACTTCAAAAAAACTTGTTTCCCTGATCCAACTTAAGGGATATCTGAGTGAGAGAATAAAATGAAACCAATGTGTCTATCATTCACCTAGCCTATATCATAATATTCCAGAAACAAACACCTGTTTTTTTCTCTCTCTCTCTCTCTCCCTCCTTCCCTCCCTCCCTCTTTTCCTCTCTCTCTCTCTCCATCCCCCTTCTCATTGATAGAAATAAAGACAATGAGGCCCTGGCTGGTGGCACAGTGGTTAAGGTGCCGGCCTGCGAACCCAAAGGTCGCAAATTCGATTCCCCAGCCAGGGCACATAACCAGGTTGCCAATCAGGTCTCTAGTCAGGTCTGTGGCTGGAGGCAGGTGAAATGCAAACCATATATTGATGTTTCTCTCTCTCTGTGCCTCTCTCCCTTCCCCTCTTTCTAAAAATAATGAAATTAAAAAAATCTTAAAAAAATAAAAATAAAAAAATAAAGACAATCATGGTGGTGTAAAATCTGTGAGGCCAATGATTGCTATGTTAATAAAGTTCTCTTTAGCAGACAATACAAACTGCTAGATACAGTGACAGATTCCGTCTTTACAACTTTTTCTTGAAAGTTTAGAGCTCCAATCCCATCCTAAAATAAATATAAACCTAATAAACTCCTACTAATTATTCATGAGAAGTTTGTTGGGACTGTCAGACACAGTGGCTAGTCTCTGAATATAGATGGATGCTTCTGACCTCTGTCTCCATTCTGATCTTGCTCCAGAGCTAGCACCTGCCATTTCTGACTGCTGCTGGATATTTTCTTGTAAATGCCTAAAACTTGACATGGCTAAAGCTAAAGTTAAACTTGGGTTGTGTGTTTGACCTTTACATCTCTTAGGCAATTGGCAAACTCTATCAATGTTTGGACCATCCCTCTCTCTCTTTCTCTCCCTTTCTCTCCTCAGCTTTCTTCCTTTTGTCCATTTGTGCTGTTTTCCAAGCAGAATATATTAAGTGTGTTCTCTTTGTTGATTTCTGGATATATAGGCATAAATGAAGCAGCCACATGGTTGTCTATCTTCCTTTACTGATATAACTAAATCTTTGTTTTCAGTCTCTATTATCTTGTTTTCATCCTCTTCCCACCAAACTCCAATCCATCCTACATATTGTTACCAAATTACAAAATTTTCCTGTGAATACATCACCCTTTGGTTAAAAACAAACAAATCACTTCTGGCTAAGATGGAGGCATAGGTACACATGCATCTCCCTTCACAACTAAGAAGGAATACATCTACCTCAAAACTAGAGACAACCAGAAATAACACAAAATCTAGCTGCATGGAAATCCAACAAACAAAAGATATAAAGAAGAAATACTCATCCAGACAGGTAGGAGGGGTGGAGCCAGAACATAGAGGACATGGTTTGGCAGTGTAGTTTGGCAGCACCACGGCTATGGAGGGATGGCAGCTCTGGTCGGCCAGCAGAAAGTGCAGTCACACGTTTATAAAAAAAAGGGAGTGGGGGGGCTGGCTGTTGGTACAGTGGATAAGGCACTGGCCTGCGAACCCAAAGGTTGCTGGTTTGATTCCCAGCCAGGGCACATAATCAGGTTGCAAGCCAGGTCTCCAGCCAGGTCTGTAGCTGGAGGCAGGTGAAAGGCAACCATACATTGATGTTTCTCTCCCTTTCTGCCTCTCTCCCTTCCCCTCTATCTAAAAATAAAAATAAAATCTTTAAAAATATATAGGGACACCTGGGAACTTGCCCATCACCAGATCACCCTGTGTAGCTCACAATTCTGGTGCCAAGGAGGAATAAAGCCTTATTGCTTCTGACTGTGAAAACTAGTGGGGGTTGGGGCAGAGACCTATTTGTTTAGAGGCCCCCATGGTCCTAGAATGTCCACAGACCCTCCATTCCAGGAACCACAGCCAGGGCAACAGCTAGAGCTAGTCCCATACAGGAAGTGGGAGAAGTGCCTGGAAAAGGTGCAAGTGCTGAGCAGGTGGCATTGTTCCCCCTTAGACCCCTTTCCCACATACAGAACCACAATGTGGTGAAAAAGTTCGCCCAGTAGACA
Organism: Noctilio leporinus; assembly: GCA_004026585.1. Taxonomy (NCBI): domain Eukaryota; kingdom Metazoa; phylum Chordata; class Mammalia; order Chiroptera; family Noctilionidae; genus Noctilio; species Noctilio leporinus. The sequence goes on from PVIW01002584.1 coordinate 21,847, forward strand.
CAAATAACTAAGCTTCCTTCCCTTACAATATTACAGATGTGATAGCTCTACTTAAGACACCAGAGACAAACATAGGAGCCTGTCAAGTTGAGGAGACAGAGAAATAGGGCCCCCAAAAGAAAACAGATCAAGGTTCCAGTGGGAGAACTAAGTGATGAGGAGATAGCCAACCTAACAGATGCAGATTCAAAACACTAGTGATAAAGATGCTCATAGACTTGACAGATATGCTTGAGTACAGCAAACGCAGAAGAGAAGAAGCAAGGGCTATGCTAAATGACACAAAGGAAAGTCCACATGAAACCAGTGGTGAAGGGAAGGAAATCAGGGTTCAAATCAATGATTTGGAACAGAAGGAAGAAATAAGCAGTCAATTAGTACAGAATGAGGAAACAAGAATTGAAAACAAAAAAATGAGAAGAGAATCTCTGAGATGATTAAATGTGCCAACATCCAAATCATAAGGGTGCCAGAAGGAGAAGAGGAAGAGCAAGAAATTGAAAGTGTGTGAAAAAATAATGAAGGAAAACGTCCCTAATTTGGGGAAGGAAATGGACATAGAGGTTGAAGCACAGAGAGGCCCAAACAAACTAGACCCAAGAAAGACCACACCAAGATATATCATAATTAAAATGCCAAAGTTTAAAGATAAAGAAAGAATCTTAAAAGCATCAAGAGATAAAAAGAGAGTTACGTACATAGGAGTTCCCGTAGGCTATCAGCTGATTTCTCAATAGGAACTTTGCAGGCAAGAAGGGACTGGTAAGAAGTATTCAAAGTGATGAAAAGCAAGTACCTATGACCAAGATTACTATATCCAACAAAGCTATCATTTAGAATGAAAGGGCAGATGAAGTGCTTCCCAGACAAGGTAAAGCTAAAGGAGTTCATCATAACCAAATCCTTATTATATGAAATCCTAAAGGGACTTACTTAAGAAAAAGATCAAAACTATGAACATTAAAATTACAACAAACTCACAACTATCAACAACAGAATGTAAATACATACATAAATAAAGATTAAAAAGAAACAACCAGAATAGGATCAGAATCATAGGTATGGAGACCATTGGGAAGGTTATCAGCTGGGAAGGGAAAAGGGGAGAAATCGGGAAATGGTGCAGGGATTAGGAAACGTAATTGGTGAGTACAAGATAAGGGAAGTTTAGAATAATACAGGAAAGGGTGAAATTAGGGAGTTTATATGCATGATCCATGGATACGAACTAAGGGGGGGTCCTGGGTGGAGGGGAACTAAGGGGAAAAAATTGGGACAGCTTTAACAGCATAATCAATAAGCTATACTAAAAAAAATCCTTAGTAGGTGTTTATTTTTTATAGAAAATGGAAGTGGTTTGGGGGATAGGTGTAGGAAGAAGCAATTCTTTCCCCTTTCCCCTCCTCAAGCCACCCCTGACATATCTTTCCAGTGGATGCCCTCTTACCTTCTTCCTAAGGTCTCCACCTCAGTAGGATCGATGAGTCTACCTTCTGCACAAGCAGCCTCAGCACCATCATTATGTTCATCCTCTTCCCAAGCTGCCTCAGCAGCATCGATATGTCCATCCTCTTCCCAATATGCCTCAGCAGCATCGATGTTTCCACCACCTGCACAAGCCATCACTGGTCTTCCCAAGTGATATGCTTTGCTCACCTATTTCTTGGGAAAAAAAATAGAAGTGAACACTTCTCACCATTTTGTCAGTACAAATTCAACCTTTAAGATTTGATTCAAAATATAGATCAATCATAAAACATTCTTTGATTCTCTAGGCTAGAGATTGATACTTTTATTTTTCTAGGAAGGGCCAGATAGTAACTATTTCAGCTTTTTGGGGCCCTACAGTCTCTGTAGCAACCTTTCAACTCTGCTGTTGTATCATGCAATCAGATGTAAAAAAAAATTGTTCAGAAAGATTATAACTGTATTCCAAAAGAACTTTTTGGACATTGAAATGTTACTTTCAAACAATTTTCAAATGTCATGATTTGTGAGTCTTTTGAATTTTGTTCAACCATTAAAAATATAAAAAAAAGGTCTTAGCTCATGATCCATAATAAAACAGGTGGCCTGGCCAGTGTGTTCAGTGGACTGGTGACGGCCTGTGAACTCAGAGGTCACTGGTTCGATTCCCAGCCAGGGCATATAACGAGGTTGCAAGCCAGGTCTCCAGCCAGATCCATAGCTGGAGGCAGATGAAGGGCAACTGTACATTGATGTTTCTTTCCTTTTCTTCCTCCCTCCCTCCCTGTCCTTCTTTCTAAAAATGATGAATAAAACCTTAAAAAACAAAAATAAAGCACATACACAAAAAAGACAGGTGGCATGTTGCTTTATATATTGATCTACATTGAATTCAGGTATGTGTTTGTTTACTAAGACAAGAATCCATAGAAGTAGGATTTTTATTTCATAGATCTTCCTATTTCCTCATCATCTATCATGATATCTTTTTATTTTTAATTTTAATTTTTTATTTTTAAAGCACTTTAAAAAAGATTTTATTCATTATTTTGAGAAAGAAGGGCAGGGAGGGAGGAAAAAAGGGAGAGAAGCATCAGCGTATGGTTGCCTTTCACCTGCCTCGGACCTGGCTGGAGACCTGGCTTGCAATCTGGTTATGTGCCCTGGCTGGGGAATTGAACCAGTGACCTTTGGGTTCACAGGCTGGTGCCCATCCACTGAGCCACACCAGCCAGGGCTGATATCTTTTTAAATTGAACGTATTGGGGTGACATTGGTTAATGAAATTATACAGGTTTCAAGTGTACAACTCTATAATACACATAATGATATCTTCCATGTAATGAATGCTTCAAGAAGATATGATGGAATTCAAGCAAGCTCTCTTCAATGAGTCTTTCTGCCTCTATATTTAGGTCAAAGTAAATAAGAATTAACATTTTCTACAGATAATTTATGGCACAATTATTGTCTCTTTCATGTGCTCATGTGTGAATTTAAAATACAACTTTTTGTTAATTAGATAAATGTGGCATCAACTTTTAAAAAATAATCAGTATAGCATTTATATGGAAATACTTTCTTGGCAAATAAAATAAATTTAAAAAACAATATGACAAAGTTAGGAGAGCAGCAATGAGAACTTCAAAAATGTACTTTTCGAACCAGGACATTGAATATATCCTTCTTCAAGACCTCTTAATCAGCAACACTCAATGCTCCCATGGACCCGGACAGTGCACTTATGGGTGGGACGGACACATCCCGACATCTTCGTTCTGCCTGGGCTCCTGGATGGCAGATCCGAGACCACTGAACAAGTCATGGTTATCATAGTCTTTGCAAATAGTGCCAACTTTAAATTTAAGTAACAGTTAAATAAAAAGTTGCATATTTAATTAATTAGAAATGTAGGTATTTCCAGGTATAGAAACACGCCACAACGGAAGACAATCAGGGTATTTTCTCCTATTAGCTTTATAACCCCCAGTCTCAAAAAAGTGCTAGATACTCTTCCAAGCAGATGAGAGGATAGAATAAACTCTGCAATTCTTTTGGTTTTTATGTTTGTCATTAGTTTTTCAGGCCAGCTGGCTAAGCATGGACTATTTCTAGCCTAAAGGAAGCTCTAAGGAAGACCTTGTGATTTAGTTGCTAAGTAAGTATTTCTGCAGATGCTGTTATCTTTAGGCGACGATGCCCTACTTTGCAAATGAAACCATGCATTTATTTTAAAGTAGTTATATTTCTGAAATCTTGAGCTTTCTAATCTGGGATTCTGCTGCTAACTACCAGTGTGTTTTAAGACACTGACCCTCATTTTTAAAGTAAAGTATTAGTTTGCATCGTGGGCAAATTTCTTTCTGGCTTTATAGCTCGACTTGCGTTTTAGCGCCCACTAGGACTGAACATACCCCGGTTTCCTAGCCAGAATGGAGAAGAGACTGCCTGGTCTAGATTGTGTAGCACGGAACTCCCAACGCTCACGAGGTGCAAATATGGGACCCTCTTCATGCATAACAGGAAAATGCACATGGTGACATGGATAACTTGGTCCTTTTTCACATGTACTTCCTGCTTCTGAGAAGTCCCTACTCATGAAAGGATATAATATACTCTCTGGTTCGTCACCAGTGTTCATAATACTTTAAACAACTAGGGTTACTTTGGGTTAAGCAGGATTGAAAAATATTATTATTTTTTTGGCCATGGGAGCAAGTCATGAAAGACTTATTTCTAATTACTCACTTGTCTTCTTTGCTGAAATTCAGTTTCAGTCCCTGTTCTTCTCCTTCTTTTCTTTTGAAATTTCATTTTCTACCTTACATTAAAGTTAAGTGGTTTGTAAATTGAACTGTTTAATCCAGACAAATATGATTTCCTTGGTTCTCTTTATTGTTCTGATCACATTTGCGCGGAAGAACAGTGTGTCCATCTGGGGCACACTATGAGGACATGAGTGTGATTTGGGAGTAAGGCTTATTTTCAAATACTGATTCCACTGTTGACTGACTGTAGTAAATTGGGAAACAATTTAACCTTCCTGAGCCTTAATGTTTTAATCTTTTTAAAGACTAAATTTAAAAAGTATACGAAGAATCTAATGCACTATTTAACTCAGAGTAGCAGTCTAATAAACATTACTTCCTGGTCCCACTTCCTCACCTAGAATTTTTAATTGTTATTGTTTGCTGCTGTTATAGTCTGGCAATTGAGTAACTGCTGATTTTCATGACTATAATTATATTTCATTGTGAAATATACTTCTAAGGCTCTCAGAATTTTTATTGGATGCTGCATCTACTACACATTCCCATCCTCCATCCTCATGCTCACAAAATATGAAACAAATAGCTACTCTTTTGCACAGTTTGCTTACTAAGGGAAAGCTAGAACTAAAAAGGAGTTAAATTTGAGGCTACAAACAGTAAATGAAGGCAGTGGGAGTAGCACCTAAAATTCTTGCTTTCCATGGTGCTAAGATAAAGATGATTAGATTCTGTTCTCTGCTGGGAATGTCTTATCACCTATTTTGTATAAGTATCCAGAGAAATGATGTGGCATTTTGTTTAGTTAAGAAAACATTGCACAGAAAATTTTAGGCTGCTATAATATTTTAGTGCATGATATGCTGTGTTTCAACATAAAAAAATTTAAATAGTTAAATAGTCTGCCTAATCTATTAAAACATAACATCCAATAATAGCCCTTCTCAATCTTAAATTCCAAATTGAAGTTTTATTTAATATCCAGTGAGTATTAGCTTTAGCTTCTCTAACTAGTGATCACTTTTGGTCTTTACAAACCTTGATTTTGTATAATAATAATAATATATAATAATAGTAAACATAATAAATTTGACATTAATTTTGATGAATCTTCTAAAATGAATTTAAGGCTTCTTTGAAAACATATTTAACAGTAGTATTAATAAAATAAAAATTCTATTGAATACTTGAAGTGAACTTGAAAGTAATATCAAGCATTAGCAACCACTTCATGTTAAATGTCATTTTATTTTATTTCCTCATATCAGGGCACATGTCTAGGTTGCAGGTTCAGTTCCTGGTCAGGGCACATATGAAAGGTAACTGATCAATGTTTCTCCCTCATATTGATATTGCTCTTCCTCTCTTTTTCCCTCCCTTCTCTCTCTCTAAAAATAAAATTTTAAAATCTTTTAAAAAAGAAAATGTGTGGAACTCCTTGTTCTGATGGCACTAGCAGGGTGCACCCTGCCTCCCCTTAAGGCCCAGGCCATGAGCCTTGACTAGGTTGTTGAGAACTGAGACTGGTCCTTAATTAAATGTCCTGGTGGCTGCTGGGGAAAAAAAGAAAAAGAAAAAAAGAAAATGTGTAAAGGCAATTTAGCTTACTGTTTTTAGATTCTTCAAATTGTGCATAGTGTTTGACTTAGTATTTACAACTTTGGAAGCTGAACTTCAGAAACAAATCAGATATTTAAATAAGCTTCATGAATAAATATGTTTATCACAGCATATATGAAATTCAAAAAACTAAAACATGGTTGATTAAGAAAAATGTGGTACATCTATCTATTCGATAAAATATTTTACTGCCACTAAAAATATACAATAATACAGTGAAACATTAGTGTTATAATAGGGGAAATCAGGGTACAAAACTATGTTTATAATAACATTGCAATTATGGTATTAAAATATGCTGAATAAAAAAGCCCAAAGTAAGTAGATGGGAAGAAACAAAGATCCGAGCAGAAATAAATGAAACAGAGACTAAAAAGACAACAGAAAACGTCAATGAAACTAAGAGCTATTTTTCTGAAAATATAAGCAAAAAATTACAAATATTTTCCTAGACTCACCAAGATAAAAGGTATAGGATTCAAAGAAAGAAAATAAGAAAGGAAAGAGGAGACATTACAGCTGATAGCACAGAAATACAAAGAATCATAAAAGTCTACTATCAACAATTATGTGCCCAAATTGGACAATCTAGAAGAAATGGATCCATTCCTAGACACATAAAATTTACCAAGACTGAATCATGAATAGGAAATCTGGACTGATTACTAATAAGGAGATTGAATCAGTATTCAAAAGCCTCTCCCCAAAACAAATCCAATACCAGATAACCTCACTGGTAAATTCTACCAAACCTTTAAAGGATTATGAATAACCAGTTCTTCTCAAACTCCTCCAAAAATAGAAGAGAAGGAGGAACCACCCCCAAAGTCACGTTCTTAATCCTCATCTGAGGATGTGTTTTTTAAATTGATTTTAGAGAGAGAAGAAGGGGAAGAGAGACAGAAAAAGAGGGGGAGGCTAAGAGAAAACCATTGATATGAGAGATAAACATTGACCTGTTGCCTCCCATACATGCACCACCTGGGGATTGAAACTGCAACCTACATACATATGTGCACTAACCTGGAATCAAACCAGCAAACTTTTTTTTTTTTTTTTTAAGATTTTATTTAATCATTTTCAGAAAGAGGGGAAGAGAGAGAGGCAGAGAGGGAGAGAGACGTCAATGTATGGTTGCTTTTCACCTGCCTCCAGCCACAGACCTGACTGGAGACCTGGTTTGCAACCTGGTTATGTGCCCTGGCTGGGGAATCGAACCTGTGACCTTTGGGTTCCAGGCCGGCACCTTACCCACTGTGCTACCAGCCAGGGTGCATCAAGCCAGCAAACTTTTGATGTACAGGACAATGTTCCAACCAACTGAGCCACATGGCCAGGGCTCCAAACTCATTCTACAAGGCCAGCATTACCTTGATACCAAAAGCCAACAATGATACCACAAGGAAAAGTTATAGGCCAATATCTTTAATAAACATAAATGCAAAAATCTCCAACAAAATACTAGCAAGCCAATTTTAACAATGCATTAAAAAGATCATACACCATGATCAAGTGGGATTTATTCCAGGGATTCAAGGATGGTACAACATATACAAATCAGTCAAAGTGATATATACTGCATTAAAAAAATAAAAGACAAAAATTGTATAATCTTCTTACTAGATAAAGCATTTGACAAAATTCAGCATTCACTTGATCTAAAAGCTCTCTCAACAAAGCAGCTACAGAGGAAATGCACCTCAACATAATAAAGGCCATATGTGACAAGCTCATAGCTAACATCATAGTCGGTGGTAAAAAGCTGAAAGCTTTTCCTCTAAGATCAGGAAGAAGCCAAGGCTACCTACTCTATTCATACTTATTCCATATAGTACTGGTAACCCCAGACAGAGCAATTAGGCAAGAAAAAGAAATAGAGCATCAGAAAGAAAAAAGAACATTATTACTATTCACAGATACTATATTTTATATAGAAAACCCTAAAAACTCTTCCAAAAACTTTTAAAACTAATTAAACAAATTCAATAAAGATGCAGGATACTGGTGATTTAAAATGGAGTATTTTCAGGTCATCATTTTGGCATCATGTTTACCGCTCACAAAGAGAGAATTTGGAACTGAAACAAGATGTCCTTTAAGATGCCCTCCTCAGAATGTGCTGGAAGTCCCACACCTGACAGCGTCAGCACATTCCTAGAATGTCTTTTTCTTTTGCTGTGTCCGGTCTGCCAATGAGTAACACCCACGCAAACAGGAAGATTAAAATATCTACTATCTCTGTGGTCTCTAAAAATAAACTGCCTGCAAAAATACAGGCTAAATGCATAATGTTTTTCTTTAAAAAACTTAGTACATCAGCATTTCCTCAAGTACCAGTGTGACACACAGCCTGACTGCTGGATGAGGTGGCTTGGCCAGGATAGCAAGAGAACAAACATTTTAAGGGAAATTCTAGTAGCAGAAACAAAGATGTTATCTGCAGATGAGCCATTGGAAGATTTTCTAGGTAAAAGTAATTTGTTTAGATGAAAGCTTTGTTTGCAGAAGAATATTTCCTAAACTTGGGGAAGACACACCTCGAATGAGTCTGACTCATGAAGAGTATGGCTCATCATTAATAATATTATATAAAGATGTTCTTAACAACTGGTTAGTGAGAATCATATATAAGCATATGATTCTTGAAATACCAGGAAAACTGTTTGGATGTTGAGTATATTATAAGTTCTCTTAAATGAGTAGGAAGAGCATGAGAAAAATGCATTTAATTTTTTCGTATGTAATCATGAGGTGAGTGCAGTAGAATATGTAGAGGTACCATAGCTTTAAAGGCAGAAAGCTCCAGTTTTCTAATCTGTGAAACAGAAATAGTAATTCCTATGTTAGGAATATTTATAGATTAAATGTATGATTATTTTTGTAAGCAGTTTATCTTGGAAATAATATGCTGAACTGGTATGGGACATTTAAAGATGGCTGAATATTAGGAATTTACTTTCACCCCATTGGATAAAGTACCCAAATGAATGACAATTAAGGAGGTTTTGGGAATGAGAACCAGGGCACAGTCATATTCAATACTGTGATGTTGTATATAACTTTGTCTTGAAGAACAGCCTAGAAAATATTGCACAGGTAGGAAAGAGAATAGGAATTAAGATGGTCAAATTGAATGAGTGGGTCAAAGTGTTAAACCTGCCGAGAAAGGTGAGAAAAGCAAGCATGACTTGGTAAAGAAGAAAACTGCCTGAACCGCCAGGTAATCATTTGATCTGGACTGAAAGAAAGGATGGATGTACAGTAACAAGCAGAACTAATTATAGACATTGATGGAGGCTGTGATCTCTTTTATGATGTGAATTTGAAGGATTGCGTAACATAGCTCCCTACTTGAAAAACTCACTGACTTGCTCTCAGGATTCCCATTGGATTCCCATTGCCTGTCACTAAAAAATGTTCTTGGATAAAGAATGAGTATCTTAGGTTGCCTCCTCCTAGAAGCAGACCTGAAAATAAGGATTCAAGTTTAAGTATATCAGTTCCTCAAATGATATACTTTTATCCAATATTGTTTCATTGAAACATCAGTGAGAAGCATAGATAGAAACTTAACTCGTTTATATCAATTAGTCTACAGTAAAATTGATTCCACTATACGTCATTTCTTAAAAGTCTGGGAATCTAGCAACAATTTTGAGGACTTACTATGTTTTATTTGGAAGGCAATCTCAGGAAACCCTGTTAGAAGCTTGGACAAGTAAGAGACTAAAAGGGGTGGGGGTGGGGTTGAGAAAGAAATCCAAAAAAGGTTATGTTAATGAGCAGGTTACCACTGTGGGCCACTGGGGCTTATTTCTACCAGGGGCCTCTGAGGAATGATGTAGAACACCCATTCTTTATTAGTTGAGGGTTGCTACTGAGGGCACCAACTCCCTGTTACCTTCCTCCTAAGCATGCTCCTAGGGCAGAGAAAGCCCTCAAGTGGGAACTCCAAGGTATCTGTAGTAAAGAACTAGAGCCTGTATAAGAATGGCTGGTACTGAAGAACCATAAGTAGGACACTGGTAGCGTCTGCTATAGTGAGTATATGAATGAATAAATTATAGCTTCTTCTCCTTGGATAGTAAGTCATTTCAGTCTTCTAATGACCAATATTGAATGGTAATGCCTAGGTAACCATCCAGCTGTACTAATAAACCTATTAATGATCATCTCAGTTAACTTCTGATAAGAACCATTTTTTAGGAAAAGAGACATTGGTAGAAAAATAAGAACAGTTTGTAAAGAGTCCTGGAAGATAAATTTGTGCCATCAATGTTGCTCAGGATAGGCCATTTTTATGAAGATTCTGATAATAATTATCTTCTATAATAGGGTAAATATAATTGTATCCTAGAGAAAAAGTGTGAAGTATATAAACTTTCTCTCTTTGTTCTATTCTTTCCTCCCTCCTTCCCTCCTTTCTTCTCTCCCTTCTTTCTTTCTTTCTTTACCTCCCTTCTTCCTTCCTCCCTTCCTTCCTCCCTCCCTCTCTTCCCTCTCTCCTTCTCTCTTCTCACTCCATCATGTTCTTCCTTCCAAAATAATATAAAGCACTGACTTTCAACCTTAAAAAAAAATCTCATGGCATACACAAACTTATTACTAAAATTCTCAACACATCAAAAATATATAATATTTTTGCCAAGCTGACAAAAAATAGGTATACTTTTATTCATTCACACTGGATGGCTATTACTGCGCCAGCTGTTGTCATTTTTTTAAATTTGGTTTATCTAAGGGAAAATAGGTGAGTGTGCCTGACTAAAGCCAGGTATTGCAAGTTTTAAAAATTCTTGTAGCATGTGAGTAGATAATTTCTGATATAAAGTATTAAATATTTTCCCTCATCTTCCAGCAGGATTTAAAAATTCAGTTGATAGTGTAAGTTTATGTTTGCTCCCTCTCTAATTATGATACTTAGGAAGGTTTCTAGAGTTTTGAATATTCAACCAAATTACATACTGTCTAATCTTAGTAGGAAACCAAATCAAGCAATGAAGTCAGAGTTTGGGACAATATATTCACCCAGAGGGATTAATTGTCAAGTATCTTTCATTTACCAGCTCATAACTTTTCACTGTCCACACTTAGGACTGCATTGTCACCAAAAATCTCAGTTTGCGTTATTAGCCAGTTCAAACTAGAAAGAATTAACAGATTGTCACTGAGCAGATTGTCACTTGCTTTTATTTTGGTCCTGTTAATGTAAAAATACAAAATACATCCTATTATTAAAGTCCAACACCTAACATTTTATTCACAGGCTAGTCAAAAACAAAAAGGAAAAAAAGAAAGAAAAAAGAAAAGAAAAGAAAGCAAAAAAGAAAAGAAAGAAAAGCCATGAGATTTTTTAAATGACTCAATAATGTGAATACTTTTTAAATGTATTTTAAAAATTTAATTAATTTCTTGTTGTTGTATTACAACTGTTTTATCCTTCTCCGCCCCATTGCTCCCTCATGTCCCCTGATCCTCTCTCCTACATTCAATCTCCCTTTCATTGTCCATGTCCATGGGTCATTCATACTAGCTCCTTGACTAAACCCTTTCCCTTTTTTCCCTCCATTTCCCCTCCATCACCTTTCTGGTCCTTGTTACCATGTCTCTGATTCCATTCTGCTCATCTGTTTGTTTTGTGCATTAGTTTCTTGTATTAGGTGAGATCATATGGTATTTGTCTTTTGCCACCTGGCTTGTCTCACTAAGTAAAAAACTCTCCAGTTCCAACCATGTCATTATAACAGTAAGGAGTCCCTCCCTTCTTTCTTTCTGCTGCATAGAACTCCATTGTGTAAATGTACCACAGTTTTTTGATCCATTCATCCACTGATGTATACGTCTCTGTTTCTAGCAATTGGCTATTATAAATAACACTGCTATGAACATAAAGGTGCATAGGTTCTTCTGAATTGGTGTTTCAGGGTTCTTCAGGTATAATCCTAGCAGTGGAATCACTGGGTTAAAAGTCAGTTTTTTTAGGAAATTCCATACTGTTTTCCATAATGGTCACACCAATCTGCATTCCCACCATCAATGCACCAGGATTCCCTTCTCTTCACATCCTCACCAGCACTTGTTATTTACTGATTTGTTAATGATGGCCATTCTGACTGATGTGAGATGGCTTTAATTTGCCACTGTGGTTTTAATTTGCATCTCTCTGATGGCTAGTAATGTTGAGCACTTTTTCATATGCCTATGGACCCTTTGTATGTCCTTCTTGGAGAAGTGTCTGTTCAGGTCTTTTGACCATTTTTTAATTGGGTTGTCTGTCTTCCTGGTGTTGAGTTGTGTAAGTTCTTTTTATATTTTAGATATCAAACCCTTGTCTGAGGTATCATTGGAAAATGTGTTCTCCCATATGGATATTTCCTTTTATATTTTGCTGATGTTTTCTTTAGCTCAGCAGAAAAGTTTTATTTTGATGTAGTCCTATTTGTTTATTTCCTTTGCCCTTGGAGAGATATCAGTGAAAATATTGCTGAGTGGGATATCTGAAATTTTACTTCCTATGTTTTCCTCTAGGACTTTTATGGTGCACTTCTTATACTTAAGTCTTTTATCTTCTGGTATATAATATAAATTGGTAGTCTAGTTTCATATTTTTGCATGTCCCTGTCCAGTTCTCCCAACAGCACTTGTGGTGTTGAATGTATTTTAATTCAGTATAGCCTTAGGAAAAATTATTTAGATTATTCTTACATATTCTTCTGCAAGTCAGTTATCTACAGTGGTTCAAATTGTATTTTTCCCTTTATTTTTTATTTTAATGCTCAAAAATATAGTATTTACTGTTTATTAAAATACCACTAAAATAGAATATTGCTCAATATTTTTTATTTTAACCACTTCATTAAACTCTGAATTTAATATGTAATGCCACATTTTTTGTATAAACATTTTCTTTTTAAATACTTAAATTAATTTTATTTTTTCATTTAATCCAGTCAAGATGGAGGCATAGGTAAATACAGCTTGCCTCTTTGTGCAACCAGAGAAAAAATTACAACTAAATTACAAAATAACTATCACCCAGAGTTGACAGGAAATTGAGCTGTCTGGAAATCTGATAACCAAGAAATTAAAGAAGTCACATTCATCCAGATGGGTAGGAATGCAGATGTGGAGATGGGAGATAGGGAATGGGTAGTTCCACACCCATGTGTGGTGGCTAAAGATCAGGAGGGATACCTTGGGAATGAGGGATCCCAGTCCCATATCAGACCACCAAGCTCAGGGTTCCAGTGCTAGGAAGATAGGCCCCCATAAATTATGGCTATAAAAACTGGTAGAGGTTTGTGTGGCAAAAGAAACTGCAGGATTTTCAGGTAACTCCTCTTAAACAGTTCAGAATGCACTGAGGGCACACAGACTCACTCCCTCTGGGCTCTAGCACTGGGGCAGCAGCTGGATGGGCACCAAGGGCATACGGGGAGAAATTGAAGTATCTAGCATCAGAATGAGTACCAGGAGACAGCTTCCTCCTAGACAAAACTACCGAGGCCAGGCAGCAGCCATTGTCCCTTTTCTCAGCCCTCCCCAACACAGAGCCACAGAGTGGGGACAACATATCTGACACTCCATCAACCTGGCTGTTCACACAGGTTGCCTCACACTGGTGAATACCTAAGGCTCTGCCCATCCAACTTACTGGTGTACTTTTCTACAATAGTCCACACTACTAAGACAGAGAATCAAAGCAGCTCTACCTAATACATAGAAACAAACACAGGGGGACTACCAAAATGAGGAGACAAAGAAATATGGACCGAATAAAAGAAGAGATCAAAACTTAAGCAAAAGAACTTAACAAAATGGAGGTCAGCAATCTATCAGATGCAGAGTTCAAAACACTGGTTATTAGGATACTCAAGGAACATGGTGAGTACCCCAACAGCATAAAAAAGGCCCAAGCAGGAATGAAGGCTACATTAAATGAAATAAAATTTATGGGGAATCAATAGTGGAATGGATAGAGAATCAAATCAATGATTTGAAATGTAAGGAAGAAAAATACAACCAATCAGAATAATAATAATAAGAAGAAAGAATCCAAAAAACAAGGAACAAGGATAGGGTAAGGAGCTTCTGAAACCGCTTCAAATGTACCCACATTTGAATCATAGGGGTACCAGAAGGAGAAGAGAAAGGGCAAGAAACTGAAAACATATTTGAAAAAATAATGAAAGAAAACTTTCACCTGATTTGGTGAAAGAAATATAAGTACAGGAAGCACAGAAGGTCTCAAACAAGACAGAGGCAAAGAGAACTACACCAAGACATATCATAATTAAAATGCCAAAGTTTAAAGATAAAGAGAATTTTAAAAGCAGCAGGAGTAAAGCAAAAGAATTACCTACAAAGAAATTCCCATAAACCTATCAGCTGATTTCTCAAAAGAAATTTTGCAGGCCAGAGGGACTGGCAAGAGGTATTCCAAATGATGAAAGCAAGGACCGACAAACAGGATTACTCTATCCAGCAAAGCTACCATTTAGAAAGGAAGGGCAGGTAAAGTGCTTCCCAGACAAGGTAAAGCTAAAGGAGTTCATCATCGCCAAGCCATTGTTATATGAAATGTTTAAGAGACTTATTTAAGAAAAAGAAGATCAAAACTATGAACATTAAAGTGGTAATAAATTCACAACTATTAACAATTGATTCTATAAAACAAACTAAGCAAATAAGCAGAACAGAAACAGAATCAGAGAAATGGAAGTTATTTGGAGGGTTGTCATTTGGGGGGGAGAATGAGGGAAAAGGTTCAGGGATTAAAAAGTACAAATTGGTAGGTATAGAATATACACAGACATGTTAAGAACAATATAGGAAATGGAGTAGCTAAAGAACTATATGCACAACCCATGGGCATGAACTAAGGGGGTATTGCCAGAGGAAATGCTGTGTACTGGCTAGAGAAGGGCAAAGGACCACTATAATTGCATAATCAATAAAATATATTTAAAATAGTTTCCATTTAATTCTATTAAATACTTTATACTTAAATTTAAACTTACATTAAAATTAAGTGGTCATTATTTGTACACTTGGATCTTAAAATATCTGAAAAATTTTCTCTCAATTTTTGATAGGTTTATTATAAGGACTTTTTTTTACTAGCACATGAACTATTTGTTATATCAATGTTGGAAGGAAAGGAGATAATACACCCACTAAGATTGATATCACTTATGGAGTGTGCAAATCATTTACGGAGTATGTTTTTACTAATATACTAACTTACTAAATGATAGATATCATTTAGGGAGCATGGGAAAGCAGCCGGGGTTGTGTTTTTAAGGATCAGAACTCAGGTGTAGTAATAGAAAGAAACACCATTCAATGATAATAATTACTAAAACCTATTCAGGTTATTTTGTACTTTCTTAATGTATAACCATTATATTATTAAAAATAATATTTGAGTGTTTGAAAATTATTGCTACTTACAAAAAACTTATAAGATATAGAAACTACAGAAAAATATTTTGGTAGAGGATGTGGTTAGCAACTGTAAGAAAGTAATCAGAGGTTGCAAGCCAGGTCTCCAGCCAGGTCTGCAGCTGGAGGCAGGTGAAAGGCAACCATACATTGATGTCTCTCTCCCTCTCTGCCTGTCTCCCTTCCCCTCTCTCCAAGAATAATAAATAAAATCTAAAAAAAAAAAAAAAAAAAAAAGAAAGAAAGAAAGAAAGAAAGCAAGCAATCAGACTCTGAAGATGGCAGTGGGGTAGCAGGAGTCCCTGAGAGCTCCCTCTGCTTTCAGAGTGGCTGGAGGATTCAACACAGAACACAGATTGGTGAAAGTCGCTGGGAGAGGTCGCGGGAGTTTTGAGTGACTGCTTGAGAGACCACATAGTTTGGATAGTTACAGCCCGCAGCAGATCTCGCAGAGGCTCGCGATTCCACGGCTTCTGAACCGGGTCACAGGAGTGCCCCCCCACCACTCTCCACCCCCAGCTCAGCTCAGCTCAGCCCAGCTCTGCTGGATGCGCCCAGGATAGTTGCTGCAGTTTAGGCGAGAGCCCCAGACCTCGGTGCAGACCCCCGGTGGATCTCGGATCTCGGAGCCAGCGGCTTCTGAACCAGATTACAGGAGCAGCCTGGCCCAGCCCAACTCTGCAGGATTCGCCATTGAGCATCGGCTTTGCGCAGTTTGGGAATGGCTCGCTAACCTGGCGGTGGACCAGAGAGAAGGAAACAGTGCAGGAGAGTTGCTGCAATTTAAGGTGAGAGCCCAAGCAGGCTCGATCGTTCAGATCCCAGAGGCCCGGGAGCCCATGGCTTTGGACTCCGGACCCAGGAGCAGCCCAGCCCAGCCCAGCTCAGCTCGGCAGGATTCGCCATTGAGCTGCGGCTTTGGGCAGCTTTGGGATGGCTCCTTAACCCAGCAGTGGGCAGCAGGGAAAAGGGAAATGGCGCAGGAGAGCTTCTGCAATGTAAGGTGTGAGCCAAGGCCGGCTGCAGACACCAGCTCCGATTGCAGAGGGTTGGGAGCCTGTGGCTTCTGAACTGGGTTACAGGGGTGGTGCAGAGCAGCCCAGCCCAGCACTGTGGGACACGCCATTGGAAACCGAGGAAGCAACGGTGGAAGCATGACAAGGGGTCTGGCCCTAAGAGAAACTGGGTTTTGTTACTGGGCCAGGAGTACAGAACAAGAGTGACACGCCCACAGTGGCAGGGGACTTAGCAGCTCTTCCAACAGGGGCAAGCAGTGACAGAAAAGCTTTTTGGAAGGGGCACAGGATCACATTAATGCCCACTTGCTCTGGACCCAGGCTGAAGGGGAAGTAGGGGAAGCTGGTGGAGCTCTGCACAGGTTCCTGGGAGCCGGTTCATTCCCGCAGGCTACAGTAGCCATTAGTGACTGGAACCATTCTCCCGCCTAATGACATCAGCCTGACTGGAAGTCATAACCCTGCCCACCGGATTTGCTCAGAGGCTACCCCAAGGCGCTGCTGCCTGACTGCAGATTAGGGAGAGACTTGATCAAGAAAAGAAATAGACACAGGAAATGGATCTCAAGCACTGGAGTTACACACTGAGATCTTCTACATGAATTAGTAATCACCAATATATCCTTTTTAATAGCCATTTCTTGTCCTCTATTAGTGCATTTTAATAGTGTTTAGGTAATAGTGTATTTCAGATCCCATATTTTACATTGCTCTTCTATCAATTCATTTAACCACCTAGTTTCCTCTTCTTATTTTCCTTTTAAAGTAAAAGGAAGTTCCTGCTACAACTCATTCCCATTCCTCACTCTTAAGTATTTCTCCTCTCTCCAGCCTCTTAAAACCATTTTACTTTGTTATTAGTTACCACACATTCTTTTTTCTGTTCATAAAATACACTTGTCCTCCCTCCACCTTGACCAACCAGTGCTCATTGAGGGTAGATAGGGATGTAGGTGCGGCATCTTCGTAAATTTATAAATCTTTACTATGGTGGTATTTCAAATCTCAAAGCTTAGCATCCCCTGATCCTGTTTCAGTTATACCTTCCGCCAGCCTTTTCCTATTTTTCACTTCCAATTTGAGTCTTTCTCTGCCCTAGACTGGATCTAATGCCTCATTCTTCGTAATTCTCCATACTATATCACCTCAAAATCACTTCTCTTTCCTCCAGACAGCTCTTAATCTTTCTTCCTCTCTTTTTCACTTCATGCTCCCATCCCACCATTAGTAGTTATAGCTCATATATTGTTGATAGTGCTGTGGTGAAACTTATTCTTATCTTTTTCACTATATTTTCTGATTCAACTTCCTTACTGTAGTTTTTTTATGTATGCATGCTTGTTCTCTCACACAGTATCTATATATAGGTGCATGTATAAATATATATATATATATTTGAAACTTCTGCTTGGGCTTAATACTGTACACTCGCACTTCCTTGCTGCATTCTGACTTGTACCCCACCCCATTTCTATGTAAGAGGTAAATTTTGCTTTCTTTCTCTCATTACCCTGCCACTTCTCACTACTATCTTCGTTACTCCTTTGCACCTTTCAAAATTATTTATAATTCAGTCAACTCAGTTGTTTTTCCTCTCTTATAATAGTCTTAATCTATTTATATCCTTATTAATACTGGCTCATTTGCAGCTGAAAATGTGATTAAGGGTGGGGGTTATCTTTGAGGGTATTAGTATTTACCTAGGCTTATATGATTGAGGGTGCAAGATACCTTTGAAGGTATGGTTATTTTGCCTAGACTGGTGGTCCTGTTTTAGTGACAGCTCAATAAAAATACTTGAGATGTGGTGGAAAGAATGACTCCCCATTAGCTAGATGGAGAGAAGGAATGAACAATGAACAACGCATCAGCAAAATCTAAAATACATCCAGAAAACCCAAATAAATGGCATAAAGGGCATCCCAAGAGCAGCAAATTCAGGAAATCTAGGAGCTTGTACCACTAAATCCCACAGGACTCAGACCATAGAAGTCCACACCATGAAGGCAGGGAGTCAAAACATTAATCTAAGTAGAAACAAGCAAGGAGAGACACTTAAAATGGGGAGAAAAAGAAACAATGCCTCACCTAAAAAATAAATAAATAAAAAGAAAAGAAAAAGAAAGGAATCCGCAGAAAGACTGTTAAATGAAATAGAGGTAAGCAAACTATCAGACACGGAATTCAAATAATGGTAGTAAGCAACATCAATGAACTCAGCAAGCCTCAAAGAAAACTACAAAGAACTCCAGGAAAGCTTCAAGGAACTTACTAAGAACTATACCAGCTTTAGAAAGGACATAGAAACTACCACTAAGAGCCAGGAGGAAATGAATACAATTGCTGAATTGAAGAATACAGTAGAAGGAATCAAAAGCATGCTAGAAGCAGAGGATTGATCAGTGAATTGGACAATGTAGAAAAAAAATTCCCAGACAAAACAATGGAATGAAAAAAGACTGAAAAAGAATGAAGAGGTGGCAAGAGAGCTGCAGAACAACATGAAACATAGTATCTGTATCATAGGGATACCAGAAAGAGAAGAGGAAAAGAAAAGAATAGAAAACCTGTTTGAAAAAGTAATGACAGAAAACTTCCCTAACTTGAGGAGAGAAAAAGTGATGCAAGTCCAGGAAGCACAGAGGGTCCAAATGAAGATCAACCTAAACAGTCCACTCTAAGACACATCGTAATTAAAATGATAACATTCAAAGACAAAGAGAATCCTAAAGGCAGCAAGAGAAGAACTGCTGATAACATACAAGGGAGCTTCAATAAGGCTTTCAGCTGATTTCTCAATAGAAACACTGCAAGTCAGAAGAGAATGGCCAAAAATATTCTAAGTAATAAAAAGAAAAAACTTACAACCAAGACTATCCAGCAAGGGTCTCATTCAAAATAGAAGGTGAAATAAGGAATTTCCAAGACAAAAAAGCTAAAAGAACACATCACCTCCAAACAAGCATTGCAAGAGATGCTAAAGGGACTACTAGAAGAAGAAAGATAGAGAGAGAAACACAGGAACAAAGGGAAAAAATCACAATGAATAAGTACCTATCAATAATAACATTAACTGTAAATGGATTAAATGCATCAATCAAAAGACATAGGGTAGCTGAATTGGTAAGAAAACAGGAACCACATATATGCTGTCTACAAGAGACCCACCTTAGAACAAAAGATCTACACAGACTAAAAGTGAAGGAATGGAAAATTTTCAAGCAAATGAACATAAAGAAAAAGCTAGGGTTCAATACCTATATCAGACAAAACAGATTTCACAACAAAGGCCATTAAAAGAGACAAAGAAGGACATTTCATAATACTTAAGGGAATAATCCATCAAGAAGACATAACCCTTGTAAACATATATGCACCCAATATAGGAGCACCCAAATATATAAGAACAATTTTGAAGGACTTCAAGAAAGACATTTGACAACAACACACTCATAGTAGGGGATTTTAACACCCCATTATCAACAATGGACAGATCCTCTATGGACAAGGAGGTGGGGATTAACTGTGGGGGTGAGGGGGGACAGGGGAGAGCGATGGGGGGAAAATGAAACAATGGTAATGCAACAGTAATAAGTCAATAAAAATTATAAAAACTTAAAAACATGGAAGACTTATTTGAATAATTTGATTTTTTAAACTTTTATTTATTTGTTCTTTTGGCTATCTATACCTCTTAGAGATGTAGATTAAGTTTTCTTCTAGGATTTATTTACTTGCCTTTTTAGGTTGTGTCATTACCCTTCTTTCCAACATGGGAATTAAATATATATACATACATATACATATATATGTATTGCCAGAATTGTGTTGTAATTTGAGTGAGAGTAGAGAGACATATGGACAAATTAAATAATCTAAAAATATAAAACCAGCTTTGTTTGCAATGTAACTAATATAATTTAAATATGAAAATTAGGTTACTATAAAAAACTACAAACCATTTTAAATAATTTTAAAGAAAATCAAATCACTCCTTGTGTAGATGTATTCATAGGCTTTGAAGGACAGGCTTAAAGGTTCACATTATTTAGTGGTGAGTGGGATAGTGTGTCAAGTTGTGACACCCCAGGCAAGTAGCCTCAGGGTGACATATGACCTGCTGGCTCAGTAAAGTGAAATTATCTTAAATGTCATCTCTGAAATATTCTGGAAAGTTAGCTTTTTAGAACTTAGGTATTGAAGAAACATTTAAATAACAACAGATCTTTTTGCCATTGCAAAGACTAATTTCTTTTTTTCTGCCAAAATTTAAAACATAACCACTTACATTTAGGGAATTATCAGTATAAGTAAAAATGCAGAGAAGCAGTGGGAAATGTGTGGTTAAAAGATGCAGTTAGCTAAATGGCCATGCCAGATGTAGGCAATACTTACAAAAAATTGAATGCTATACACACAGAATTGAAGGAATTAGTTTTTGATACAGATATGTCAGAGTTGGCTCTGTGATACAATGGCAGTTTAAAAGTGTTTCCTACAGAACGGGCTGTGAGCGTCCACTCTGAAACCAGTTTAAAAGGACTCAGTCTCAGTCATGTTTTCTATCCTGCTTGCAGAAACCCTATAAAATCATGACTAATTAAGACCTAACTAAAGCACAAAACCAAGCACAAATACTGCTCAAAGACTTCTGGAAAATATCCATTCATTCTCTAAACATTTTCTGAGGTCTGGGGGATATGCCAAAAACAAGCCTAATAACATCTCTACTTTTATCAAAATTACACCCTAGCTGGGAGATATACAATAATCAAGTAAGCACCTACGAAGTCTGTCCCAAAAGTATCGAGCCAATGTCAATATAATTAAAAGTTTCAGCGGCCAATACTTTTGAGACAGACCTCACATTTTCATAATGTAATTTCAGATAGTATTAAGTTCTATGGAGAAAAATAAAACAAGGTGATGCGATAGAATGTACCTGGTGTAAGGGTATCGTGAGGAGGATTAACTTTACTCAGAGAACCTCTTAGATGAGAAAACATAAGGAACTTACAGCCAAGATGGAGGCACAGGTCGAACACGCTTTGCCTCCTTCCACAACTGTAAGAAGGAATACATCTACCTCAAAACAAAACCCAACCAGAATTACCCGAAAATCGAACTGCATGGCAGTCCAACAAAGATATAAAGAAGTGGAAGTCCAACGAAGATACAAAGAAGTAACACTCACCTAGACTGGCCGGAGGGACAGAGACGGGGAGCCTGAGTGGAGGCGACGGTGTAGCCAGGGCGGTGCAGGCGGAAAGAGCAGCCACACGGTATAAAAGGCGGAGGGATACCCGGGAAGTGATCTCAGTCCCAGGCCAGTCCGCGCAGCTCAGGTTCCAGCACAGGGAAAATAAAGCCTCATTGTTTCTGCCTGTGAAAACCAGTGGGGGTTGGGGCGGCGAAAGAAACTGCCTGTCTCGCAGGAGAGCCTGTTTAGAGGGCCCCAGTCCTAGAGTGGCTGCAGACCGATGCACTTTGGGAACCATCACCAGGGTACAGCTAGAGGGGTACTACCAGTAGCATATGGGAAGTGGGTGAAGTGACTGGAAAAGGGGTGAGTGCTGAGCAAGCAGTATTGTCCCCTCTCAGACCCTTCCCCTATGAAACGGGTCACCCCACGCTGATGGACACCTAAGGCTCTTCCCCTTACAATGTAACAGGTGCAACAGCTCTACTTAAGATGAACAGTCAAAAACAGGACGCTGCCAATTTGAGGAAACAGAGAAGTATGGCCCAAAAGACTGCAGATCAAAGCCCCACAGAGAGATCTAAGCTGCAAGGAGATAGCCAACCTAGTAGATGCAGAGTTCAAAACACTGGTGATAAGGAAGCTCATGATGTTCACATATATGATTGAGTATGGTAAAAACACAAGGGAAGAAGTGAAGGCTTTTCTAAGTGAAATGAAAAATCCACACAGGAACAGAATTATAGATAAGGAGATCACATGGAGGGTTGTCAGTGGGGAGAGGGCAGAGGGAGAAAGGGAAAGGGTACAGGCATCAAGAAGCATAACTGGTAGGTACAAAATAAACAGGGTGATGTTAAGAATAGTACAGGAAATGGAGAAGCCAAAGAACTTATATGCATGACCCATGTATGTGAACTAAAGGAGAGGGGATTGCTGGAGGGAAGGGAGATACTGGATGGAGGGAAGCAAAGGGGAAAAATTGGGACAACTATAATTGCATAATCAATAAAATATACTTTAAAAAAAGTCACAAGAAGATTTGAAGGAAGGGCATTTCATACAGGGAAACATCAACTGCAAAGTCCTTTCCATGTGAATGACCAAATAGAAGAATACCAGCAGCCTGGGGTGGGCAGAAGGCTCTGTGTAGTACAAGCTGAGGTTAGAGAGGGAAGCGCCCTCACCATACGTGGTCTGGAAGTAATGACCGATTAGACTTCTTCCAAGTACAACAGGAAGCTAGCCATTGGAGAGTTACAAGCAGAGGAGTGAAATAATATTTATTAAAATGATCACAGTTTCTGAAAGTAAGAAATTACCTGGTGCCAAACTGGGTGAAAATTAAATTGCATCTAGGTAAACTTGGATGTGGGGAGATCAATGAGGTTATTGAGATAGTCCAGGTCCTTCTTGTCCTTTCCTTCCTCCCTCCCTTCCTTCCTTTTAAAGATTCATTCTTTATATTTAGAGAGGGGGGAAGAGAAGGAGAAAGAAAGGGAGAGAAACATTGATGTGAGCCCCTAACCAGGGTCCTGGCCAGCAGCCCAGGCACATGCCCTGACCTAGAATCCAACCCGCAACCTTTTGATCCAGGGATGACTCGAAAGCCACTGAGCCACACCAGTTAGGGCTGTGGTTGTCCTGGTGTTGGACAGTTGTGATGGGATTGGGGTGGTGCTAGTGAGGATGGTAAAGTGATTAGATTCAGAATCATTCTGGGAGCAGAGTGTACTCGCTGAGATTTGACTATAGGGAATAAGGAGAAAAAAAGGAATCAAATATCACATCTAGGATTTTGCCTTGAGCAGCTGGCTATATGAGAAAAGATGGGGAGGCACCAATTTATAGGAGAGGAAATTAGACGTTCTATTTTAGACATGTTAAGGGTAAAATGCCTATCAAAGTTGGGAAAATGGATCTTGCTACCAATCTACCTATAGCCTCAGCAAACTGGAGAGCCACATCGGTGATCATCATTGTTCTCCTGTGCTTGCTGGCCTGCGTATTCTTAGATTGTGAGAATAACAGAAAAAATAATTCACTTTTGCTTTGATTCAGAAAATACTTATTTTGAACATCTATGCCATAAGCATTCACAGCAGGCACTGTTCTAGCAGTGTGGACAGGGCAATAAACAAAATGGAGTTATACTTTGTATTCAGTTTTTCCCTTTCAGGTTTAGTTTCAAGCGTGTGGGTGAAAAATGGATGACTCACTTCCGTTCTTTACTAGCTAGCACAAAGCTGGCGGTCAGTTTGGTCTCTGTTGCATCACACATCTCTGGTATTCAGTGGAAACACTCAGAAGTAGTCTTAGCAGCCTGAATGTACAATGTCACCTGCCAAAGTCCATTACTAATGAATACAAAATGAATAGCACTCACTCTTTGTATGTTTTCCTCCCACTTATTCATCCTGTCCTTTTTTACCATTTATTATTCTATAGAGTACCAGAGTAAAATAAATGTCTTTGAGCATATGGTGATTAATAAAAATGGTTAGCTATAGAATTAATTCAGTTTATGTTTGCTGAAGAGTCGTCAAAATAATTCTGAGGAATTGATTATTGTAGCCTTCATGGAATTTCATGAGCAGTAAAAAATGAGGTTGCTGACATTAAAACATTACCTGTTGCTTTTCAATACTCATGTGATAGATTTTGATGCTACTTGCTTGGTGAAGAAACAGTTTCTGTTTTTCTTTTATGGAATTCTAATCCAAAGAGAGACACAGAGATTTTTAAAAATGAATTCTCATTTGATCTTTGAACAAATTCAAATCCTAATTATCTTTTGGTGAATCAAATTTGAGACCATAAAACACAGCTGGACTGCTCAGCTTTACTTAATATTTTGCACCCCCTCAGCTTTCCTAAAACTGGTTCCTCCAGTTTCCATCGGAATGATGCCATCATCAGAGTGAGCTGTGCCAAATTGAGATTACTGTGTGCTATAGTCATAGTCTGGTTTCCTGTCTGGTGAAGAAGTGTTTCATGGTGGTTGACAGCACTGGCTTTAGTCAATTAAACTAGGATTTGAATTCTGGCACTGCCATTCATTGGCTGGGTGTCCTTGGGCAAGACTCTTTATTTTGCCTGCACCTCAATTTCCTTATTTGTATTTATTAACTAAACTAATGCAGATAAAGCCTCAAGCATAGGACCTGTCATAGGGTACACATTTGTTTGTACACTCCCAAAATATGTATTTGAGTACCAGTCACTGTTCTAGGTTCTGGGATAAACCGGGTTCAAGTTAGACAAAGACCCCACCTTCATGGTTCTTCTATTCAGGCACTCCAAGATCTCAAGTACTTTTCATATAATTTTCTTTCTTTCCTGATACCTCTGGGTAAAATAGGAAGATAGACCAAAATTGGGCCTTTCGTCATGTTTTTCCCTTGGTGTGTGTTGTGGCCAGAGTCTGTGTGGTTAGCCTCAGCCTCCATCCATTCACCACCCAGGCTAAGCCCCACGGCTTCCCTGCGCTGCTCCCCATCACACCATTGACACTCACCTGTGTCTTCTGCATCTTATTCCCGCCCTTCTCAGTCACACAAACCAACTGATAAAGAGATTCTCATGACCAGCACGGAATATAGTACCCTATTCAGGGCACTGCTGAGTTTCCCAAAAATGAATCTCCGCAAGTAGAATGTTGTAATTTGTGGATTGTATGAGGCAGTAGAGGGCTATGGAAAAGCTGCTTGTATCTACCTGTTTACAAAGTGTTGTATTTTGTTTACTGAACCTAGGCTGTAAAATGACTTTTTTTCTTCTCTCTTCTTTTTCCCCAACACTTTTCCACATTTGTCTCTTTCCCTTATGTTTATGTCATTTACTTTGCACAAAATATAATATATCCTGAAGCCAACTTAAATGCCATGTCCTCCTTTGACCTTCCTTGTTGAAAGAGACCTCCCTCCTCTGTACCTCTCCGGCCAGTCTTCCCAGTATTGTCCGCGTACTTGTTATTTCCTCCTCACTTCTCTGCATCCACAAATGTAATGAGGGCACGTGTGAATGTGTGGGGGGTAAAATACAAGTGGACAGCTCAGCTGAAGCCAGGTCAGGGCCTTTCGCAGGCCGAGCAAGTCCTTTTCCACCCTCTCTCCTTTTCTTTAAAAAATTATTTTAAAAAGCTGAAATGTTTTTAACATAACAATATAAGAAATAATAGTTATATAAGTCACAATGTAATAGGTGTGCTACTTCTAAAAATTATTTGGGGTATTAGTATAATGTAAATTGTGATAGACACTATAGATATCTAGTAACAGGCTGTTTAAGTTTTATGATGACCAATATCTTTAGTGTATACCAGAAACTACATGTATAAAATAACTCAGAGAGATTATAAGTTTATTTTGAGGCCTATTGAATGACAGCCTGGTGACTGGTTCTTGGCCTCCCTCTCCCATGATACATTTCGCATGTGAGCAGTGGTATCAGGTATAGATAAATAAGTAACCGCAACATTAAAAAATAGGGGAGATCACAGAATAAAAAGGAGAAGGGGTAGAATTCTGGGGGTGGACTGAGGCAATATTAAGGAATGGTGCTTACCCTACCTAGTTCAGAGCCTGGGTTTTGGGGTTTCACAGAATCAGAGGCAAGCAATGTAGAGATCCAGAAAGATAGCCTTCTCAGAGGTGATTGGGTTTTCATAGTAGCAGGAGGTGGATATCACAGGAGCGTCCTGTTAAAGACAGAGAGAAGAACTTAACGTTTTTGGTGGACATGCTTGGGACATCTTGGCTCATAACCCCTTTCTTTGACACCCTGCTGCCTATATAACACTGTTAACAAACAGCCTCAAGTAACTGGGGACTCCCTTGCTAGCGAGATGGTCTGCAAACAGTAGGAAGAGGATTGAGAAATTGTGCAAAGTGAAGCAGAAACTAGAAACCATGTGAATCTAGAAAAATCAACTTGAGTTGTCTCAGCTCTTTGACAATTTCAGTTCCCATGAATCTTGTTGGTCCATTGCCATGGATTCTGTGCATCTATAGCATTATTTGAAGCTCCCTTGCTTTATATTCTACAAGTGAGTCATTGCTTTTTTCTTTTTGCATTGAAAGAGTCCTGATTAGAACAATATCTGATATGTGGTTGAAAACTGATAGTCTTTTGTTGTCCCAGGAACCTAAGTTCTTAGTCACAGATACAAGAAGAACTAGATCTGCTTCTTCACTCCAGTTAATATAGTTTTTCATATTCAGTAGGGAGGAATGTTTGGGCATTCTTCATAGAGTTGGGTTGGAACTAAGGGAAAAAAAGAGACAGTTTCTAATAAGGCCTGAATGTACATGGATAGATTTAGTGTTTAGGGCAAAGGCTAAACTAATGAAACAAAGGGACACACTTTCACTACAATAGCTCAAATAAGATTAAAGTTGATCTCTTTCTTTTAACAGTTATAGTAGTAGGGTCAGTTATGTCAGTTGTCCTTGTGTACCTGGTGACTAGTATCATGATCATGTTCTAATCATGTAGGAATAAAGGGCACCAAAGGCCAGATGCTAGATATGTGACACTACTACCACTTAAAGTCAAATCCCATTGGCCTAACCTGTATTTAACCATGTGTAGTCCCAAGCAAGGCTGACTAATGTACTCTTTATTTTATGTCCACATATACAGTGAAATAAAGAGGGGTGGTGTGGAGGTGGAAAAGGGTAGGTATAAAGGTGATAAATGGTAATGGAAAAAATATAATAAAAACCATTGAAAAAGAAAGAAAGAAAGAAGGGAAGAAGGGAAGAAAAGGAAGAAAGAAAGGAAGGGAGGGAGAGAGAGAGAGAGAGAGAGAGAGAGATCACCTATGGCTTCAGTAGGAGAATATGCAGTAAACAGGATCTAGCTGGAGCACCACCTGAGAGATTAACATGGTTTGTGTTCTCCTCTCCCTCTGATGTTGACAGTGTTTGGAGTTTTATTATTTTATTTGTTTACAACTTAAATTCACTTACTCATTTCATTTTTATATTTTATTTGTTTTACTGTTAGATATTTTTCACTTCTAAGTCAGTAAAGGTCAATCAAAAGTTCAAATTAAATGTCATTCACTTTTATATAACTGTTAATAGTTTTATGGGGTATTTGAAGGGTGCCAACAGCTTTCTAAAAAAATAAAAGGGCCCCGTTATTGCTGAGTTAGGCCTCTGGATACATTAGCAAGGAAAGTATGTTTCATTCTGATAAGCCCTGGGGATCAGAAATTGCTACTTCAAAGCGGAAAGAAATGCTAGCTAGTGGCTGTGGGAGGGGGATAACTGTGGAATATGCGAAACACACCTTTATAATTTATTTAATTTTTCAAAAATAGTTGTGTGATAACCCCACAGCGGGCAATGGAAGGGTAGGCATCTATCAAGCACAAAAGGCCATCAGACAAGTAAAGCATAGGAAGGACACAAAGACCCAAAGCTGAAGAAAATGGGAGATATTCATTCTTTTATAAACTGTGTCAAAAAATATCTGAGTGCATTAGAAATAACTTGACTTTAAATGTCAAGTTTTATTTTTTTAGTTACTTTTCTAGATTGGAACAAAGATCAGAAAAAGCAAAGTACTTTTGCTATGATCCCTGCCCTTAAGGGCTTGCTGCCCCGGTATGGGTTAGGGCCAGGGCTTGCTGTGTCCTCAAATCCGATATGACTTGCTTCAGTGGAACTCGGAGAAGGAAGATTCCGTGAGGTCATATGGCTAAGATGGGAAAGACTGGAAAGAGGGAGGCTGCTGGGAGGAAAGAATGGGAAACGGCTTCAGATACAGTGTCATTTACCCTTCACAAATTGGCTTCTTAGAATCTCTCTGGATTCTGAGTTCTGTTGCCTGCTCTGATGGCCTTTTCTAAAATGTGGTTCTAAACTACCACTTTGACCTTAGCTTTGACCCTAGCTTTTGGCACAGTATTTAGAAAATATTTCCTTTGTAAAATGATTTATTATTAGTTC
Organism: Noctilio leporinus; assembly: GCA_004026585.1. Taxonomy (NCBI): domain Eukaryota; kingdom Metazoa; phylum Chordata; class Mammalia; order Chiroptera; family Noctilionidae; genus Noctilio; species Noctilio leporinus. The sequence goes on from PVIW01002584.1 coordinate 50,321, forward strand.
CAGGTTCCACCATGTGGTCACCTGTACGTGAATTTCCACCAGAGCTGACCCACTCTTGTGCCTAACCTTATTTTCTAGCTCAGCATTGCCTCAGGGTCTCTGAGCCTGGTTTTCCTCCTTCTTTTATGAGCTGTTGTGTTTCAGGTTTATTTAACAGTACTAGCGGTCAGACACCCATTTCCATTGGGCAGAACAAACCTGAAAATGGTACAGGAAGTCAGAGAGAAAGATTATTTAAAACCTAAGGTAAGAAATCAGGATGGAGGTGAGCTTTGAACAAGGCCTTCAAGGGTGAGGTGTGTACAAGGTGGAATGACACCTTTGTGCTGTCATGCAGCGAAGGCAGCTGAATATGCTGGGTACCCACAGAAATTGGTGCTAGGTGAGGCAGAAGTGTATGGCAGACAGTGTTGAGCTGCTCCAGGTGTGACTCCTTGTTCTTGTCTCTGGATACCTGTGTGTATTTCTTGCTCCCAGTTTTGGATACCCTCTCAAGACAGCAGCTTTTGAACTTCCTTGTCCATAAGTTTTTCAGGTTCCTGAGAACGATAAGCAGCTTTTAATATGGCTTTGAATACACAAATCTGTTTTTTGGATCATAGCCAGCATCTATCTTTTGTTCATAAAATACTTGGTATTGATCCTGTATTCCTTTGGGTTTTAGTCCTAGGTAGGAGTTAGATAAAGGAGTGGAGAAGTCAAAGACAATCCAAGACTAACTTTAAAGAATTTGGAGTCTTGTTGGGTAAAGTAAAACACTGGGAAAATAAAATTTTAAATATGGAAGACAAAAAAAATGCAAGTTTGGTTTTATTGTGTAATAACTCTCTTTAATATGATGATTTAATTATTAAATAAACTGCCTTCTATAAAGGTACAATATTGAGTATTTTAGACATTATGGTTTGGCCACAGAAGAACACTAACAACACTCTCTAGAAGATTAGTTTTTTTCCAAATGTTCAACACATGGACCCTAAAAAAGTTACATATTTAGTTCATGTTACATTTGCTGATGGGAGTTATACCTAAAGTTAAAAATTATTTGGCAGATTCATAAGCATCCTTTTGAGACTAAATTTTGACAATGTCCTTTTAGCTTATAAATGCCATGCTATGCGTGGAGGTGGGGTAACAGAAAATGTCTTTCTGGGACAGACGCTGACACCTGGAAGGATTCTGTCAACTTCCAACAAAAGCACTTGGAAAAACTGCAGATCAGCTGCTACGCAAATGTGTTTCTATTTAGTATATGCCATCAAGTACACTGTATCCAGTTATTTCAATACGCACTGGAAATAATTTTAATATTCATTTAGAGTTTCTCTACATGAGTCTTCCTGATAAAAAGAACATTTTTTGATAACTTTATTGTTGTTTATGAAAATAGCAAAGACTCCTTCCTCTCTGAATGTTTCTGATCATATGGCCATTCTCCTTGCAATCGCTAGTGTACTTTATGCCTCACTAATTGTCATTTTCATCTTTCTTTACCTCTTTGTTTCCTCTCTCTTAGTTGACTGCAAAGGCCTAAATCAGATTCCATGTTCATTTTACCCATTTCCTGTATAACATCTTGCTTTAAATTGGTGTTGAAGGAACAAACTGTGTTATGACACCCACCTTATTTATCTTGAGGCCTGAAGAGAATATCTCATTGATAACCCCCAGCACCTATTCAGTGCCTTAGTCTGCATAAGAACCCAATAAATGATTGTCTTATATACCAATGGAAATCATATGCAAATGCTACATTTGATCTTATATGCATGTTTGTCTTAGTGCTTTTAAGAAGAGAGGAGCTGTGTTCAGACAAACCACAGACATTGCATGAAGTGGCCCCGTTGGTTCCCTAATGTTGCTGATAGGTCATAGAGCTCCAAAGAACAATATGGGACAGGTGGCAATTTTATATGGAGAGATAGGGGTAGATTCTAAAGAGTAATTATACTCTATATTGTTTTTGCATTCCTGCTTGGGAGACAAATATGATATAAACAAGTTCATTAACTTTCTTAACTACAACTATCAAAACCAATGTGAAGCTTCTTTACCATTGGTATCTAAGGCAGATGGAAAGGAGTTATTTATAGGCAATCGTATGGTGATATTATGAGAACAATATCAAATGGGTTGACATTGCCATCTGCCATGCAGTTGAATCCACAAATGAATATGAAAGTTATATCAGTGAGTTATACTGATGCCCTGTTATGAATTATAGCTCAAATAGTCTAATATGGAGGCAAATGGCAGAAAAGGTTGCAAAAAGAATGAATGTAGAAACAAAAAAACCCTGATACTATAGAAGAAGATGTTTGAGATAATTAAGGCAATGTAACTTTTAGTTTTGTGATTCAATCAAAACTCTTGCAAGGATCTTGTTGACTTGCTACATACATCACATAAGTCCTGATTTGTGGGCAATTGATTTTTCAGGTCTATGTTAGGGGTAGAAGTAGTGGCCATGTGAAGGGTTTCTACTCAGTTCTGTTAATATTAGAAAGATAAAATATATTATTCTTTGTGGCGTACATTTCAGAGGCTAAGTTTCTTTAAAAAGAAACTTTTTAAGGTTTCTTTAAAAAGGGAGGCATCTCTGAGAAAATAAATAAAAGCAGTGAGGCCTTCATATAAAAGTAAACTAAATCTGATACAAAATGAAAGGGGATTTTTATTTATTTATTTAAAAAAAGATTTGTTTATTATTTTTAGAGGGAGGGGAAGGGAGAAAGACAGAGAGGGAGAGAGACATCAATGTATGGTTGTCTTTCACCTGCCTCCAGCTATGGACCTGGCTGGAGACTTGGCTTGCAGCCTGATTATGTGCTCTGGCTAGGAATTGAACCAGCAACCTTTGGGTTCACAGGCTGGTGCCTTATCCACTGTGTCACTAGCCAGGGCTGGAAAGGGAATTTTTAGAAGCACAGATGCATGACAAGAAAGCAGCATAATAAATCATCCCAAGATTTCAAAAGTAAATTATTTTACTCAATTTGTCTTAAAATTAGCCAAATTTGTCTTAAAATTAGCCAAATTTGTTTCAGATTATTGGGGGGTGAGGGGTTGAATTAATTTTTAGACTCTCCAAGGGCAAGGTAAAAGAGAGAGGAGAAGTAATATTGGTTCTATTTTCCATATCAGTGTTCTCACCTTATAGTACCCAGATTCTAATCTAATGGAGTTAGAATTGGAATCTAATTCTAATGGAGTTATTCTTTGGTAAGCTTCTCTCACTTTATTCTCTTTTTTCTCTTTCAGGTCTTATAAAATATATGGCCAAAGCTTAAGTACGTCTTTTGTCTCTGTTATGTAATATGTTATGTAATATGGGGAACTACTTATTCAGATACCTTTGTATGTTATCCCAACTTTCTTCCCTTGCCCAGAAGACCAGGCAGCACTGAGGTTTGAGCCCTATCTTTGAAGAGTCTCATTAAGTTAGACAACATTAGGTCAGGGAAATCCATGTATTGACAATCTTCTCAGGTGATTTTAAAAGCCAGCCAGGATTTTAAATTCTAAAGCGTGTCCCCTTTAACCCTTTCTTGTTTTATTTAGGAAGCACAGTAACACTTCCTTTGAGGTGAACTAATCTCAATAATGTAATTAATGTAATATTTCTTTGGGTCTACACTTTAAGGTAGACTTTGGTATATTAAAACAGAGTGCCAATTCTTTTTTGAGATCCCACCACTTCTGGAATTATCTAGGAATCCAAGTGGGGTATTGACTTGGTCCAAAAGGTCCTGCCTACTTCCCAAGGCCTTTGAAGAGAATGCTGGTGACTCTAACCTGTTCACTACCTCACGTGCCAACAGCTTTTGAGGGTGCTTGTAGTCATGCCTTTGCTGGTTGGACCCTGGCCTAGGCCCAGGTTCCCCAGTTAGGCTTTCTGGTTAGAGTTCCCTTTGTTTTACACTTGCATGTTTGCCCAAACAACACTGATATTGAGGTCTTCAACATTAACGTGTATATCTGTGTGTGTGAGGATGTGTGCTATGGAATGAATCAATTCTCTCTCAGAAATCTCTAGGCCCTCATGATAAGCTTATCACTTCAGCCCAGACTACCCTTTTCCTATGGTGAATGGGTGTCCTCTCTGGCTAGCAAAGTAGCTCTCAAACTTGAATTTGCATTAAAAATCACCTGGAGGATTTATCAAAACACAGATTGCTGGGCCTTAATCTCTCTGTCTCTTTCTTAGCAGGTGTTATGGTCTGAATTGTGTCCCTCCTTCCCCAATTTACATGTTGAAGCCCTAACCCCAGTATCTAAGACTGTCACTATGTTGGAGACAGGACTTTTACAGAGGTAATTAAGGTTAAACGAGGTCATAGAAGTGGGGCCCTAATGCTAATGCAAGATGACTAATTTTCTTTTAATAAAAAGAGGAAGAGACTCCAGAGATACACACAGAGGAAAGGCCATGTGAGGACACAGCAGAAAGGTGGCTATGTGTAACACAAACATACAGGGAGAGAGAGAGAAGCAGAGAGACAGAAAGAGAAGGGGAGCGAGAGAGTGCAGGAGAACCAAATCTGGACACACCTTCATCCTAGACTTTTAGCCTCCAGAACTGGAAGACAATAAATTTCTGTGGTTCAAGCCACCTAGTCCATCGTACTGTTTTATGGCACCCCTAATACAGTAGATTTGGTGTGGACTCAAGAATTTACCTTTCTAACAAGTCTCCAGATGATGTTGATGCAGCTGGTCTGAGGACATCATTTTTTGAGCCACTGGGCTAGCTAATCTTAGGCTGGTTTTAAAAAACTAGAATGAACTAACTAATATAAACATGATACTTCCTGTCCTGAGTCATATTGAGTGAGCTAAGCTTCTTAGTTTCCCTCTTTAACTTTGAGGTGCTTGGTTTGTCCCCCAAACCCAGGCTCTGAATTGAGATTAAGAGAAACTTAGTTTAAAAAGAGAGCAAAAGGAAAACTGAAAATGCATTGCTGGTTTAGAGGAGCACAAGCATGCAGTTTGAGAGCAGTGATAAGAACATCAGATTGGCACTCTGGAGAACTGGGAGCTGGCACACTCAACATTTGTCTTGATTCTGCCCTGGCTGTCTATGGGACTGGGATAAATTTAAGAATTGATGTTCCTGTTTGTATAAAGATGGCACTAGATCAGATGGTCTTGACGGTTTCGTACAGTTCCAATATTTTATAATTTAGCCAATAACTGTTAAGGAACCCCGAGGCATGTGATAGAGATTACTTAATACTTTTAACCTTTTCCCCTTTCTCAAATCCATGGATGACCAATGATAGTTAGTAGTAATAATAATAATAATAGTAAACATTGGGATCTCCAAGGACATCTAGTAAAGAGCACTCCTCTCCCCTATCAGGCTTCTAACTTGTTGAGACATGAGATAAATGAGGGAAAAGAAGGGCATATAGCCATAGAGGTCATGTTGGAAGGGAATGCTAAACTGGGAGAGGTCTAGATTTATGACGCGGAAAAGCAGAACATCGCCGTCCTCTGTGATTTTGGTTGTCTTGCTTGCTCCTGGGGCCTGAGTGTGATGAGTTGCTAATCAGAGAAATCTTTCCTCAGAGGCAGAGCTGAGTGAACTGAACACAGGGGACAGGTCAGTGCCGGTATCTGGACCTGGAAAAAATCCTCAGTAAGGGGGAGGTAAGCTTTATCTCCCACGGTGCTCACCATTCCATGAAGTTGACGAAGTTTGGAAAGGTGAATCACTCCCTCGCAGTCACACAGCCAGAAAGGGCAGAGCAAGGCCTGGAGGCCAGCGCTGGTCACCTCTGAATCAGCATTCCTAACCACTCTGTCAGAGCTTTAGCGGCAGAGGTGGAATCTGGCGGTGTGTGTGCAAATCCCCGTACTGATGTATCGGGAACCTCAGCCCTGGCTGAAGGCCTGGACTTTGGCTGTGATAGTTAACTGTTGCAGCAGCCATTTTTTTCCTGGGTTTATGTTCATTTACTGTTATGGGAAGAAATAGAGCCCCTGTTTTTTTTATTCTGGACCCATCTCATCCTGCCAGGCCTGCCGTTGCTTCAGATTTACTTGGTTTATTTATGCTATCAAAAACCTGTAGTGGTCTTTGTTTTTTTCACAAATATGGGACTATTTTATTACTTTATTCAAGAGTTACTGGGCTAAATAAGCCCAGATGCACATTGTTCCTTTGTGTTCATGCTTAAAATATGTCCTATTTTCTTTAGAGTTTGGGAAGGACTACTGCCCTTTATATGTTTCCAAGCTTTTACATTTGAAAAGGAGGTGGAGAAAACAACTTATGAAAGTAAAGTTCATATCCAATTCATAGTCACACACTCTCAAAAAATGCTAGTAACAGCAGATGCCTCTGCTTGCAGGCACAGATTTATCCTAAATCTGGATACAATGGACAACTTCTATTTCCTTAGAAAAGAAGATCTCGGCCAGATTTGGTGGAATATTTCTTTCTTCTGAGTTAACAAAATTATTTCAGCCTATATTTTAATGATGTAAAATGATGGAAATGGAATTTTTCATCATTTTTTCTTTAGATATTATTTCTATATAATATTCTCTAGTGTCCAGCACAAGGCTAACATACAGTTCCATTTATTTTGCTATTCTTTCATTGATTCTGGCTTGCTTCTTTTAAAAATGTAGTGTTTTAATATTATATTACCAAGCATTTGGAGAATTTTAGGTTTTAAGACATTCAGAGATTAGTATAGCAAGCATTATTAATTAGTTATCTGATTACTTAACAGGTAATAATGGGAAATTTTCACTTTATCTATGACCATATACATGTCAATATATAATGCTAGATCATTTTTACAGGTATGAAGACTATAAGAATGGGGTACATGAGGAAAAATATGTCATTATATAGCAAACACTTGATCTTTGACATATTCACACATTTTATATGTTTCCATTGAGTGAACTTTGGGTAAAATTTCCCAGAGAAATGTTAGACATAACTGACATTATCCTTCCCATTTTATATGCTATGCTAATTTGCTTCCACATTGACTCATCTGATTTAAAAGGTCAATATTTTATACAAGGGTTTTAGTAAGTACTGGATTATTAGATTATCAGTTGTATTATTTTCTCCCAGTCATTGTTAATTTTTCTCTCAGGCAAAGTTAGTTTAGGTTTTTCTTCTTTTTTTCTTTTACAAAACTTTACTTAAAGGCTTAATTTTTAAATGTTTTCATTTCCTTTTTTCAGTGACATATCTTTTTCACATACTATCTCAACTCTTAACTTTAATAATTATACTTTAACTAAATAAAGTCAGTTTTCTGTTTAAATTGTGCTTGCCTGGTATTCTAGCATGTACTTTTCTGGCTAATTGGAAGTTAATTGTTGCAAAAATTGTTTCTTTTTAGACAAAATTTGGACACAAAATGGAATCACTTGTTCATTCATTTGACATATAATTGTTTAGCATCTACTATGTGCAAAGGCATTGTTCTATCTGCCATAAGAAGTCAATGATATGGTCATTAACCATAAGTCTTGTAGGAGATCAAGTACCATAACACAGTTGTGTCTTCAAAACTTGCTGTTTTGCTTGGCATGTTCTAGGAATGTATGAATTACTCCCTGAACAAATGAATATGATATGCATTAATATAATTTATCACTTAATTGTTGTCATTTGTATTGTTTTTATAGCTTTTTAAAGAGAAAAATCTTTTCCATAATTATTAATTGATTTAAATAAACTTTGTTAATAAGAAGATTATAAAGGTAATGAGTTTATGCTGTATCAGTGTATAGTTCCTAAAGTCACTAACAACCAAATGGCAATATTCTAAACAGTTGCAATTTCTGACCAATAGCTTGTTGTTTTTTTTTTTAATCTAGCCATTTTCTTACAGAACAATAAAATAGTGATAAGGCACAGGAATTTCCTATCTGTGGTGCTTCAAAAGAGTCAGGAGCAAAGGAGAATGCCAGGTCTTGGATGAGCAGCTAAGCTGGTGACCTGTAATTGGTAGAACTTTCTCCACATTTCATGGGAGGAAGGGTGTGATGGTGAAGCCCAGGGTTCTCTTTGAGTGCTAGCTTACAAAGTCACTCCAAGTTTATTTGGATATATGTGCACTGTTGTGACTGGGGAGACATAGTCAAGGTTGAAGAGATGTAGCCAAGGAACAAACCTGGAGAACTCTGTATAGCTCTATGTTACTATCTTTGCAAAGTCAGAGTTGAGGCATTTTCCCCGAAGATTGGAAGACAGGTTTCCAGCAGCATTAAGCCCAGTTTCCACAGTGCCTATTTTTCAAACAGATAATACAAGTAAAAATTTCTTTACTTAATGCAATAACAAAATCTAAACTCATGGTAAGCCATGATGCATAAGAGCCTATAATGAGCTGTTTCCTGCCCACTCTCTGATCGTATCTTCCATTCCTGTCTCCTTTACATGTAGTCTTCAGGCCATTGCTCAAGCTTCATAAGGTCGTTTCTGCCCTCTGGGCCTTAAACTTGCTGTTTTTCTGTCTGCAATGCTCTCCTCAGATATCCCCGTAGCTTCTTCCTTCTCATCTTCAGATCTCTGCTCAAATGTCATCTCCTACCATGACCATTCCTGGTTACTATTTCACATAACTCTTTGCTTCCTGCTCCCTCTCTGTCCTTGTGTAAGTCTGGGCTTGTTTGAGGGGCAGATCCTGTCCTTACCTGTCTCCCCCTGGAATATTGGTCAGGGAGACTGACTGCTGCAACCCACATTTCAAGGCTGGCACCTATGCTGGCTTCCTGGTGCACCTGACCAATGGGCAGCATGGATACAGAGTTGGAAGGAAATTCTCTCCTCCTTCTCTGTCTTCTGTGGTGTTTTGCACTGTGCCTGTTTTTTTCAGCCTGTGACTCTAGCTCACTCCTTCAGGTTTCTGTGGTTCCAGCTTCTTCCAGGTGACTCCAGTTCTTCGAATCTGCTTAACATGACCTCCTAACTTTTCCCCCCAACCTAGGCATGGTAATGACATTATGTTCCTGCTAATCTCTGGAAAGTCCCACTCTTTCATGTATTCATTAGTTTTGTTTTAAATAGAATATTCTCTTAATTGTATACTGCCAGGCCCATGGAATTTCTCTGTCTATGCATGCCTGGACCTCCCCTCTGGGTCAGCTGGGGAGACAGCCTTGGGGTTCATCTTATCTCAGAGCCCCTGAACACTGAGCCACAAGGGCAACCATTATAGAAACTCTGAGCAACTGATGTCACCTTTGGGTACACTGCCACTTTTTTCTAATGTGTATAGAGCCTCCTATGTTCCAACATGTATATAAGGTGCCTTTGCTGTAAGATAGGTACACGCCACTGTTGTGGGAGGGCTGACAAACCATGAGTGGGGACGCCAACACCCTCAGTGTCCAGCCATGCGGTCGTTAACCTGCCACTTGCAATAAAGCATGCAAACCCTCCTGAAGGCACCATGTAAGTCCTTCTATGCCACCAGACAGGAGGCCCCCCCACCAGCAGAACTTGCTGGTCCTGCACCCGAGGTGCCACGTCCCCAACAAATGGTAGTCAGCAGCATAGCAAGGTGATAGGACCTGATGTATACTAACTAAAATAATTATATTATTCTGCCTTATTTTCTTTAAAATACCTCTCTGCAAATATTTTTCTTAATATCTGTGCCATCCGCACTACACTGTACTGTCATTATTTGATTTGGTATGATGTAAGCTCTAAGAGGACACTTTGTCTTACTTATCACTATATTTTCAACTTTAACACTGTGCCTGGCGCATGGTAGTTGTTCAATAAACATTTTCTGAGTGAAAAAGATGTCTGGATGAACTGCAGGTTTTAAATATAGTAATAGTAGTGGCACACATAATGTTCTCATACTAATTAGTTCTTTGAACACCAAAGCTAATGAAAAGGACATCATTTCTCTGACTCCAAAAGGAAATAGAGATGTTTTCATTTGTTTTAGAGGAGAGTGAGAAAAAGCATCTAAGAAGTTTAATTCTATGAGATTCAGAGTTCTAAACTGGACTAAACTTTTATAAATCCAAATGGATTGTGCTTGTAAGGCTGTGGTGTCCCATTCTGAACAAATGGTCTTTTATATATGGGTATGTAAGTACTTTTGAATCAGAGTCGTAATAAGGGCCAATTGATTGATTGATTTGACAATGCTCTGATTCCCTTCAGTTTGGTTGGCATCAGCAAAAACACAGGGAACATCTTAACTTTGCAGACAAAATAGACATATCAAACTTGATCCTAAACAGTGACTATGAGACAAACTTTATTCTGTTGATGGTATCATTTTCAATGATTCTACTATTGAAGGTGTTTTCACTTTGCTAAATATAAGGCTGTTTTTTGGACACTTTCGGAGGCTTTTGTGGAATAATCCAGATGTAAATATATTCTTTCTTTTTCCTTTCTCTTTCTTTCTTTCTTACTTTTTTCTTCTTTTATTTCTTTCTTTTAGTGTAGGGGAGAGTGTGAATGTACTCCCCCACTACCACAAATTATGCAGCTGAGTTTCCTGCATTTGGGAAAATCTCAGGGGTTAGCACATCCAGAGTGCAATGGTTTTCATGAAGGGAAAACCACCTTCATGATCATGGTATCTCCCCTGCCAGGTAAGTATGAGACCTAAATATATTAAAATTATTGTTAGGTAGCTGTAAAAAATCAAGTTCTGGCATATGATATTTATTTATTGGTTTATTTGTGAATTTACATATCTACCTGTCATTCATTAGTATACATTTATTAGCAAACATTTCAGTCTCATTCACCAGTTCAAATAATAATTTTGAAGGTACCCATGTCAATACACATTATATTCAGGAATAAAGAGAATTAATGGTTTTGACAATTTGAACAGAAGTAAATAATGAATAGTAAGGGGAATTAGATATAAATTTAGCACACAGAAAAGCATGCTAAAAGATTTTTAATAGTTCCTAGAGGTAGATCACTAGTTGGGTCTGAGCTTTCTGACAACCAAAATAAGGAAAGAATCTGATAATTTACAAGTTCATAGTGCCTAAGGGTTAATATATAAAAAGAACTCAGGAGAAGCTAAGCCTTTTCAGGTACTGACACCAGAAGGGATTTCCATTGGGTTCTCATAAAGGGGACAAATATTGCCTGGTTAAGAAAGCAGAAGGGAAATGTGAGATATGATTACAAATACAGTCAGACATCAGAAGTGGATAGACCTTATCATTGTGCCTGCACAGTTGGGCTAAGAGCATGCCCCAGGGAGAAGATAGTAGTGTTGTATGTCATCTAGTGAAGTCCTCTAATTTGATAGGTGAGGCATCTGGCTTCAGAATGGATAAATAGCTTTTTCAAAAGCTTGCAGTATATATGAAATGCAATAGTTGGGATTTGAATCAATGTCTCTTGACTCCATAGTCAGTGTTTTAAAACAAACCAGATAAAAAATGCAACCTGATATTTTTCTCCAGTTTCATAAATCAGTTATAGATGGAGACAAAAAGAATATAGGTATAGCCCAGGCTGTGAGTCAGTTGTGATTGGAAATAAAGAGCTCAGACACTTGGGAGTTAGAAAGTAGTAGTTTGAGTGGTAATGTGGTCATGTAGGAAAGAAAATGGATTAGATAGACCTAGTATAAATTCTATCTCTGCCATCTTCCAGTTTTATGATCTAGACAGGTTATTCATTATTCTAGAGATTCCATTTCCTTATGTATAAAATAATAAGAATGAAATACACATCAATGTATTATTTCAAGAATGCAAAAATGTGTATAGCAATTGACAGACAACAAGTAACCTATAATGTTAGCCTGTACTGTAATTATGATTATTATCATGTTAGAGAAGTAATTAAGACAGCAAACAGTTCAATGCATATCTAGAATTTGAAGGTCAGGACAGGCAGGAAGTGAAATACCAGACTGGAAACAAAAAGTCACAAATTATAAAGGGCAAATCTAAACTTAAGATGAAGGAGCCATGGGGACAGAAGGTAGCAGAGGCAGGTAGACAGAATAGCACATTCTAATTTCCCAGAGTCGGAAGGGTTCAATTTAATGCACCATTATATTTAATTCAAGAATTTATCATTTGCTGTATCCTGGCACAGGAGCTGGCCCAGCACTAGACCCACTGGGAAAGTGATGCTCATTAACATGAAAATGAGAGCAGATCTTGACCTAATGGGACACAGAATGCTATTTCAAATCTTATTAAACAAAACACATACAGTATTTTCCAAATACTAACTTGAGTATATATACATCTGAACTCAACCATGGAAGTTGATGGTAACAGTTCAACCTTTGATGTACTATCTACTGCATCAAAGTCCAGCTGTTCATAATATGTCAGATGAAGAAAACAACAGCTGAGAATAAACAGCATAAATCAAGACTGTGTTCCATCACTCATCATTTTACATTTAAATTAATTTTGTAGTCAACATGAGTAATATGAAGAATTTTGTATTTCAAATAGAAAAAAAATTCATGTATATTATTCCCCAAATCAATTTGTTAAAGTTGATTTAGTATTATCATTTCTATTTTTGGGACAAGAAAACAGAGCTACATGAAGGATAAAAAACCTTTATGACTAACTAGTATAAAACTATGTGCCAAAATTCTTAGTATATTACCCAGCACCTCTGCAAGTAGTCCCTCACTTCCCCTCAGTTAATTTTTACTTCCTCCCTATAAATGATGTCTTCTAACCTCACCTACTACTTCAGTAACATGCTTTACAATATTTCCTTCTCCAGAATTGCACATTTTCCCCTCAGACACTGGGGATACATTCTTTCCTTCTCCTTTTGAATATTAAAATGCTGGTTATCTAACTTTATCTCCCTTTATGGAATCTTCCTGAATCTCCCAGATGAATTAATTGGACTTTATTTATCCTTCATCTTTAGTTATTGAATCAAAATGTTACATGCATCGATGCCCTTTTCTTCCTCTTTCACAGTGCTAAGCATTTGTACAAAGTTCTGAGTAACAGTGCAAAAAAAAAAGCCATTCCTGTCTTCTTCTAACTTAAGTAGAGGAGACAAATACAAATATAAAAAGTTAATATAAAGTAAATTATAATTGCATATTATGGCCAGTATTATGAAAGAAACCAAATGTGCACTAACAGAAAAGCTAACAAGGGAATCCTATATAGATTTAGGTAGAGATGAGTGGGAGAGACTTTCCAAAGTAATATTTAAACTGGGAGCTGAAGGTTGAATATCCTTTTTTTAAAATCTTTTTCCTAGGGAGCACCTTTCCTTCAGTTTGTTCTTTTATTTTTTTAACTTCTTTTTTATTGTTGTTGAATATCTCTTTATTGCAGTGATTTGCATACTTGGGTATTCCCTTGCTGGGTCTAAGTGCCTATGTAAACATTCATTTTTATCTCCCCTATGTGATCTGACACAGGACCTGTCTTGTGGGCAGATTTAATAAACGTTGCATGCATTGAAATTTTCAATTTCAATTTCAATTTCAACTCTGCTAAGTTTTTCACTTAGCAAAAATCTAACTTGGTAAATTCACCTTGGTTCTGAATAAATGTTTTAAATTCTCTTTTGTTTGGAACTGGAACTTCAGACTGAGTCTTTTTGGGTTCAGAGGCACTGGAATGGGGGTGAGAGAAGGAATGGCTGCTGCTGGCCAAGTCTTTACCATACAACAAAGCTCAGGTGATAGGAACTCCATTTCTGCTCAGATTAGTTGTTAATACTTTAGGAAAGCATTGAGAGGGCATCCATGGGAAATCTTTGTCTATTTATTTATAATTTTTTAAAAAGATTTTATTTCTTCTTCTCCAGAGAGAGAGGAAGGGAGGGAGAAAGAAAGGGAGAGAAACATCAAGTATGGTTGTCTTTCACCTGTCTCCAGCTCCAGACCTGGATGGAGACCTGGCTTGCAACCTGGTTATGTGCCCTGGCTGGGAATTGAACCAGCAATCTTTGGGTTTGCAGGCTGGCACCATTCCACTGAGTCACCAGTCAGGGCAATCTTTGTCTTTTTAGACTAGTGGATTCTATCATCCAACTAGGGAAAATCAGTTTAAAATGTCAAAAACATGGAGACTATTATAACTAGAACACATTTAATACCTGTATTTTTTCTTTTAGTGTCTTTATCTCCATGGGTTTTTGGTAGTGTTGCTGCTGTGATAAATATATAAAGTATGTGCTATTTAGCTATTCTAACCAAAATTGATTTTCCAATTAAATACCTGTGAATGTCTGATTTTCTTTGGCAAGAGAATATAGTTGATTTCAAATTAGAGTTGGTAAGTTCTGCATTTTCCCTTTGGAGATATGGAGTAGTCTGGCAACAACACTAACTTTTTATTGATTTCCAGGGTGGATTCAACTGGTCTGCCTGGGAAGGTAGGGGTTCCCATCCTCCTCATTCATCTTTGCTTCAGCTTAAATTTGACTTTCTGGATAAAATATGCAGTACTCCTTTTCTGGGACTTGGGACTGATAAAAACACCAACAATAAAAATGAAGCAAAACAACGCAAAGAAGTAAGCTGGGGAAAGAGTCTGAATCCAGACTTACACAGCAGAGGCCATTTGTCATGGAAGACATGCAGGTTGGAAACTCCATCTGAAGAGAGCCTAGCCCGCCCTACTAAAAGGAACTCAAACCTTCATCTGCTAAGCAGCACAGGCCTCAAGGCATTTTTGGAGTGTGGTCATTATTATCTTCAACTAATCCAATGTAAGAACATGAAAGTGTTAGAACTGAAGTTAGAGAACTTCATAAAGAAGAATCTTACTAAAAATGGAAAAGGTTTCAGAATGGCAGTATTTCTCTACAACTAGAGCAGAAAAAACTTTTTCCCCCATGTTAAAAATGTACTTAATAGTTTGTATGGACTGAATAGAAAAATCAGCATTACTTTCCTTTATCCTTTTTTACAAAAACATAATTGGATACTCGAATGTTTTAACACATTGTAATCTTTCTAAGGACATTTTCCAATTAATGGCATTGCTTTCTTAGGTGTGAGCTCCACAATTTAAATAGTAGCCCATGTTCAAGGATATATTTCATGCTATGTCACTTTATCAGAAGAGCAATCTGCCATTTTTTGACAGCCAGTGACTTGTGGCAGATCAAGTGATGCCTTCAAAAAGAACTCATTATCAGTGTAGTTAACAAAGTATGCATTATAAAATAGGGCAGGATTTAAATTTTCAATGTCAATGATTTTTGTCTGCATGGTTGTGGTGAATTGGGATCAGCTGAAGGAGCTTCAAATATTTGATATTTCAGGAGATTGGCAAATTTAGACAGTCAAGGATTCCGTTCATTCTTCTTAGGATTAAACCAGCTGTTCTTTTCTTATGAGTAGTTGAAAAAAAGATTAAGAAAAAAATTAAGACATGTTTCAATGAGTGAGAAGTCATTGTTTGAGGAACAAAGAATCATTATTAGTACTGTACAGGCATCTTTTATAAACATCAAGAGACTTCACTTGAGAATTAGGATGAATGAAATATGGACTATGCTGTGTCATCTTGATTAATTCTTAAAAGTTTTTCATTGCTGTACCATGTTACCATCAAATTCACATCTGGTGAGAATTCAGCAAGTGGGAAAAACAAAACAGAACCAAACCAGAATGGGAAGAGGTTAGAAGAACAACATCCTGCTGACTGCCCCAAGAACATTTTTAGGCAACAATCCTAATCATTGTGGCAGATTATTTATACATCTGCAGTGCCAGTTATTATATGGATGTCTCAAATTATTTCAGCTGTGAAAAGGAAAGATTGTGATGGTGTCAGGTAGAAATCTCATTTGAGAAAATTCCACATTCCACAGCAACTAGTGACTGTAAATTCAGACTTGATGAGGGAAGGGAGAGAAGTGAGAGCCTGATGAAACAGCATTGGCACCAGAATACTTGTTATTTTTCAGAAGAACCTTTTGAAACTGATCACTTCTATTTACTCTCATAGAGGCATCTCTAAGTCCCTTTTATGAGATTTTGTGCCATCTATTTGTTTATATACTATATTTAAACCCCTAAGATCTTCACCAGAAAATGTTCTCTCTCACCATGGGTTGAAATGATTTTGGAAATCCTGGGAGAAATTTTATGGCAAGATACCACCTTCTTATAGAATATGCAAAAATGAAAAAAATAAATGAGGTGAATCTATTCTCTTTCCTTCTCTACCAAAATGCTTTTTCCTAATATTTGTATGGCAGCTGTCTGCTGGTGGGAGGCAGTGCTGGTCTATCTACAGACTTTGGAGTCAAAGTAGATTATGTCTAAAACTCAACTTTTTCACTTGCTTGGGATCTATTCAAAGTTAGGTAGGGGTAGTTATAAATATTACTATTGCTCAAATGAAGAACTTTGGCAGCATTCTCAATCTCTTTGCTTGTATACTTTCCAAATCCTTTCGGTTACCAAATCCTGTCCATTCAGTCTCATAAATATTTCCCAGTAGTCACCTCTATACTGACCATACTGTCATAGTATCTGCTATTGCCCTAGGTCTTTATCACTATTTACTTAGGTTTCTGAGATAACTTCTTCTTTGGACTCCTTGTCTCCTTGTCTACTGCCTTGCTCCATGTAATTCTGTCTACACAGTACTAAAAATTATAATCTTTCAAAAATACATACATAATCTAATTATGCCATAACATATTACAACACTTCACTGGCTTTCTTTAATGTCCAGGATCAAGTTTAAACTCATAAAATTGTAGACAAGACTTCCTTTCCTTTCCTATAATACTCTTTTGGGTATCCTATGGGTCACTCAGGTTGAAATATTCAGTATTTGTCATGTTATATTTTTCCCTTTGCTGACTTCTTATATTTTATCCTGTCCACCCCAACCCCAGCACTCTAATCCTTACTGGTCCTGACTATGCAACTGAAATGCAAGTTCCTCTGAGAAATCTTCCCTTATTTACTACAATGAACTTAGTTTACCTTCCTTGTCTTCAATAACACAAGCCCACATCTCTTTCTGAGCACCTAGAGTTTATTCTTAATGTTCATTTTTCAGGAATGGCTTTATCATTGGATTGTGTCTTAATTGACTTTAATTTCCCTACCAAAGTGTTAAGCACCATGATAAACAAACTATAAAGGTTAGCTAAAAGGATGAATGTCTCAAGTTTAAGTATTCCTAATTCTAGGGGCATTAGCATTTTGAAAGAGATCAAAGACATGGAGGAAATGAGTCCTAAATTGTGGAATTTTAAGGCTTAGGCCAACTGATGAATGAGGTATGTGTGTGTGTGTGTGTGTGTGTGTGTGTGTGCTGTGCTGTGTTGGCATGTGTGTTAAGGGCTATGGTAGTAATGTGGGCAAGCAGGATGTTGACAACAGAAATGTCTCAAAATACTTTGAATAATACCAGGTAGTTGGATATTCTTTCAGGAATGTGACTAATATAACTAACATGCCTATTAGTCATAGCGACTTAAACATATTAGGGTTTATTTTCCTCTGTAATAAGAAGACTAGAAGTAGATAATTTCTGACTCAGTGGATCAAAAATGTCAGGACAGAGGTCTTTGTGATTCTTTTACCCTTTTTCTTAAGGCCCTAGAATCACTGCCAGAGTTTTAGTCACCAGGATCATATTCCAGTTGGGAAGCAGGAGAAAATATGGAGAGGTAGAAGGGAGAGTGCCAAGGGAAAATGTAGGTGAAGATTTATCATGTCACTATGGAGAACTGTGTGGAATGTGGTAGGCAGTTAAACAGACATGAGCAAAGCAACGATGATGGGCCAGGTACAGAAGGTCACCAGGGTGGGAAGCCCTGGCTGCCTACCAAAGAGCAAAACTGGGAAAACAAGGACAGTGCATCCAGGGTAACCATTCCTCCTCTAGCATATAACTGGTCATGTGGATTAGGCCTCTTGACCTTTCATATCACTGATCATGTGGTTCAAACCTTCTCCTGACCTTTTATCCCCTGGCATATTAGCCACGCTGGTTAGGGCCCTTTAGAGGGGGAAAAAAACAAGGGGGTAGGGGTGTGTGTGTGAATAACTCTTAAGCATTAGGTCTCCAGAACAATGAGGTTATGACCCACATCAAATGCATTTCAGCCTCAGTTGTGTTTCAGCTACAGGCCCAGAAAAGCAACAAAAGCAGACAAATGACACTGTGTCTGACATCAGGACCAGCTGCATTCACTCCCTGCCCTGGTGCTGACCAATCAGTGGAGACCCATGACCATGAAAGAACACACCTGGAAAGCTGATGCATCTTCTATTGGGATCCTCCCCTGGGATCTCTAGATAAATACCCTCAAGATGGAGGACACAGTGGGGCTTTTTCTATGGAGTACAATAGTACCTTTTCCACCCCTTCTTCCCCTAGGTATGTTTTTCTTGCCTCTTTCTTTCTCCTAAGCTCCAAGACCCCGTCTTTTGCTTCTGTGACTTATTTCCTGAGCCCATTTCATCTATGGATAACTTCTTCCACCTTTGTGACTTTCTAAGTAAACATTCTCTTATAGTTTAAGTCTTGACTCTGAATTCTTTCTTAGCCAGAACTCAAGTACCAAGATTGTTGAACCAAGGTCCGTCCCGTCTGACTTCACCAGTCTAACACCTAGTGATGTTTAGTCACCAAAAGAACCATGGCCAAATCTAGGTGACTATGATACTTGATTAAATAACTATGCTTCATTATACTTCTCCTCATTGAGTTTAAAGATAATGAACTTAATCATTTGAAAGATCAGTACACATGCATATAAATTGTGCTCCACATGAGTACTTAAGTTTAGCATATTGAGCTGTGTAACTGTGCAAAATTTTATTCTTCCTACTCAGTCCCATCACCAAAACCCTCAACCTACCTGTATTACTCAACCAAATTTAAATAATGACTCTACACCAGGCACTGTACTTGTCTTTGGAGATACATAACATAATAGAATATAAGACAGCAGGGCAACCCTCTTACTCTTTAGAAGCTTATTACTTAGTAGAGGATACCAAAAAAAAAAATCAACAGGTAATGTTTATAATAGGTAATACATTCTATTATCAAGGCAAGCCTTCAAAGCTGTAGACAGGTAACATGTGGACCCACTCCAGTTTAGGCAGGGCAGGGGGAAAGTAAGCATATCTCTGAAAGAAATGAAGCTCATCTATTTTCCTTAGAAGAGGAGAAATTGAGGGAGCATGACAGTAGTCCTGAACAGATTAAAAAAGAAAACAGCTGTTCAAATATAGGAAGGTGTGGTTTTATGAAATACTACAGGATCAGTTAGCCCTAAGTAATATATGAGACAACTCTCTTCCTTAAGGAATTCAGAGAAAGTGGGAGCTAGAGAGAGAAGGTAGGAAGAATTAGCCTATAGTCAGGTATCTTTCCCACTGAAACCAGAGAGAACATGGAGTTCCAATATTTTGGTACAAGTGTGTCCAGGGGAGTTGAGAGAGTACCTACCCAATGACCCATATTTCTCTGTGAAAGGGCCCTAAGTGTCTTTGAGGACTTAAGATTGAGATCTTTAAGAGAATAGTGAAAATTTTAAATGCTGTCATGGGGAATTGGAGGGAAAGTTGCTAGAAGTCCCTCAAAAGATTGCCGGATTGTCTTGAGATTCTCCTGAAATTAAGAGATCAGGATATTTTTCTTGGTACCAGTTCCCATTACTGTGTAATTTTTCTCCAGATTACCTAAGAATTCAGGTTCAGGAGCTGAGGAAGGCCATACTTAAATAAATTATTCTAGGACTGAGGGCAGATTGATTCAGAGAATAAGGGGGTAAGCAATTTGAGGCTATTAATAAAAATGGTTTAGTTTAAGTCAGAGTCTCCTAGATTTACCCTTCTAGAAAATGTGAGCCATCTTCTCTAGCAACAGCATGTTGATATACTGAGATAGGGCAGTTAGTCTTCTAAAGGCTGGGCAGGCTGAAATAATTGTCAGCATGTTTCTTTCCTTTTCTTCAAGTCCTTTTCTTTTCTCCCTCTGCTCTGGGGAGACCTTAATTAGGGATTTCATTTTAAAGATGCATATGGGTGGAAATTGGAAAATTATCAGATGCTAGGACAGCTCTAGGGATCAGTGCTAATCTCTTTTTTTTTTCACCAAACAAGCAATTCCATGGCTAAAAACAAATTTGAAGACCATATACCAAAAGCAATTGATCACCCTGGCTGACAGCACAGTGGATAAGGTGCCAGTCTGTGAACCCAAAGGCTGCTGGTTCAATTTCCAGCCAGGGCACATAACAAGGTTGCAAGCCAGGTCTCCAGTCAGGTCCATGGCCGGAAGCAGGTGAAAGGCAACCATACATTGATGTTTCTCTGTTTCTCTCCCTATCTGCCTCTCTCCCTTCCTCTCTTTCTGGAAATAATAAATAAAATCTTTTAAAAAAAGAGAGAGATGTTGTATATAAAAGATTTTTGTTTCTTCTATGCTAATCACAGGGAAGCCTCGGTTGGAAATTCAGTTATGTTCCCATACCATTAAAACAAGAGAGGATTCTTTATTTCTCTCTCTTATTGTTCTTTTCTTTTCCCACTTTATTCTTTTTCTTCCTCTCTTTTGCTATATAACTTGAAGTAATTTCATTAAAGACTCTGTAGGAGAAATTGTGATCTTTACTTAGATAGCAATGGGCTACATGCTAACTATGGCTAGTATTAGCCAGAATTTAAAAACAATTATCTAAAAGCATGGCAGAAAAATTCAGCATTTTATGAAAGGCTACAATCTGTAGTTCCAGCAGGAGCAATGTGGTGTACTGTGTTACTCAGTTGCAGTAAAATAGAATTACATAATTTTTCAGTGTATATGCAAATATGTCATCTTACTCCTTGCTGTTCCAACAAATTGCAGTCATTCGAAATGAAAAATGAAATGTAATAGGTTTCTTTAAAGAATTTGTAGGAATAATTTTAAAAAATGTATTTGTGAAGGATGAATTGTTCAAATCTAAATATGGGAGAGATAACTTGGCAATCTGTTTATAGGCATTTGGATTGAACTTCTACAACGGGAGGAAAATAAAATTAACTTATTCAGATTGTGTTCATGTTTAGGCTAAGGAGAAAAAAGTGGTTTCTGCTATTAGATCTAGTGTTAACTAACATGCAACCACAGAGGAGAAATCATCTTAGAATGCTCTATGAAAGTAGCAAAAATGAAATGAAAAATCTTTCTCAAGGGCAGAGTTTTCAAGGGGAAGTTACTCTAAAAATTTCTTCAGATGTTTAATCTGTAGTATGAACATTGAATATATTTTACTCAGCTTTGAAATTGTACCCATTTAAGTCTGTCTTGCACCATTTTAGAAAAGTCTCTATGTTTGAGAAGGTGTCTGAGTCATTTATCAAATTAATGCCAAAGGCAAGAGACAAGGCCTTTGAATTTATCTTACTGAGACAAAATCAGACGTTTGGTGTTGTAATTTTACAGAGATGAGGAAATGCATAAGAACTGACCAATTCCTGTATCTTGCTTACGGATTGTTTGAAAGAGCTCATTTAGCCTGTGCTGTTATTCTAGAGAACTTGAAATGACTGCTCTTACATTTTAAAAAATTATTTAACTTAGATTGTTATATATTAAGACTATGAAAGATTCTCTCCCCATCTCTTTCAGAGGTATGACTTTTCAGAACCCTTTCTATTAATATTGTGATGTGCTTGGAATTTTCCCAAAGCATGAAGAAGAATGGAGCAAAATTGTCCACAGAGTAGGAAAGTTGAGACTTAAAGTAGCACATTTCCTATCAAGTCAATTAAATTGACACTTAGGTGGAAACTATTTTTATTAACCTTTTTAAATGACCTAGAATTGTCTCTCTTTTACAGAATAATGTCTCCTGGTCCTACTTTACCTTGGAAATATTATATTTAGTGTAGAAAATTAAGTATACATAAAGGTCTCTAAGTTAATAGAGAGATATTTTAAAATTATTTTTAAAGGTGGATTTTTCTCCTCACTAATGTGAATAAAGCTCATAAGCCTATATGCTATTAAGCTAGATGTCTGTGTGATTCTCTTCTGAACAAATGGCACCTAAGGGTGCTGTTTGAGACCTGTCTTAATAAGCCACCTCTTAGCTCACTTTTTCTAGCTTTTCTCACTCCATTCAGGACCCCTAATAGCTCTCTCACTCCTGAAGGGAAATAATTTTCTCACTAATTTAATTCATTCATTTAGGTATTTATTGACCTAAATAAATTTATATATTCTGAATATATAAATATTCAGAAAAGTATTCATTCATCTATTCATTAAAGTAAATCAAAAGAATATTGAACTACTCAAAATGATGTGTTTTTCTGATACTCATTAATGACTAGGACATGACTCTTTCTTTTTGAATAGTTTGTGGTGCACCAGAAGGTGTAATATGTGCTCAGAAATAACTATAATACAAAGAAGAAATTAGGGCTTCAGTAGAAGTGGAGACCATTATTTAACATAGTTCAAAAGAAGATGAAATTAGCTACATACTGCTTTAGTGTTTCATCCCCATTAACCTCTCCATCTTGCAACCAGAATTCATTTCACGTAGATTATTTCAGGATAAAATGATGTACAATTGGAACTTGCTTAAAAGAACTTTTGTTTTTCTAGCATCCTCTGAATAATTCTGCACCTCAGGCACCTTTATCTGTTTCTAGGTACTGAAACCCAGATATCTTCCTTCCTTTTTTCTCTCAGAAGTCAGTTTCCTCTAATGTGTGGTGGAGGGGGTGGGGAAAGCCACTTAGTCTAGCTGTCTCTCTTCAGTTCCTTTAGGGTCATGCTTTTTTGCCTCCCAGTTGCTCCTACAGTCTTCACTAGATTACCACACCCCTGGGAAAATCTATAAAAATTGTTTATTGTACATATGGAATCATTTCAAAAGGAAATTATAAAGTTGGATAGGAAATATTTTAAAACTTGAGAAATAACTAGGGCTTTCCCCAGCGTGCCAGAGAGAAGGTACCTAAGTACCTTCCCAACATAGTCTCCTGTGAATTACAAAGTCCTAGTCGATTCTACTTCCCTGAGATTTTTGCTCTCTCTCTAACATCTTCTTCAATTCCGTGATAATCTCCAACTGCCTGTTTCATTGATTGCCATCCCATTTGCAGGAATGCTCTCACTCTCTTTGCCCAGCTCCTTCTCCCTACATTTGTCCAGCCAAGAGCTTCATCTGGAGAAGAACTTGTAGGGTCCTTAGAATAGGACCTGTAAAGGGTCAATATTTCACCTCTTCCAAAGATAATACTTTTCAGGAACATCAAAATCCAAAACCATACTGAAAAATGAAATGCTTCCTTAACAAGTCTCATTTTCCTTTCCATGGAGTCAGTGAGTGAGCTTTTACTGAGTTATGTAATGGCCCACAACAGCAACTATTTATTTAGCTTATGATTCTATGCATTGGTAATTTAGTAAGGTTAAAAATAATTTGGCTGTTTGATTGTAGCTGATTGCATCTCATTCTTGGGTTTGCTGTCAGCTCTCAATGCAACCAGGATATAGTTCATGATGGCTTCAATCACATGTCAGGTGGTTGGCTCATTGTTAACTGGGGTGACAGTTAACGGGACTACGTGTCTCTCATTGCCTAGGACACCTGCTCACTCACATCATCCAGCACACCTGCTCTCATTCACATACCTGCTCAGATCATCCGTATACCTGTTTGTCTCCTCCACACAGATGCTTACCTCACCCATACACCTGCTCACATTATCCAACAGACTTACGAGTATTCAGTAGGCCTAATTTACGTGGCAGCTGAAAGGTTTCCAGAGCAACAAGAAGGCAAGTCTCAAATGTAAAGTACCACTGAGCAGTGCAGTGCAAGTCACATGACCAATCCAGATTTAAGGGATAGAGAAATATATTACATCTATTGATGGGAGGATCTACAAAGATGTATGGCAAAGCTTAAGATGTGAAAAAGGAAATATTAATTTGTTGCCATTCAAAAATTCATAAGGCTTATTTTTGTGCAGAGTAGAAATCAGTTCTTCCTGCTTGGAGCCTACCAGAATAAGAAAGGAGTTACATTATGATACAATGGCTGCTCACTTCTCTTGCCTAACAAGTTCAAGTTGACAGTTCTTTACATCCCACAGGTCTTGCTTAAAACATGAAGAAGGGATGAAGCTGAGGAAAAGAGAAGAGTCACCTAATTCTTCTCATTGCCATTGGTACTTGGAGACAGAAAAATGTAAGACCAAATAAAATAGCTTGATTTTTGTCATGGTTTAAACAGTGGCTGAAATAAGCCAGTCAGAGAAAAACAAATACCATATGATTTTACTTATTTTTGGAATCTAATGAACAAACTGAACTAACAAGGAAAATGGGGACAGACTCATAGATGGAGAGCAGGGTGACAGCCAGTGGTGGGGTGGAGTGTGGGGGAGGTTAGTGGGTGGAGGGATTGAGCAAAAAAGGAAAAAGGGCTCACAGATATTGACAACAGTGTAGTGATTGCTGGAGGCGGGGCAGGTGTAACAGGACTAAATGGTTATGGAAAAAAATACAGGAAAGATTAAATTAAAAGAACTGCGGAGGTAGGTTATGGGCGAGTTGAGCCATTTAACTATGTGAAACAACGACCTGATTGTTGTTGCTATTTTTGAAGTTTTTATATTATTTAAGAATATCCAGGCAAAGGTTTTTATCTGAATAGATACATCAATAATGTAAAAATTTGAACACAACTGGAAGATTTCAAAACCCCTTGAGTTAAGATGTTATCTCTAACATTAAAATATCTCACTAAAATATTTCTAAATGCATTTCTGGAGTGGGGACTGGAGAAATGAAATATATAGACAGAAGAAGAAAACTAGATACAATGGATTCTAGCACAGAAATTTTATGAAAGAAGTAGAAGGAAAAATAATGCTATATGACATTGGGGTATCCTAAGAAGTCAAGAAGTAGCATGGATGTTGAATACCTAGGGAGTTTTGAGAAAGGAGAAGGTGCTGAAATGCACATCATTTACTTTATGTTCTGCATACCACCCATGGGTGCTCATGTGATCAAATCCTGTACACATATTTTCTCCTACTTTGGTGTTCAGATTTCACCTTTCAAAAATGACTAGTGACAGAAATAGAGTAAAACTAATGTTGCCATATTATACCTAATATGCAAGCTTCACTAAAGACACCATTTTCACCATTTTTTTTTCTTTATTTAAAGAATAAGATTTACTGTGTTTGTCTCTTACATATTTTTTAAAAGAAAGTCTGTAGAAATATTGATATGACATACTCATTGACAAATAGTGCAGTAACACTTCTCAGAAGGAGCCAGGATACGATGCCCAAAATCTGCAGCCTATGTATTTGCATTTCCCCCCCACTCTTGTCATTATATTAAAACCTACAAAACATTTATAACATGAGGACACTGTTAGAAAATGTGTATGTTAAGCAAATGAAGTTTGTAGTCAATATACTTTCAGTTTATATGCTGGAGTCCCCACAATATATCCCACAGATGTAGAATTAAATTGATAACCAGAAAGCTGAACAAATGAAGTTTGAAAGTTATACATGCATTTTATAGGCTTTTTGGTGAGGAAGTCACACCCTATATGCATGTTTAGTCCCCCTAGGATGGGATCAAATGACCATTTTTCTGAAAGAGAGAAGAGCTTATAGAAAAGATGCTATTTCATACTTCTTCCTATGAAAAAAAGGGGACAGTTTAGTCACCTGACAGAACATTTTAGGCACTTCATCTGGTGCTATTGGTTTTTTGAAAGTAGCTGGCTGTCTTACTTATTTTTGTAACATAAACTTTCCCCTGTTTTAATGAGATATAACTAACATTCAACTATGTATAAGGTTAAGGTGTACCACATAATATTATGATAAATGTATGTATCATGAAATGATTATAACAATTAGTTTACGCCTCTCATCTTAGTTTTGAGTTCTTGATATCTTTATATTGGCATTAGATTCAAAATTGGTGGACAATAACTGAACTGGAAAATATATAAGTAATTATTATAGTTGAAACAAATTCTCTGTGCCTTTTCTTCCTTCTGTCTATTTCCATACAAATATATACAGATCTCAGACTCATTGCTTTCCATTTGTGGGCATTCTAAGTTAGAGAATGCTCTTTTAACAGAAAATGTTCAGACCACCCTGCCACTGAGACATTTTATGTTCTAGGATCTAGTTTCCTTGTTTATCTGTAGGCAGCTCATGCTTTTATCTTCTCAGCTAAATTAGTTCCTGCATGTTAAAAAAGGGGAAGTGGTGAACTGCCCCCACGGAAGGCTTTATTTGGTTTTTAAAAGCGGGTTTGTTACAATCCTGCTGTGGTTATTATAGGAGACAATTTTAGCACTCTGAGCTGTGTGTTTTCCAGAGGAAGTGTTTAAAGAAGAATTTTGCAAAATGCTGAAGGTTAACAATTCAGCCCTGCTAGTTGTTAAAGGTCAGGACATGTTTTGTGAGTAAGTTTGAGAGAATTATTGGGTAACGTGAATGACAGGAATTAATATGGATATATAATACAGTGCATGCATTTCTATGCTTTCTTGTCCCTACAACTTTTCAGTATGTACCAAAAATTCTTTGCATTTTATTTCTTCTTCAATTGAATACTGTGTTGGAAATGACGCAAAGGGCTTGCCCAAATGCTAGGGGGTGGAAATTTTGCATACAGACAATAGCCCAGTGTTACCATGCTGAAAGAAGGCACTGATAAAGGTCTTCATCTGTCTTAAATTATGAATCTATGTGCTGCTTATTTAATATACATGATTGGGATCATCTATATGTTGGTACTATGATGTAATAACTAGGAATTCCCTACATGTTATAAAAATTCTGGTTGGGTAAATGGGTATTTTGACAATGAAAGAGATACTAGTTAGTCTAATACAACATTAGTTTTATAGTTTTTAATCATGTTCTTAAAGTCATTACTTCAAAATGTAAATTGACTTTTTGTTTTTTACCAAGAAAATAGCTGCTTTGATTCCATGCAGAGAAATTATATGGAAAACTGTATCACTGCTTCAGGCCCTGGAACATGGCAGGTGCTCAGTCAATGTTATGAGTGTATTATAACCAAACAACTCATAGTGTGAAGGAAATAATAATTATCTATAAGAAAATATTAAATATATATTAGGCCTAAAAAAGTCTTTCCAAGAGAATAAAATAAGAAATTGAAGAGACTCTAAAAGTCTCAATGACTGACAATTCTTTCTCAAAGGTCATTCAAAGAGAACCAAAGGGCACATTACCACATACATCCTCCCCATTTCAAGGTCACCTGATGACATTTTTTCATTGCTTTTAGAGAAAGCAGAAGGGAGAAAGAGAGAGAAACATAGATATGTATGAGAAAGACAAATTGGTTGCCTTTTGTATGTACCCTATTGGTAGCCTTCCAAAGGTGCTCCGATGTGTGGAATGAACCTACAACCTAGGTATGTGCCCTGACTGGGAGTTGAATCCACAACCTTTCAGCTTGTGGGATGATGCCCAACCAACTGAACCACACTGGCCAGGGCACCAATAGTCCTTTTTTAATCTGCTAGAAAGAAATCCTCTTAATAGTAATTACATTACGCTTAATAAGCTCTTGCTGTGAGTCAGTGTGTTAAGTGACTTAGTTATCTTAGTCAATCCTAACAACTGCATGAAGTAGATAATATTATCTCCATTTCACAGATGAGGCAATTAGAACATAGGGCACTTAAGTAATTTTCTCATCTTTGAAGTAATAAGTGGAGAAGCCAGGATTTGAACCCAGGCATTTTCTAACCTAAACATTGTGATACATGCTCTAGTACATAAAAGTTAAGATAATACCTTCTAGTAGAGAACACATAGCTAGCAGCTGTTGTCCACTTTGAGATACTAGTACTGAAGCTACATTCCCAGCTCTGCAGAGCTCATCGTCCATGGTAATTAGGCATAATCCCATTTATTTTGTTGGTTTCTACAGTAGCTTAATTTTTTAAATCACTTTGTTCTCTGCCACCTTCCTACTGCCCTTCCCCTTCCCTCCCCTCCCTCAGATAGCTGTATAAATTAAAAAGCAGAATTTTACCTGCTTATAATTAAGTTAAAAGTTTCCCGAGTGTAAAACTTCAACAACTCAAATGTGGCATTTTCAAGGAGAAGTGTTTATTACAAGTGGGTTTTATGTTCATTTGTTTTTAATGGAATGGAGGGTGCTGACCTGGTCTTCATCACTGCAGAGAGTAGGACCAGGCCAAATAGATTATGAGTACATAATAATGTTTACGTTAGAAAGCTGGAGAAATTGTACTGTCAGGTTTCCTCTATTTTACTCACTTGTTAGTAATTGTAGGCTTATGTGTTGCAAATCTCCCTTTAAGGAAGGCTTCTTCCAATTGCTGTTCCTGTCACTTAGTATCACTTTTACTTTTGTTGTGTCCCCAGCCACAAGCCACATTCTGATAGCTCAGCAGATTCTCAGTACGGCTGGCTTCCCCCCAGTTCCTCCTTCTCTATCTTTAATCTCTCAATGAATACATAACTCAAGGTTCAGCATCCTGCTTTCCAGTTGTGACATTTTAATCCATTGCCCCCACTTCCTGTGTAATTCCATTATTTTCAGTTCTTTGGTGATTTTGATGGTTGCCAGAATGGGAAGGGGGTGTGGGGGAATGGGTGAAGGAGGTGAAGGAATTAATAAATACAAGTAGGTAGTTACAGAATAGCCATGGGGATGTAAAGTACAGTATAGGAAATGGAGTAGCCAAAGAACTTATATATGCATGACACATGGACATGCATTTTCAGAGAAAGGGTAAGAGAGAGAGGGAGAGAGGGGGAGAAACATCAATGTATGGTTGCCTTTCACCTGCCTCCAGCCTGGCTGGAGACCTGGCTTGCAACCTGGTTATGTACCCTGGCTGGGGAATCGAACCAGCGACCTTTGGGTTCGCAGGCTGGCGCCTTACCCACTGTGCCACCAGCCAGGGTTAGTTTTTTATTTTAATTACTTACTTTTAGGGAGAGGGAAAGAGGGAGAGAAACAACAATGTGCCAGATATACATCAATATGGTTGCCTTTTGTGCTCCCCCAACTGGGGACCTAGCCTGCAACCCAGGCACGTGCCCTGACTAAGAATTGAACTAGCAACTTTTGGTTCACAGGCCAGTGCTCAATCCACTGAGCCACACCAGCCAGGGCTATCATCTCCTTTTTTAATATTCCCCAAATTCATTATCCTGTTTCCTTTTAAATACCCACTATTGGTCAGATCCTTATGACAACATGCTTGAACTATGAATTTAGCCTCATGGCTAATACCATAAATTAATTCATTTGTCCCCAAATCCAGGATGTTTCTAAAACATCCTTACCATTGTGTTACCCCAATTATGGAAACTATAATGTCGTCTTGACTTATCAATTTCTTCAGCCAAATATACATGTTTAGGACTACCTGACCTATATAGATCTATTTCTTATTGCTCCCTAAATATGCAGACTTCTTTGCCCAGATGGAGCTCATTCACAATCCCTCCATATGCAATACACTTATTCCTACCTCACTTCTTTAAGTTGTCTCTGGGATTGAAAATATCTTGGCTAACCTACTCTGCTTTGCTCATACTCTGATGAGACCTCCCTGTGTCCTTCATTGAACATTGTCTAAACATTCAATCCTATTAGAAAAAACTATCTTTCCAAAATGCCCATGGCAAAAATATTTTTCTGTAATTACATTTTAATGGTAAATTACTGTGTTTTCTTTTTGTTCTATTCTACATTTGGATTGCAATGCCTTTAATGTTTTGACTAGACATAATTTTTATTATGTTTAGCTATTAAGGGTTCAACAAGCATTCTGGTTCAAAATTCCATCCTGGTTCTCATTTGCAACAAAAGCCTTCTGTATTTGTAGAACAGGAAAAAGTGATCAACTTCCAACACCTTGGATTTATCTTTACTAAATGACAAAAGATTCTGGAAAGACAGCTACATCTTTAAGTTTCCTTTCAATTGTTTTATTCTGCTCTGAAACAAAATAGTACTGTTGACAGCAACTTAGAGATTTCTGCATTCATATCAGAATATACTTTGTAAGAGCAGATTCATGTAATTTTAAAAAAGATTTTATTTATTATTCTTAGAGAGGGGAAGGGAGAGAGGCAGAGAGAGAGACATCAATGTGTGGTTGCCTTTCACCTGCCTCCAGCTACAGACCTGGCTGGAGACCTGGCTTGCAACCTGGTTATGTGCCCTGGCTGGGGAATTGAACCAGCGACCTTTGGGTTCACAGGCTGGCGCCTTATCTGCTGTGCCACCAGCCAGGGCAGATTCATGTAATTTTTAAAAAGAGCTTTAGCAAGTCACATGCTATGTTCACCCTGAGTTCCAAAGGGAGAATACCTCTTTCTTATTTTCTTAAAACATAGCTTTAGGCAACTGAAATACACCAACGTGACTAAAACGACAGAACCTAACTTTAGCTCCCTCCTGATCATCTGTGCAGTATATTCTTACCACTGTGGGCCATTGATCTCACGGCTTTATTTCCTGGTCCCTAGACTGCCTGGCTGATGGGCTTAGAGTGTGACTGTGCTCATTTCCTTTTGTACCTTGCCGAGCTCGGGTTTGTTTGGTTTATACACGACCTCTGGGCTACCTAGCTCAGCCTGGCTTCCTGTGGTGCTCACTGTGTCACCACAGGCCAGACTCCGTTGGAAGAAAACCAGTCAGGGGTCTGAAAGTCTATTGAGTTTTTAATGACTTTTGCAAATTTCTCACTTGTCCTTCAGTGCTGGCAACAGCCAGGTCAGAGCAGAAGGTAGTAGGAGTGACTCAAATAGTTAGGTTTCAGCACAATAAAAAAAGCCCAGCTTCCTGTTGGGTGAAACAGCATGGGCCAGGAGAGGGAGTGAAAATTCTAGGGCAGAGCACTACTTTCTATAGCGTGAATGTGTTTGGGTTTATTAATATTCCTCATTACCTTATATTAGTGAAGGATATTAAGAGTTTGACAGTCCTTTATGTTGGTATTTTAAAGAATCACTCCCACTTATTCTAAGAAGTAGAAGAATTTTGGGTCTGGTGTGAGCCAGTCAGTCTGGATTCACAAAGGGTAGCAGTGAGTCCATAGTCAATACTAGGAACAGACAGAGCTTTAACAGTAAATAAGAAATAGCACCCCCCCTCTTTTTTTTTTTTTAAGATTTCATTCATTGTTTTTAGAGAGAAGGGCAGAAAGGGAGGAAGAAAGGGAGAGAAACTTCGATGAATGGTTGTTTTTCACCTGCCTCCAGCTATGGCCCTGGCTGGAGACCTGGTTTGCAACCTGGTTACGTGCCCTGGCTGGGAATCGAATCAGCAACCTCTGGGTTCACAGGCCAATGCCTAATCACTGAGCTACCAGCCAGGGCCCAGAAATAGCCTTTTTAGAGAAGAATGGTGGACCTACTTCCTATGTACACTGAATGCAGGTGTTCTCTTCCCAACCAAGCATGGACTCTGCAAGAGGGGTTTCTTTTGAAAATGTTGGACCTTGTGGAGAAGCAATCTATTGCAAGAAAATTTCCAGGTGTCTTTCTTACAGTTAATATCTACAAGATGTGGATACAAATTCAAGAAACATAGGTCAGGCCTGTAGATGTTGATGGGACAGGTTGATACAATTGAGGGGTAAAGAGTCAACCTTCTGAAAACTGCACAGCACCCAAGAGCAAGCAAAAACCACTTGCCAGTAATCGAAGTCTGTGAAAGCTTCTGAAGTTTGTGGTAGACTTTGCATTGGAAGCTTAAGAGAGTGTGTATCATTGTAAATTGGTACAGCCACTATGCAAAGCAGTATGAAGGTTTCTTAAAAAATTAAAAAGAGAACTACCACAGTATACAACAATTTCTCTTCTGGGTGTATATCTGAAGAAGATTACCATCTCAAGGAAGCATTTGCACATCCATGTTAATTGCAGTATTATTCACAATAGCCAAGGCATGGGAAAACCTTGTGTCTATTGACAGATGAATGGATTCAGAATGTGTGGTGTGAATGATAGTTTATCATTCAGCCCTAAAATGTAGGTATCATGCATTTGTGACAACATGGATTGACTGTGAAGACATTTGCTAAGTGAAATAAATCAGACATAGAAAGGCAAATACTGCATGATCTCACTTATGTGTGGGACTGAAAAAAAGAGCTGATACAGAAACAGGGAGTAGAATGGTGATTATTAGGGGCTGAGGGGTAAGGCAAATGGGGAGATGCTGGTGAAAGGGTACAAACTTTCAGCTATAAGATGAATAAGTTCTGGGGATCTAATATATAGCATGGTGACTATATTTTATACTTTATTTTACACTTTATTTTATATTTTAAAGTTGCTATGAAAGTAATGATCTCACCACAGCAACAACAACAACAAAATGGTAACTATGTGAAGTAAAGGATATATTAACTAACCTTATGGGGCTAAAACATTTCATAATACATATGTCTATCAAATCATCGCATCATACTCCTTAAATTTATGCAATATATCGATTAGATCTCTATAAAGCTCGGAAAAGAAAGCTGAAATGAATCTAGGTACCTTGGGTGAGGTCATCATCAAACAATGCTGCTTGTTTAGTTTTACTTTGGCACCACACACACACACCCCTACCACTACAGTAGTATTTTACTATATTATAAAAAAACCCATAATAAATCCACACTTCTGAGTTGAAACTCTATTTTAACAAATTGGGAATGAGAGAAACATGTCCAGAAATCGAGATGATGATATGTATTTTTAGAATTTTGAAGGCTGACTTGATGGCTTTAAGTGCTAAATTGAATGCAGATTTCAAAACCATTTGACATGCCCCCTTTCCAAAGGATTATTTGGGACTTCCACTTCTCAAAGTAGTAGGTATAACTAAAATAAGATGAAGGTTCTTTCATATATTCTGAGCTATGCATAATGCATACCAAAATTCCTACATTTTCTATACAAGGAATAAGTCTACTCTAATGCATTTGCTTTTTTTTTTTTCTAAATTAACTTAGTTATAAATCCTGATATAAGTATATAGACTAAGAAAATATATAATTTCAAAGAGTTTAAGCATAATATGAGGTGAGCTACTAATTTTTGGAAAATGTGTTTTTTAAAGAGTATGAACTCAGTCTGCTAATAAAACTTGGAAGTCATTATTTATGTTGGCTTCTAGTTTCAGTTTAGTATTTCACAATAAAAAAGTTAATGAAAAGCAAGATGGGAAATGGTACTTGAAACAATTTTTACATGGTATTTTACCTTTAAAAATATTCAATAGGTAATAACCTTAAATTTTAAAAAAATCCCCTCTTCTAAATTGGGCCCTTTAGAAATTGTGGTGGCTCATGAATTTCTCCAAAAAAAAAAAAAAAATGACTTTGGAAAAATTATTACTTTGGAAATATTTGACTTTGGAAATATATCAGTATAGTGCCAGGAGTAGCTAATTCAGTTCTACAATTAATGAGCTATTCATAACCAGCATTTTGAAAAGGAAATTGTCTAATAGTAATACTTTACCGTTTGAAGGTATGAACTCTGAAATAAACTTAAGTTCAAGTCCTACCTCTGCCATTTACCAGCTGTGTGATGGTGGACAAGTTACAGACTTTTCTGTGCCTCAGTGTACTCATCTTAAAAATGTAGATAAAAATAGGACTTACTGCAGGTGGTCATTAGGAGGATGAAATGAGGTTATGTAAAGTACTTAGACCATATCCCTAGAATCTACTGAGTTTTGTGTAAAGGCTAGCTGTCACTTTTATCAAAGCACAAAGGTTGCAAACTAGTTACACTGTTTACAACATTTTTTTTCAATATTTAAGTATCAGAAGAATGATACACATTTTTAGCTTCTCTTGAGAATTAAAAAAACAAAACAAAACAAAACAAAAACAAAACAACCTGGTCATATGGTAGCAGGGTTAGTGACCAGGGTTAGTGGGCTGGCTTCTCTCATTCCCCTCAAGGTATCCATCCTTGCAGCCCTGGGCAGAGAGAGCCACAGTGTCAAGGCCAAAACCACTTTAGAGTAGGATTTGTGCTGATAGGGACATCCAGGACTGGGCATTGCTGATCTCCCTTCAGCTTTTGAAATTAAGCACTTAAAAAATATGTGAAAATGCTGAAATTTAAAGAAAAGTTAGTAAAGGCTAAACTAAATTATTTCCATAAGATCGGTAATGGAATGTTTTGAGAATGTCCTTCCCTTTCCCTTCTCTTTCCCCTCTCCTCTCTCTTCCTTTCTTTCCTTTTTTTTTTTTCTTTTCCTTCCTTCCTTCCTTCCTTCCTTTGTTTTCTTTCTCTCTCCTTCCTTTGTTCCTTCCTTCCTTTCTCTCTCTCTCTCTCTTTCTTTTTTCCTTCCTTCCTTCCCTCTTCTCCTTTACTTTATGCTCTTGTACTTCATTGAGTTTTGTTAGTCCTCACCTTTGGCCCCATCCTGTGGTCATTCATTCATGTGTATTGTCTATGGTTTTCAGTGAGAACAAGATTTAGCACTTAAAACTGCAAATGAGTTGTTAACCAACACAAAACAGCTTTCAAGTAGCATCTATCCTCACCCATCCTTCTACTTTTAATGTTCTCTTTGTTGCTTCATCTTTACTGTGCTTAATTAAGCTGGCTCTTTTTCATTTTTATTTTCAGTAGATAAGACCCATTAGCTATGTAGCTTAACAGAAAAAGAGCATTTATAAAAATAAATACTTTCACGGAACATATCAATGTTGAGATATTTCATTTTCACACCATCACAAATGTTGTTTTCACCCATGATACTCTGAACACCTAGATCCTATAATGATAAGCACATCACTCATAGATCTGATGTTATTTAATTTACCTGAACAAATAACACAATTTTCAGGAACCTGTTTTGTCATCTGACATAATGAAAGAAATAGTTCAACTATTTATGGTAACATATGCATTAACACCCTGATGTTAAGGTTATAAAATTCTCAAATTTGTCTAAACTTATATAATGTTTATTATATAAATTATAAGGTCTTAACAGAAAGAGCATTTTCCTTTAGACCAGTGACAAAATGTCACTCAGACTTATAGTCTGACTCGTTTTAAAACTTAACATTAGAAATGTGTTATAGTGCTACGCATTAAAGAACAGATTTAGATGATATCCTTCATGGTTTATCAGAATTGCAAGGAATAGATATAATAAAATGTTATGCATTTCAATATATTCTGCTTCAAGTTGTCAGTTGATCATTTAATGGTAAAATTTTTTTTTTCTTTATATGCGATTTTCAGATTAATTTTGAAACTGACATTTTTGCCCTGCATGGAGGATTTTACTGCTTCAGCTTATCATAAATGTTTTATTCCTTCAAAATCTCCTTTAAAGACATTAAAATTTTTTAAATTATTACCCTGATATAATATCTCAGAAACTTTATTTGTTTTGACACATAAAAATAGCAACTTACTAGAACTTAATTCCGGGACATGACTTTTCCACTACATCTCTAAAAGTGGGACTTTTCAAACTCTGGGATAGGTAGGAAGATAGACAAAGGTTACCTAGACAAAGGTATCAACTCTATTGTTTGGCTTCTAATTTTAAATTAATAGGATTAACTTTATATTGTTATTTATATTACAAAGTAAATTGATTTAAAAGTATAATCCATTCAATAGGTAATAAAATTATTTTTCAAAAATTCAAACTTATTTTGAAAATTAAAAAAATAAACCAATATGTGTACCTGCAAAGCCTTGCCTTCTATATGAGCATATGGCCTAGAAAAAAGAAGCTATTTAACATGTGCCTGTTGAATGACTTATTTTATCCTATATACTATCCAAAATGCTTAGTTGTTTAGAGAAGATGTTTTATGAGATGGTATTACATTGGAGGAATCCCACAGTATACATTCTGGAGAGCTCTATAAGCCAGCTTCAAATAAACAGATTTGACTCAATATTTTTTGCTATTTTTGATGAATGGGAGTATTTGCCAAACCAAGAGCATCTAGAGGAGAGTGAGCAAGTTGCTTAAGGGAGTTGAAAAACTTTTATATGGGGAATGGAGTTTAGTGTGGGGAAGAAAATGGTAAGAAGAACATTCTAGCTTCAAATATTTCAATAATGACTAAGATATCCTTTTTCTAGCCAAAAGCTTTACAGTAGAATAAAGAAAACACGTACTTGTTGCCATATAATTTTTTTCTTTAATTTTTTCTTTATGTATGGTTATCTTTCACCTGCCTCCAGCTACAGACCTGGCTTCCAACCTGGTTATGTGCCCTGACTGGGAATTGAACCAGTGACCTTTGGGTTTGCAGGCTGGTGCCAATCCACTGAGCCATCAGCCAGGGCCTGTTGCACCATAATTAAATGAGCCCTGGTGGAATCCTCTGGTTTAAAGGACAGGTCAGTGACTGATCTGCTTGGAGGGGTGAGTGAAACCTGCTTGGAAGATTCCCCACGGAGGGAGTCTTTCAAAGGTGGATCCACCTTTGAAGAAATCTCTGGGTGAAAATCAAGAGTATTTTCTTGAATGTTAAACTGTCATATTTGCAGGAGAATTGTTTCTGTCACTTGGTCTACACTAACTCTCTGGAGTTGTGGTGGCACAATGTGGCAGGCAATGACCGAAACACAGGCAGTGGTTTTCAAATTGCTAACTTAAAAGCGAATTGTTCGAAAATATTGTTCTTTTTTAGATTTAGCAATAATTCAGCTGATTCAATTTATGATTATATATTTTTGACAATAAAATTTTTTAAAAGAAGGTGAGAAAGTCTGTGGGATTCAAAGTATTGATATTAAGTGGCTCAGCATACGAAACTTTGACAGTTTACATGGCAACATCTTCACTTTATTAGTGGATCATTCTGTGAGTTAAGTGCATTCAAAACTTCTCTTTCTCCTCATGGTAGATGATCAGAATTCTATGTAATCAGAAGAGCTGGTCATATTCAGAAAGTAGTTTGTTTCACAATCTTGTGTGTAAAGATAATTGCATTTAATCAAAATACAAATGATTTTAATGATATCATTCCCATCCTTATCAGATATTTTATGAGATTCTTATTAGAAATTTTTAGAAAAAAGTTGTGTTAAATTTCATATTTTTAAGAAATATTCTTATCCATACAATTTTTAAAAATGTTATGTGTAAGATTCTAAGAAAAGAAGGATCTTCTAAGAATTCACTCTATGCTTTCATACCAAATGGCAGGCTTTACTTCTTAATTTGGAATTTTACTGTTTAAAGTACTTAGCTATTCATTGTTTTAATCCTGAGAATAATTGTTGTTAAAAATAAGCAAATGCCCTGGCTGGTGTGTCTCAGTGGATTGGCGCCAGCAGCAAACCCAAAGGTCACCGGTTCGATTTCCAGTCAGGGCACCTACGTTGATGTTTCTGTCCCCTTCTTCCTTGCTCTTTGCCCTTCTCTCTGAAAATAATAATAATAATAAATATCTGCTCTGGCTGGAGTGGGTCAGCGGATTGGCACTAGCCTGCAAACCCAAAGATTGTTGATTAGATTCCCCAGCCAGGGCACATAACCAGATTGCAAGCCAGGTTTCCAGCTAGGTCCTTAGCTGGAAGCAGGTGAAAGGCAACCATACATTGATTCTTCTCTCCCTTTCTTCCTTCCTCCCTGCCCTTCTCTCTGAAAATAGTGAATAAAATCTTAAAAATAAATAAGTAAATAAAATTTTACCTAGATGTCAAAGAAAGCAGAAATTGGTTATCCGGTGCAACTGAGAATTATGCTTCTCTGAGGATGTTTACAAATACATTACCTCCATGTATGGAAATATTGGGGGGAACACTTTATGAAGTGTATGATAGACCACTGTGCTGTATAAAATAATATTGAATATAAACTGCAATTTTGAAAAATGAAAGTAAAATATCTATCTAGGCAAGTTAAGAGACAGCCTGCCCAATTCTGGAAATGAGTTAGTTGATCATTTATTCACTCAATTATTTATTCACCCATAAAATATTTTTGAGTGGCTATTAAAAAAACACTCAAGGTTCTTGTTTATAAGCTATTATAAAATGCGTACAAGAAAGGAGCTTTTCAGTATTTGTTAAATAAGTCACTTCAAATAGAGCAATTTAGGAGAAAAGGTAAAACTTTAGACTCAGACTGATCTGGGTTTGAATCTCGTCTCTGCTACATGTTAGCTGTGTCATTTTTGACAATTTTTTCAATGTCCCAGTTTTGAATATTAAAAAAGATAAAAGCTGCCCTGGCTGGTAGCACAGTGGGTAAGGTGCCAGCCTGTGAACCCAAAGGTCGCAGGTTCGATTCCCCAGCCAGGGCACATAACCAGGTTGCAAACCAGGTCTCCAGTCAGGTCTGTGGCTGAAGGCAGGTGAAACGCAACCGTACATTGATGTCTCTCTCCCTCTCTACCTCTCTCCCTTCCCCTCTTTCTAAAAATAATGAAATAAAGTTAAAAAAAAAAAAGATAAAAGCTATAACTACCTATAACAATGTCTAATATGAGTAGCTATTCAACAGCCACCCACAGCCATACAATCAGGCATGATTAACTTTAAAAATTAGTGTATTTGCTTCTGTTCCAGTAATGACTAGTCTCAGTCCTATTTTGAAAGTGTGTTGACCAATAAAAATACCATATAATGATGACTGTTATAATTATTTCTATTTAAACAGCTTGGGTAAAGATTCATAATCATTTCATACTTTAAAAAGGCAGTCCTGTGTATGATCAAAGAAGACTGCTTTTGACATTAGGGAAAGAAGCTGTTAATAGTGTTAAATCCCATTAAACTTGTATATTTTAGCATTTTTTATGTAAAGAAAACAGTTCTAATAATTATTATTCACTTATGTAGGTGAGAAATACAGTAAGTTTAATAGGTTCTTTTTACTTTCTTTGGTGATTTCCATAAGTTATAAATTTCTTCTTTAAACTTAACAACCATTCTTTTTCCTATGTGTTGAGTTCACTTCTCCCTATTTCTGAGATATTCAGTTTTGGATCTTTTCAACATTATTTCTGCCTTTCACCTTTGCATTTGCAAACAACTTGCACCAAAATAACATCTGTGAAGTATTATTGTGCTGTAGCCACATATGTCCTCTTTTCTTTGTGTTGATAATTGAGCTATGACAAGGAATAATTACTAGACCAATATTCTTTTGTCTGACAAGGGCTTAGTATGGAATACAAGTAGGGTTTGAAGTGGTCTAAAAAAATCTTGGGCCACCTGAGTCTTGGTCATTTCAAAGCTATAGAGTCTAATATAAATAAGGAAGATTCAATTATGAAAAATAAATCTAGATTTACTCCAATATTGATTTGGGCTTATTCTTGCCTCCTATCATAACCTTCCCCTCTCTTCCGGAAAAACCAACTCCCCATATGTGTATGCCTAGGCCTAAATTTGGATTTTCAGAGACCTCCCCTGACAAAGGAATATCCTGGCATCTGTGAACCATTCACGGTGGTTTTGTTGGGTAATTGTAGGGCATTTCTGCTTTGCACTTTCCATTGGTAACATCTGCTTTTCTCATATGTTTTAGCTATATAGAAAAGACCTCTAGAGGATGTCAAATGCCCTTATTCTTTTCCTGGGTATTTTTTAAAGTATATTTTCAAACTTCCCCACTAATTAAATTCTTCCTTTTCCTTTTCCTGTTTAAAAACTTCATTGTGTTAGGCAAAATGGAGGCCTTGATTTATGGGAAATAGGCTACATTATCATTTACTCCTTGAATTGTCAAAATAGAAGTGATTCCACCAAATAAGAAAAGAAATACGAATAAGATGTGTACTCTTTCAGTTAATGTAGTTAGCAAAGTTCTGTGTGAAGCAGAGTTTGGAGATTGTGGAGAGGCAAGAAAGAGACCAGAACATGCTATCATGTTACTCATATGGAGATACATGAGATTTGTCTACCAATTAAAAATAACTATTATCTATGTTACTCAAGATGGAGATGACAACCTAGATGTTTTGTTATCAGTTTCCTTAGGTTGCTAACCACTGCTCTGAATGAATTTCAATGATTATTCAATGTTAGGATATTTACTGTGTTTCTCAAATAGTCTAAGAGTTCACCATCACCAGTAGCAATGGAGTCTCCTTATAATTGATATTAATTATTTTAAAAGAAGATAAGCCATTAAATTGCCACTCCAAATTTTTAAAGTTTCAGGATTTGAATAATAACTTTCTCACATTTGAATAGATGTTCTTTAGAAAGAAGTAATTAAACTAAAAAGCTTTTGCACAGTGAAAAAAACCATCAACAAAACAAAAGACAGCCCTGGCTTGTGGTTCAGTGGATTGGCTTGCAAACTGATAGTTCACTGGTTTGATGCCCACTCAGGGCACATAAGCAGGTTGCAAGCCAGGTCTCCGGCCAGGTCTGTAGCTGGAAGCAGGTGAAAGGCAACCATACATTGATGCTTCTCTCCCTTTCTTCCTCCCTCCTGGTCCTTCTCTCTAAAAATAATGAATAAAAAATTGAAAAAAAAAAAAAAAAAAAGGAAAAAAAGACAACCTAGCAAATAGGAGAAGATATTTTCAAATGATGTTTGTGATAAGGGGTTGAAACCCCAAATATATAAAGAACTCATACAATGAAACATGAAAAAAACCCAAACAACTCATTAAAAATGGGCAGAGGTCCTGAATGGGCATTTTTTCCAAAGAAGGCACACAGATGATCAACAAACATGAGAAAAGATGCTCAATATAATTAATCATCAGGGTAATTCAAATCAAAACCACAAGGCAATATCACCTACACCCTTTAGAATGGCAATTATCAAAGAGTCAACAAATAATAAGTGTTGGTGAGGATGTGTAGAAAAGAAACACTTGTACACTGTTATAACTGTAAATTGGCATAGTCACTATGGAAAAACTTATGGAGATTCCTCAAAAAATAAGAAAAAATAAAGCTCTCATATGATCCAACAATTCCACTTCTTATCATTTATCCAAAGAAAACAAAAACACTAATTTGAAAAGATATATGCCTCTCTATGTTCATGGCAGCATTACTAACAATAGCCAACAGATGGAAGCAACTTAGGTGTCCACTGATGGATGAATGAATAAAGAAGATGTGGTTGTATGTATATATAATAAAATATTAATCAGCCATAAAAAATAAAAATTTTCCATTTGTGACAACATGGATGGGCCTAAAGGGCCTAAAGAGCTAAGTGAAATAAGTCAGAGAAAGACAGATACCACGATTTCACTTATATGTGGAATTTATATAACAAAACAAATAAACCAACAAAATAGACTGACAGCTACAGAGAAAAAAAATGATGGTTGCCAGAGGGGAAGGAGGTTGAGAGATGGGTGAAAAAGATGAAGGAGAATATGAGATACCAATGCTTCTTTATAAAATAAGTCATGAGGATGTAATGTATAACATAGGCAAAATAGTCAAAAATACTGTAATAAATTGGAATGGTATATAATCATCACTGATTATGGTGATCACATTGTTAAGTACTTAAGTGTTGAATCATTATGTTATACACCTGAAAGTAATATAATATTGTATATCAACTATACTCAAATTTAAAGAATCAACCACATGTCAATTATAATATGTCTAAAAAGCCGCACACTTAAACTTATTTTTAAGAAACAGACTGACATTATATCAATTTAACAACAGATGCTTTTTCAGCCCTAATGATTATATAAGGACCTAGTAAAAGCCAAGTGGAATTCATTTTGATATAGGATACATTTACCATACATTATATTTAAAATACAGGGTGTGCACAATAAAGTGGCAAAATTTTAGTAAAATAAACAACATATCACGAAAGTGTTATATTTTGAAATAACTTTATTCTTATATGTAAATACATAAACATAGTCATTTTTTAAGTTGTTCAAAGAAGTCTCCATTTGATGCAATAATAGACTCAATTCAACTTTGAAATCTTAAGCATGCTTTAATTAAATTTTCTTTATCCATGGACATCATAATGTTTTCAATCTTAGCTTTAACAGCCTCTTTATTGGAATGAGGTTGTTTATTAACTTCTCTTTCACAAATGCTCCATACATTATAGTCTAAAAGATTTGCATCTGGTGAACTAGGCAGTCAGATTTTTTTTGACCAGAATTCAGGAACATTGACATTGAGAAATTCTTGCCCCTTTTTAGCCTTATGTGCTGGTGCGCCATCTTTTTTTTTTTTTTTTTTTTTTTTTAAGATTTAATTATTTTCAGAGAGAGGGGAAGGGAGAGAGGCAAGAGAGAGAGACAGACATCAGTGTATGGTTGCCTTTCACCTGCCTCTAGCTACAGACCTGGCTGGAGACCTGTCTAGCAACCCCTTTTTGGAAGGTAAAATGATGTCCATTTTTGACTTGCTTCATTCATGGTTCAACTACTTCTCTCAAAACATGAAGGTAAACATCAGCAGTCACCTTCAAGCCTTGGGGAAACAAACATGCATGGTCATGATATCTCCTTCATTGCTGACAACACATAACACCATCACTGTAGCAGGAAATTTCATTTTCATGGCAATTGGGACTTCATTAAGATTCTCACAAAGCCACCTGTTGTTTCTTCTGTTGATTATTTGGTCCTGCTGAAAATTCTTTTCATAGGAGAAGAAAATCAAAGGGTTTTTTTCTTAGGGATGTTTCAATGTTGTCAGCAGTGTCCTTGCTTTTTCAAAGAGCCTTTCCTTTGTCTGCTGTGTCATAAATTAGCCTCTTCTAAGAACATATGATATGTATCTGATATCTTCAGCAATAATCTTGGGAATCATTGCATCTGACATCTGCGGTTCTCTTGCTATGGAGCGCATTGACTTTCCTGTATCTTCATGGATGATCTCCTGAATTCTGTGTACAATATCTGGACTTGTGTGAACCTTGTGTAACTTATGCATTTTCCTTGTTGGTGTGGCAACATCAGGGTCAGCATCATGCACCTTCTTCACATTGTCAATTGTAGGTAAAGGGATGTTATTGAAGTCTGCAATTTCCTAAGTAGTTCACCCTGCACACAGTCCAGAAATTATGGGTGCTCTAACATCGTATTCCTTTGACATGACAGTTGCTCTCAGAATTGAATACTTTATATCTGAAACAATGATGCTAAATCATAACCTTAGAAACATAGTTTTTCAAAATTAATAAGAAGCATGTGAAATAAGGAGATGCAAAGTTATTGTCAATTGATCACATGCACCCTGTACGATTTCTGGTTAGAAAACTAGCTGAGTCATCAAACATGCTATCACTCAGTTATTCATAATAATAGTAATAATTTTCAGGGCTTTTCTCCACTGATATGATTGACTTATTAGTTCTTATAAATTATATTTAATATATGGTTGTTAATTCAAATAAAAAAATAAAGTAAATAAAAAATGTAGTAAGTTTCCACATTTTTGAGATAGCTGATCATATCAGTTTGATATGTATCATGATAAACATATATTACATGTATTTATTATTTCATATAATAATGTACATATAATATATATTATACCTTTTTTACAAAAACCATTGTGAGAGACATTCCAAAAGGACTATCACAGGCAGATGTAACTTATCTTTTAAATAGCTGCATAGTATTCCATATGGTGTACACACCAGGCTCCTGTGATTATCATCAGTCTGTCTCTACATTATTGTTACAACAACCAATGCACAGTATAGCATTTTGAGGCTAATGCTTACAATTTTAAATAAATATATATATATCCATATCTATAAACTATAGATATATAGATATAGATATTTGTGCAAAACTAAAAATACATGAGTGTCATAAAAGGATAAAACCTCACCTCAAGAACAAAATGATAAAAAGGAAATTTTTAAGACCGTTTTTTTTCCTGCAAGAATGCTCTTCTGACATTTACTTCTATTTTCACTTTGTTGATGACCAGATTTGTTGAAATTTCATTGAAAGTCCTGTAATCATAAACTCAAGATGCTTATTCCTTATTAACCATTGTTTATCAAAGAATAATATCATAAGCCCTGGCTGGTGGCACAATGGATAAGGTCCCACCCTGCAAATCCAAAAGTCACTGGTTCAATTCCCAGCCAGGACATATAAC
Organism: Noctilio leporinus; assembly: GCA_004026585.1. Taxonomy (NCBI): domain Eukaryota; kingdom Metazoa; phylum Chordata; class Mammalia; order Chiroptera; family Noctilionidae; genus Noctilio; species Noctilio leporinus. The sequence continues at coordinate 94,381 of PVIW01002584.1, forward strand.
CAGGTTGCCAGCCAGGTCTTCAGCCAGGTTCGTGGCAGGAGGCAGGTGAAAGGCAACCATACATTGATGTTTCTCTCCCTCTTTCCCTTCCCCTCTCTCTAAAAATAATAAATAAAATCTTAAAAAATATAATATTATAAAAACAATTCCAGGATATGAGCCCTTAATAAGTCATGTTGAGAATTTCTAAATGTTTTGCAATTAAATCTATTTGAATTTAATTTTGTAATTTAAAAAATTTATTCTACTAATTTTTTGATATTAATCAAAAAATATTAATGCTACTAGTAGAGGAGAAAGAAAAACCTGAAAAGAAATAAGACTTTTCAAGAATAAAAATGTGGAACACTAAATAGTTGAGCAGCCTTTATCTTATAATTTTCTAATTTTAAATAGGTCTCTGTATTTCATTTCACCATATGACAGATAATATATTTATACCTACCACAAAATTACCCAGTAGCAATTTATAACTCTGCAGACTACATAATTTTATCACCTTACATCATCACAAAAAGAAGGGCGAGTAGAGTACAATAAAATATTTTGAGAGAGAAAGAGACTTCATTCACATACATTTTATTATGGTATATTGTTATAATTATTTTATTTTATTACCAGTTATTGTTAATCTCACATTACGCCTAATTTAAATTAAACTTTATCATACATATATAAGTACAGAAAAAATATATAGTATACATAGGGTTCAGGATTATCTGAAGTTTTCAGCATTCACTGGAAGTCTTGGAAAGTATCCCCATGGATAAGGGGCACTAATGTGTTAGTGACTTTATATTTATTATTACTATGAATTACCTGATGCTTCCCTTCCTGGGTAGTTAGTTATAACTTCTCTATGATTGTGGCTTAGCCTATGGCTGCCCTTTTTTTAAATTGGTAATTTAATAAAATATTTAAGTTGTTGGTTCCGCTTTTCATGGATTGCTTTAGGGTTGTAAATAGTGTTGTTTTATCTTTCCCTTTACTAATTATATTAAATCAAAGATTTAGGCTTAAATTAAATGAAGAGAACCATTTGGACTGATATGAATAAATTAGATACTTACATGTGTCAATTGGCTAACTATGCTTCTAATATTGATTTATTTTTGTATTTAACCTAGAATATAGAAACAGATCTAGCAGCAATAATCCCAAATATGTTTAAAAACTGGATTGTTGGAGCCATGTCTAGCTAACCTTAAGTAGAAAAATACAATCATTGTTGATTGACATGGTCTCTGTTTAAAAAAAAGTAATAATCTATTTACAAAAATCAATATTTTTGTCAAGGGCATTGAACTTTATTATTGTAACTATTCCCTAAAAGTAACTGTCCTCTTAAAAAATGCAGAAAGAATTATAAAATGTTACTTAACCAGTGGTTAAAATGATAGCAAGCATAATTTAGTTATTTAGTTTAACTCAAAAATTTTTTAACAAAATAACCTCTCAAATGTGACAGGGGATAGGCTGAGTTTGTATAGCTTTATACAACAAATACATGAGCAGATCACATCCAATTTAAGAAAACTTAGCATATAATTATAAATTTTTTAAAAATCTAGTCATTAAAAGGCCATAGATGAATTTCTACAAGCCTCAAACTTAATTCTTCACACACTTGAAAGCAATAGTATTGAATTTCTCAACTGTACTATAAACTTCTGCTACTTGCTTTTAATATTTATTTTAAAAAGTGACCTTTCAATGTACTCTTGCTGTATATCACCAGCCAACAATATTTTTGAATATATATTATGTATTGATATTATATACTATATGTTTGCAACATCGAAACTAGATTTACTTTTTGCTGGGAGGCAACAAGTAAAAATTTTCAATTCAGGATCAATCAAAGGCTCAACAAAATATTTCTCAATTTTTTATTTATAAATATCACTGTTTTACTCTCCTAGTAATCAGTTTCTATCCTGTTTAAATCATGTAAAGTCTTTGACCTGCAGCTTCCTCATGTAAAATTTTGGAACACCTATAGTCTAAATGTCAGGTTGAACTAATGTTGGAAAATGCACTCCTTCATTACAGATCCATAGAACTATAGAAAAACTATTAAAATGTTAAGTTATGTAAAATTACATAGCTAATTCTCAAAAGAAAGTTAAATCTCCAATTGCTGGAAACCAAGCCAGGAACAAGCAACGGTGGGTGGGAGTTGGAACCTTGTGAGCCACAAGAGTAAATCTTTAAAGGTTAAAATGGCAACACAACAGCAGGATTCTAGGTTGCAGACTACACAGGAAAGGCTTGTCTTCAGCGTTTTAGCAGAAAAAATAGGGCCTGAAAATATGTAGTCTCATTGGAAATACTCTTTCTTCTTATTCTAGGAAAGGGTACAGATTATAATCATTCATCCTGGACTATATAGAAATACTGTCAAGAAGCCTTGAACTTTTATGACCCTGTGGAAACTGTGAACCAAGAAAGTAATGGGAAATCTGCTCTGAAACCAGTGAATAGGGTCTCTCAACAGAGCTGGTGACAAAACTGCCTCATAGAAATTTCTTTTTTGTTGTTGTTGATGGTTTCCTTTGCTGTGAAAACCTTTTCAGTGTAATGCAGTTCTATTTTTTAAAACTTTTGTTTCCTTTGCCCAAGGTGATATATCAGAAAAACTACTACTATGAGAAATGTCCAAGATTTTACTGCCTATGTTTTCTTCTGAGACTTTTACGATTTTGAGTCTATCATTTAAGTCTTTAATCCATTTTGAGTTTATTCTTGTGTGTGGTGTAAGCCAGTGGTAGTTTTATTATTTTGCACATATCTGTCCAACTTTACCAACATCATTTATTGAATAGACTATCTTTACCTAATTATATGTTTTTGTCTCCTTTGTCAAACATTAAGACTATAAAGGCATGGGTTTATTTCTGGGCTCTCTATTCTGTTCCATTGGTTTATATGTCTATTTTTAAGCCAGTACCATACTGTTTTGTTTTGATTTCTATGGCCTACTATGGCCTTGCAGTACAACTTGGTATCAGGGAGCATGATTCCTCAGAGTTTATTCTCCTTTCTCAAGATCACTATGATTGCCATGACTATTCAGGTTCTTTTGTTGTTCCATATATCTTTTAGAAATATTTATTGTCATTCTATAAAATATGCTATTGATATCTTGATAGGAATTGTATTGAATCTATAGATTGCTTTGGGCAGAATGGACATTTTAATGATGTTAATTCTTCCTATAATGAACATGGTATATAGTACTTGCACTTATTTGTATTGTCTTCATTTTCTTTCATCAATGTTTTATAATTTTCCAAGTAAAGATCTCTTACATCTTTGGTTAAATTTATTTTCAATTATTTTATTTTTTGGAAGCAATTGTGAATAGTATTGTTTTCTTGTTTCCTGTTCTTATAGTTAATTCCTGGTATATGAAAACGCAGCTGATTTTATATCCTGCTACTTCACTGAATTCATTTATCAATTCAAGTAGTTTTTTTTGGTAGAATCTTCAGGGTTCTCTATATACAGTATTATCTCAACTGCAAATAATGACAGTTTTACTTCTTTATTTTCAATTTGGATGTCTTTTATTTCTTCTTGTTGTTTGATTGCTGTAGTTAGGATTTCCAGTACTATGTTGAATAAAAGTGAAGACATCCCTGCCTTGTTCCTGATCTTAAGAAAAATGCCTTCAGTTTTTGCTCATTGAGTATGATGTTGGCTGTGGATTTGTCACATGTGGCCTTTATTATGTTGAAGTATGTTCTCTCTATTCCCACTTTGCTGACAGTTTCTATCATAAATGGTTTTTATCAAATGGTTTTTGCATCTATTGATATGATCATGTAATATTTATCTTTCATTTTTCAACATAGTATATCATGTTTGTATATAGATTTGCAAATATTGTATTAGCCTTTCATCCCTGAAATAGATTTTACTTGATCATGCTGTATGATCTTTTCACTATACTGCTGGATCTGGTTTACTAATACTCTGTTGAAGATTTTAGAATCTAAGTTTTTCAGGGATATTGGCCTATAATTTTCTTTCTTTGTAGTATCTTTATCTGGCTTTGGAATTCAGCTAATACTGGTTTTGTAACATGCATTTGAGAGTCCCTTTTTTTGAATTTATTAGACTAGTTTGAGAAGAATAGGTGTTAACTTCCTTGAATGATTGGTGAAATTCACCTGTGAAGACATCTGGTCCAGGTCTTTTGTGTGTTGGGAGTTTTTTGATTACTGCTTCAATTTCATTAGTTGTAATCTGTCTATTCAGATCCTCTGATTCTTCCTGATTTTATGCCCACTGAATGGGGAAACATATTTGCCAATACATATGATAAGGCCTTAATATAACAAATTTATAAAAAACTTACAAAACTCAACACCAAAAAATCCCCAAACAATCCAATTTAAAAAAAACGGTCAAATGACTTGAATATATACTTCTCCAAAAAGAATATTCAGGTGGGCAATAGGCATATGAAAGGATGCTCAACATCACTAATCACCAGAGAAATGCAAATTAAAACCACAATGAGCTATCACCTGACACCTCTCAGAATGGCCATCATCAATCAATCAACAAACAAATGTTAGAAGGATGTGGAGAAAAGGAAACCCTTGTGCACTGTTGGTGGGAATACAAGACTGGTGCAGCCTTTGGAGACAGGAGTATGGAATTATAACCCAGCAATTCCATTTCTGAAAATTTATCCAAAGAAACCCGAAATAGTAATTTGAAATAATACATGCACCCATATGTTCATTTCAGTGTCATTCACAATATCCAAAATTTGGAAGCAGCTTAAGTGTCCATCAGTAGATGAGTGGATAAAAAAACTGTGGTAAATTTACACACTAGAATACTAAGCTGTAAGGAAGAAAGGAATCACTTTTTATGATGAATAGCATGGATGGACCTGGAGACTATTATGTTAAGTGAAATAAGCCAGTCAGAAAAGACAAGTACCATATGATTTCACTTATATGTGGAGTCTAATTACCAAAATAAACTAATAGCATTGACCTGTGTGGCTCAGTTGCTCGGGCGTCATACTGCAAAGTGAAAGGTTACTGGTTCCATTCCCTGTCAGGGCACATGCCTAGGTTGTGGGTTCAGTCCCAGTCAGGGTGTGTCTGGGAGGCAGTTGATCAATATTTTCTCTCACATTGGTGTTTCTTTCCCTCTTTTCCCTTTTCTCTAAAAATGAATAAATGAAATCATTAAAAAAATTAAAGTGGAGACAGATGCACAGATACAGAGAACAGACTGATGGCTGTCAGAAGTGAGGTTGTTGGGTGTTGGGCAAGAATGATGAAGGGATTAAGCAAAGCTTAAAAAGAGAGACTCATGGTCACAGGTTGCCAGAGAAAAGAGGAGTAGGGGCAACAAAAGAGGGTAAGGGGGTGATAAACAGTAATGAAAGGAGAGTTGACTCAGGAAGGTAAACACACAATACCACATACAGATGATGTATTATAGAATTGTATACCTGAAACCTAGATAATTGTATTAACCAATGTCACACCAATAAATTCAATTCAAAATAAAATTTAAAAATAAATGAAAATGTTTCCTAAATAAAAGGCTTATGCAGTATCCCTACAAAAGGTAGTCAGATTACCAAAGGAGCTTATTCTTCCACTTGGGAATGAGAAACTGCTATAGGACTTGCCCTCTTAACAAAGATAACCTTAATCCTTATTTCACACCACATATAAAAATTAAGTCAAATTGGATTATAGAGCTAAATATAAAAACTAAAGTTCCAAATCTTTTAGAAGAAAACAAAAGAGAAAAGTCATTGTGACTGTTAGGGAGAGATTCTTAGACAGGATACAAAAAGCATGCCCTATATAAGGAAAGAACCAATAAATTAGACTTCATCAAAATCAAAGCCTTTTGCTCTTTTAAAGACACCATTAATAAAATGGAGGAAATATTTACAAAACATGTACCAATCAAAAGACTTGTGTCTGGGCATAAATAAACCTTACAACTCAATAGTAAGAAGAGAAACAATTCAATTAAAATATGGGCAAATGTTTTGATGAGACTTCCCCAATAATGATATATAAATGATCGGGAAGCACATAAATAGGTGCATCATATTATTGGTCATCGGAGAAATGCAGATTAAAACTATAATGAAATACCACTACATACCCATCAGAATAAAAGACTGACAATGTCAAGTCTGGGCTGAGGGGTGGTAGAGTGGCACCCCTATTATATATTGCTCCTGTCCCCAAAGGCTGCACCAGTCTGCATTCCCACCAACAGTGCACAAGGGTTCTTTCTCTTTTCTTCATATCCTTGCTAACATTTATTTGTTGATTTATTGATGATGGCCATCCTGAGAGGTGTCAGGTGATATCTCATTGTGGTTTTAATTTGCATTTCTCTGGTGATTAGTGATGTTAAGCATCCTTTCATATGTCTATTGCCCACCTGAATATCCTATCATATATTATTGATAAGAATATAAAATGGTGCAAACACTATAGAAGATAGTTGAGCAATCTATTGCAAAGTTATAGATGTTCGTCATATTACACAGCAATTTCACTCCTAGGTATTTAAGAGAAATAAAAATATATATCCATGGACATATATAAAGATAAATGTGGATGTTTATAGAAGATAAAAAGTAAACAAACAAACAACTAAATATTCATCAACTGATGAATGGATAAAGAAAATGTGCTATCCCCAAACAGTGGAATATTACTCACTAGTGAAAGGAATGAACTATTCATTCACATAAAACATGGATAAAGCTCAAAAGCATTGTGCTATGAAAAAGAAACCAAAACCAAAAGGACATACAGCATGGTTCAACTCATCTGAAATTCTAGAAAATTAATAACTAGCTCATAATGACATAAAATATATCATTAGTTTCATAGGGTTGGGGTGGGATAAACAACTACAAAGGAACATTTTTTGGTACTTGGACATATTCTATATTAAATACCTTTTACTGTATGCAAATTACATCTCAATAGTGCAGATAATGAAAATCTTTAAAAAATGACCACAGAAGATATGTTTACAGAAACATGTTGCAAAAAGACGTCAAATACCATGCAAAAAGAAGTCAAATACCATGAAGGATTGTCAGTAGAAGCAAGATATAGGATAAACCACACACAAACCCAAATATTATTAAGAATTAAGGATTTGGATTTGGTATGTGTTATACTAATGTGGATACACACACACACACACATCATATAAGTATTCATATATATATAAATTTACCAAATCTTTTTTTAGCTTTATTTGAGAAACTACAGTGTGTGTATTTATGCATATTTTAGGGTCTTTGGGAACTTACACTCTCTTGAAAAATAAATGTTCTTATGATATAGATAATACTGTGGGACTGCTTTAAGCATAAGTAATATGCTTATATACCATCTTGGCATGCTAGCAAGACTGCTGTACTGATGAGGCAAAGTTTATATGTAACATGCTCTAATTAGTAGTTTGAATTTCTAAAATAAAATATAAAGTATGTGATTATCTAATCACTATGCTATACACCTGAAGCTAATAAAAAATAATATTGAATGTAAATTATAATTGGAAATTTTTGAATAAGTATATGATGTTCTCAAGCACTAAAGATTCATTTTGCACCTGGGATGGAGCTGTGACAACAGAGCTGTAGATGTTCAGAAAGAGGGAGATCACCAGATCTCTGTTTTCCGGAGCATGGGCCACATTTCCTGGTTGTTCACTGAATTACTTTACTTGTTACACAAATGAACTTCAAACCAAAGAAGTCATTCCTTTATGCAAGTTCTTCAGGAGACTATCCAAACTTGGTGCTATCACATCTTTAATGCTTCCCTAATATTTATTAACACTTCACTCTCTCTTTTTTTTTACAAGAAGAAAGCAGAATCAGGATTGGTGCCTTAGGTAGGAAATAGCATCTAGCAAAAACTTAAAAAATTTAGTTTGCATTCTATTCTCTTTGTAGTTAGTTATCTTTTATTCATGATTAACATTTGTCTTTCATTTACTGACTTTGTATCTCATGTATAAAACTTCTAATATTTTCTACTTTCCTTTCCTTTGTATTATTCTGAAAATCTCTGGGGATAAAAACCAAAGCAGAATTAATTACCTAAGAAGAACAACAACAACAAAAAACAAACAAAAATCCTCTGTCAGCAACTTTTTCCAAAAGGCATTATTTGCAATATTTAAAATCTAAAACTTTACCATTATTCAAGTTTTTTATAAAAATGAAGCAAAATGAAATACATGCACACATACATAACAGACAATCCTTCAAGAAAACAAACTTGCCCAATTTCTGTTTTAAAAGTACTGACAATACCGGTTTGTGCCTTACTCATTGCTGATATTTTGAATTTAGGAAGTTGCATTCCTTTTGAAATAGTAGGAAAAGGTCAATCTTTATCCATGGGAGATTCTGATATCAGTGAGTTTAAATGTCCTACAATTCAGGGTTTTATATTCATGTTAGCCAAAGTGTAAGAAAAAAAGAACTGAATGGAACCAATAGAGTTAATAAGTAATGTTAAAAAGCCACAGGTTACTAAAAACTTTGCTACCTATTGAGAATGGATTACCTTTCAGAATGACATTCAATTTTTAATAAAATAGAAGCTCATTGTAATTGTAATGTTTATTTCAATTTCTTTAAGAAATTAAATTTCAAAATCTAGTATACTATCAGTTCCTTAATGATGCCTAATAAATATGTCTGGTATAAGAAGCAATATTTTTTCAAAAATTAATAAAATGTGTTAGAAAACTCAGCTTTGCCCAAATGATAGTTTTACACTTGTTGCAGATTTATCTTAGTATCATTTTTCAGCTAGTCATCCATACAATACTGATTAACCATGAATTTATTACTATATATGACCAACTTAAATTATTGAGAAATTTTCTCTGTTAATAATTTCAATTTCAGTTACTCAGTATGCTTGAGAAAACAACCTTGAATTAAGCAATTTATTATACATTTACTTTAATTCCTTGGAAAATCTTCCTCTTTCTGTTCCAATTTTGTGATGCAGAGGCGGAGGAGAGGCACAAGAATTCTTCCACTCAACAAAATTGCTAACTTTTTGAGTTTGTTCCACTATTTCATTCAGTCACTGGCCAGCAGAAGTACTAGCCTTTTTCCCATTATAATACATTATAATACATTGTAATGACATTTTCCTGTAGAACTTTGTTCGTGGATTTATCTGCATCCACTGATGTACAGATTTTGATGTCATGTTTAAAAAAAGATAAAACAAAACTTTTTCCTTCACATCACTGACAGTATATCTTTAAATAAAAATATTTTAGTGCACAAATAAAAGTATTTTAGTTTATCATGGGGAGCATGGTTTGCCACCCCAAAACATCCCTCTTTGGGATAGTGATTATTTTAAGATGGTTATTTTTAAAAAATAAACACTCAGAGAAAACTTTTCCCCTGCCTCCTAACTGCCAAAAAAAATTTAGGTGGATGCCCTGCTCTGGTGCTACAGGGAGGAACCTAGCCAGGACCCTTTGATCCAAATCCCCACTGTGTCCCATGGTCAACTGCCCAACACATCAGGTTTCATATTCTTATGAAATCTCCATAAGTATATTCATAAATTTGGTTATGTTCTCTTGTTAATGTGTTTCATGTTAATTTGATCATTAGTCCAGCCAGCAGAATCAAGAAAGTTAAGAGAAAAATTATTTTGGCCTCATGCTCATTTTAGATAGTCATCGATAACATTGCCTTTTGGAATATTGTGCTTATAATTAGTCACAGAATAAGATAGGATATTAAAGATTATTGATTAGGCAGGAGAAAATAATGCTGTTTAGTCAGAATACCATTACTAATACTTGTGACTCATGGCAGTTGTTAGGACAGCTTACCTTCCCCCATAGAATTTCAGTAACAACTAGTACATATATCACATAAGAGCTACACTGTTCAGGACAGAAGAACTGGCTGATATTACATGAGATATTTGAAGATAAGGTTAATAATAACAAAATTTGTAAAGAGAAAATACCTATATAATAATTAATATGATTTCAATATGTTTATTCATTTTCTTTGGATAATATTCTTTCAGGAAAAATCTCTTTAGGCTGGGTTAAAATATCTGAAATCAGTTTTAGTTTTCAATGAGATTTTTTTCTTTTTTAACAAAAAACTTAAAAAAGAAACTAGTTTAAACTTCCTGTATTTTTTCTCCCATATACCAAATGGATCTCACCAAGAAACTTTTCTATAAATAGTTAAGGTGTTTGATCACCACATTTTAGCAAGATAAAATTATTTTAAATTAAAATACAATTATTTATTTTATTTTTTACATCATGTATAAAATATATTTATTTAAATTAAAATAAAATGGTAGTTTTGTTATTCAGACTTACCAACTTACCACATTATTTCTCACATTCTTTAGAAAGTTTTGTCATGCCTATGAACAGGTATTGTTTGTCAGTGTGCATGTGGGTTGATGTAGTAATCTTTACTGAGTCAGGGAGAATAAGGTAAGGAGGAACTCATAAAAGTTAGGAAATCACTTTCCTAACTGAAAACAAATTCACAGGAAACCTCTTTAAATAGTCAAATGACAGAGGTGGGTAGGGTGTAAGAAAGAACGTCTACCAGTAAAGATTTTCAAAATTAAAATGGTAAATTGTGCTTTATCTTCCCTGGAAGTATTTAAAATTATTTTTTTTCTTTTCTAAATATGAGAACAAATCTTATATTATATACCCTTGTAGGCTTCCTTTTAGGTTGCCTGTTAATTTAATTATAGTTTAACATTCTCAGTGAACCTGGACATGTAAAGAAAAACTAACTTTAATTATTCTTAAACATATTTTTAAAAAGTAGAATACCACGGCTGAGTAAAAATGTAATTTTATTTTAAGGAACATTTAAAAGTATTTTTATAGTCTTTGTCCACCAAATTAAAACCAGTGCTTTGAAAAACTAGCTTCTGCTTTTGGCCATTATGTTTTCAGTTTTCTTCATTTTGTTTCTCAGTGACATACATTTAGGTTTAAAGGAGGATCCTCTTACATGAAAATAAATAAAACTACTGTAAAATATACACATAAAAATATTTAATGAACAAAAATATTTATTTATATAAAACCCTTTTAGTAAATATTCATGCATTTTAGTAAATATTGCCCATAAGATTTTTTGTAATGTTATATTGTAAGAAAAATATTTTTGTTATTGTGTATTGTTAAATGCAATGTTCAATTCATTTTAGAATGAAACACCACATGGTGGTGCTATTTACTAAGAAGTTATTGAGGTATGATGTCCCCATGGGGATTGCTGTCTTTTATAACTGCTCTATTTTGTGTGTGTGTGTCAAATTGGTCATCTATGTCAAGCATTGAAAACAAATACTGGATTCTTAAGGGTGAAAGTGGTAAATGCTTTTTATTCTATGAACTGTTTTATGTAGACAAAACCTCTTATAGCACGTTTCATAAGTATTGAAAAAACTTAAGAAAACTGTTGAATTTGGTTTGCTGATTTATCCTTGTGCTTTCACTTACAGGTGAAAAACACCAGAAGAAAGTGATTAGTAAATGCTACCTAGGGGTCAGACTTTTCACCAGTGTGCATTTTCAATATACAGAACAATGTTTAGTTGAGTAACAGTGGGGTGTTTTAAAATGAGAAGCCAAAGTATTTAAGCATGAATATAGTGGACTTACAGCTTCAGGTCACTGAAAGTTGAAGGACAAGTTTGAAGAAATGAAATGTCAATATAGAATCACCTCCTCCTTTTTTTTTTTTTTTTTTTGTTTGCTTCCCATTCCTTGCAAAGTTCATTTGAAATGTTTTCTAACTTGTTTAACTAATGAGTTCAATTACTGAGACATTAAAATATACATGTTTCGAAGAAATTTTCTTCATTTTCTCCTTTGTGTAAGATAGCCTATTCATCTGTCAGAGCTGTGATGAATTTGCTAACTGGGTTTTATGGTCTTACTATCCATAAGGTATTTCAACTAGAGCTCTTCTACATTAATATCATTTGTGCACTTAATTAATCCATAAAACCAGTTATGGGAAGCTAAATACATAGTAACTCTATAGAAAGGGAATTTTGGCCCTGGCTAGTGGCTCAGTGGTTAGGTGCCAGCTTGCAAACCCAAGGGTTACTGGTTCGATTCCCTAGTCAGGGCGCATAACCAGGCTGCAGGCCTGGTCTCCAGCCTGGTTTGTAGCTGGAGGGAGGTGAAAGGCAACCATACACTGATGGTTCTAAAAAAAAAGAAAGAAAGGGAATTTCTGCAGATAATATGAAGTGACTCCTGCATCAAAGAATTAAAGCCCAATTTCATGGTGGCTATAGAATATACAAATTCTACAGGGTCCAGGATCCCCTGTTTGTTGGGTTCACTGAGGTAGTCATACATGTAGTGGTGTCTGATATGAAGTAAGTGCTTAATAAATATTTTCAATGAATTGAGCAAATCAATCTCTGAACTTCTAACCCAAGTGTGGGGGGTTCAGAATTAGGCACCCTAAGATGTGCCTCTGTGGTTTGCAAATTGCTTTGCACTGAAGACAAGGTTAGCCTAGGGCTCAAGTCAACCTTCTTTTCTTTGCCTTAACTACTACCTAGAAGGAAATGATCAGAGATGCCCTGTTTTATTATTATTTTTTTGACCATATATATAGGGTAGGGTAAATTTGTATTTACCAAATATCTGCTACTATCTATCATTCTGCAGTGACCCTTTGAAGCCCCCAATGTACCTTACCCCATCCCTAGCTCAGGATGTCTTACCCACCTCAACTCCCCTATCTACCTCTGAAACTCCCTGACTCTCTTATGTGTGTGGGGTTACCACACATATACATACATGTATTAAATTTGGTTATTTTATCTTGCTAATTTGTCTCATGTCTACTTGATTATAAGGCCAGCCAGAAGAAACTTGACAGTAGAGAACAGTTTGTTTCTCCCCTGAATAAGCAAATCAAAAAACTTCTGTGTTAGAAAACATAGTAAAGGATAGCATGACGTTGAAATAAGATCAGGAAGAATAAATACATAATTCATTTCATAAGTTAGAATGCCAATGTCCAGGTCTTCAAAAACCAGAGTACAAGTTAGCTGAAACTGTAATTCACTGGTCAGTATATACAAGTAGAGATATATAAATCATATCCTTTATGAAGATACTTTACAAGAAGAATAAAATTATCTGGAATATATTTTCCCACAAAGAAATGAACAATACCAGATCACGGGTATGCATAAAAAGACAGTGCATTGGGATCATATCGTGACTGGACTTGTACTCTCTGGCAGAGCATGAGGATTTTGGCTGTGACCTCTGTGAATAAAAAGGGGCCATATACCAAACCTGACCAGCTACAGGGTGCTGCATGGCAGGCCTTTCCAACTTGGTGACTTTTAGCCACTGTACAGGATGATCGGAACATAAAAATTCCTAACCGAGTCATGGTGAATAGTCATGTTCTTGACCTGTTTCTTCCTTGACAAAGGTCAACCTTTGTGCATTCAGAATAGCATACCTTTGAAATGTCAGGGCAATTTTCTTTTCTAGACTCCTCAAAGGTACAACCTCCGATAACAGAACAGGAGACTGCAAAAACCCCTTATTGTTATCTTGTTGTTTGTTTACCATCTCTATATATTGTAAATGTTAAATATTGACCATCCTATACTCCCCAATGTAAAAGAAGCATGTCATTCTCCATTTCGTTTTTTATCCAAACTTAGAGATTTCCTCACTTTACTTTCTACTTCCTCCTTAATCCAATGAATTTCATGTAACCCGTCTTATGTCTTCTCCTTTATTCCTAATGTATAAAAATAAGCTGAGAACTTGCCATTCTCCACAGGAACATTTTCTCAATTTGTAGAGATTTTGCATCTGGGCATGCCCTCAAAATTCTGGCTCAAATAAACTCTTTTCGATTTTTCTAGGCTGGACACTCTTACCTGGATATTATTGCAATAATGCCAATGATAAATGCTGGGGTGATACTTGGGGGTTAACCAATAGAGATATATTGACCAAAATATATAAAGAACTAATGAGACTCAACACCAGGGAGACAATTGATAGCCCAATTAAGAAATGGGCAAAGAACCTGAATAGACAACTCACTGAGGAAGATATACAAAGGGCCCAGAGGCATATGAAAGAATGCCCAACATCATTAGTCATCAGAGAGATGCAACTTAAAACCACAATAAGATACCACCTCATGCCTGTCAGAATGGGAATCATCAACAAACAATAAGTGTTGGCGAGAATGTGGGGCAAAGGGAACCCTCATGCACTGTTGGTGGGAATGCAGGCTGATGCAGTCACTGTGGAAAACAGTATGGGGTTTCCTCAAAAAACTAAAAGTGGAACTGCCTTTTGATCCAGCAATTCCACTATTTGGACTATACCCCAAAAATCCTGAAACACCAATTCATAAGAAACTATGTACCCCTATGTTCATAGCAGCACTGTTTACAATAGCCAAGTGCTGGAAACAGCCTAAGTGCTCATCAGTGGGTGATTGGACCAAAAAACTTTGGTACATTTACACAATGGAATACTACACAGCAGAAAAAAGAAGGAACTCCTAACCTTTGCAACAACATGGATGGAACTAGAAAGTATTATGCTTAGTGAAATAAGCCAGTCAGTAAAGGACAAATACCATATGATCTCACCCATTACAGGACAATAAGGAACAAAACTAACAACAAACAAAACAGAATCAAATATATGAATACCATGAATAGGCCTTCAGTGGTCAGGGGGAAGGGGGAAGGGGGTTGGGGGAAGGGGGAAAGAGGGGAGGAAGAGACAAGGAAGGGGAGCAGTTTAGACAAGAACCTAGTATAAAGGAACCATGGACATGGACAACAGGTGGGATTGACTTTGGGGGAAATGGGTGGGTGGGGATGGGGACAGAGGGGAGCAAAAAGGGGATGGATGTCATACAACAACAATAAAATTTAATTAAAAAAATAAGAAATGTATTGATTTAGTTAACTTTGATCATTTGTCTTCCATCATTTGCCTTCCATCGTTTATTTTGTTTTGGTTGCTGTTATGGTAACTTCCTGTTCACTGTCTGCTTTTACTTTTTCTTTTCTTTGATGATAAAAATCCTCTCAGTAATGAACCCCATTTCTTTGGATTGGACATATGGAAGCTTTTGTAAGTGATGGGAGACAACAGTTTATAGTTGTGCAGTTTCTGGCCTGAGGGTGGCAGGCAGGAGGAAGGTACACAGTGCACAGCACATAGCGCTTTGTTTCCAGTCCTCACTTGGGTCTTTATTAACTTCCTGTTCTCTTCCACCACCTTAAGCTGCCTCATATATTCTTCTCCCTTCTTAGCTATAAATGACTGGGGTGGTCTTATTGAAAAGTAACAATACTTGCATAGTAATGGCTATGCAAAAGGAATACAATTTTTGAGTGAGGCAGCCAGACTTAACTGCTGAGGAGCACAGGCTCCTGGGCAGACTTTGTGCCTCTATTTCCTCCTGGGTAAAATAATATCTGCTTGATGAAAGTATTGAATTAATTGTATAGGTAAAGCTTTTAGCAGAGTGCCTGGCATCTGACAGATATTATGGGTCTGTAAGTCATATTGGGTGCAGAATTTTAGGTATCAGTGTGTAGAAGAGGAAGGTATTATGAGGGCCTTGAAGATGGGGCCAGGGTGAAGGTGGGTTCCTAGCATTTATGACATTTTACCACTATTAAGTTACTTGCTTTATCTGAGTAAAAAGCTTCTCCCAGTTGTGACCTGGGTTGGATTAATAATTATCATCTGATCTCCATAGATTTCAAAATGCAACAAAATTTGAGCAAAAACTTCCCTCAAAACCGATAGTTGTTCTAAAAATGCTTAAAGTTTTAGTATACTGAAGCATTTCCCAGTAGGAAGAAATTAATTATACATTATTCCTCAAAATGTTTGCTTTTTAAATAAGTGGCCATGAAATTCATAAATATAAGTGTATATTCATGTGTTTCTGATATTTATGCATAATGCTACAACTCCTTTAGTACCAATATTTGTGGTAAAATGAATTTTTTGTTTATGGGAAAATTTGATGCTTTATCACATTATTTTTATTTGCATCTTTTCTACATTTTAGAAAAATAAAACTATCCTCAATTCACACTAAGTTGGTCTTCCTACAAAATGCATTATTAAGGTAATTTATATGGATATTAATATTAATCAACTAAAATTAATTTATAGCACTATTAAGGGAATTTCACTTACATTTACTTATTCAGAGTTGCTAAATCTGTGACTACTTGATGTGTTTTTCACTAGTAAGAAGACCAGGACACAGGATGTGGGTGAAATTAGAGCAAGAACATTAATGGAGAATGTGAAGTAATAGATCAATGGAGAAAAAAGGGCTTATGTTCATCTATGTCCCATGACAAACTTGTGCACAGAGTCTGTGCCTTAATCCATAACCAATTTCCTTGGTAACCAGTTACAAAATTTGTGGGTCCTAATGCAAAATCAGAAGATGAGTCTTCTTGTTAAAAAATCAATAATTTCAAGATGGCAACACCAGCATTAAACCAAACACAGGTCTAAAATCCATGAAGCTATCCCAGGGAGTATGGCAGACTTTAAATTGCTCTTTCTTGCCTCTTATTTTCAAAGGAGAAATTATTATCTTCAAATTAATTTTGTGAAATGAATATTATATATGTAATGGCCAATCACTAAGTTCTTGGTAGATACCAAAAACCTATTCTGTGATCATTTCCTTTCTGGTTTTAAACAATGTTCTTAATACCAAATAAATAGTATTTATTTATATTTTGGCTGAATATGACAGCACTTCTCAAATATTAAGTATATATCCTTCAAAAGAAGTTTGGAAAACCAGGAGTTTATTCCTTATCTAAATCACTCTTCTCTTAATAGCTAAAATCTTGTAGACTACTTATTCATTCATGGAAAACTTAAGCACTATGGTGAATACTCTAAATTACCAAGATGTCCTTTTCTAATTGATAACAACTTTGACAATTCATACCAGTTTTGTCTGTGTTCTCTATGCCCAAGATCAGGCTACCAGCCATGCATAGAGAAGCATATTTAAAACGTGTAATGCAGCCTAATTTGAAATTCTTTCAGTACCCACACTTGTCTTGTGGAAACACCCTTTTTCTTTCTTCTTTGCCAAGTGGAAGGTATGCTATACTTAATTTTTCTGACCAGATAGTCCCCTCATCATGTAGTAACATATTAAGATCATGAACTTTAAAATCATTTCAAATCCTGGCTGAATGTTGTTGGTACTGAAATACCTTAAAGACAGCAATGTAGCATTGCATTTTCAGAATTATTGGAATAAATGAAAACTTTTGTCTATAGCTTCTCATTTCTATGTTTTCTTATTTTGCTTAGGTAATTTCATGTACAAAGTAGGAAGGTATAGGACTTTTTGTATTCTATAATAGTCACATTTGTTACTTAATAGTAAGTGCTTTATAATTGGATATCATGAATTTAAATCCACACATTGCTATTTTTGGCTTATAAATCATGATCTCGGACAGAGGTTAGATACCTCAGTTAGATAGCATGTGTTCTGAATATTCTGGATGGGTTGATTTTGTGCTGATACCTGAGTCATTTCAAGGTAAGGCCCCTATGGCTGTCCATCAAGGCATCAGAAAGCTAATTAATACTAAGTCCATAGTTGATGGAACTCACTAAGTCACATAGGAATGGAATTATAATTGGGAAATTAGGGTTCAGAAAATATTAATCACTCAAGATGAATATATTTTTTCTTTTCAGCTAGTTTAGAGAATAATTTTGAAATAAATAATAAATATATAAGCATACCCAAATCTACTCTCTCCATTTTGAATGAGTTAGAAGACTTTTCCTTTCTGATCTAGTGCAGAACCAATAGAAGCTTTACAACTAGCAACCTACACAGCAGATTCTTTTTGTTAAATTTTCATTAACATTTATGTCATTATTAGACATTGGAAGATTAAATTAAAATCAGCAATTTTAATTGGGACCACATGTAAAGTATATTTGGATTTTTGATTATTAGGCATAAGAAAATAAGTTATGTATAACACAAAATAAACTGATAATGCAGATATTAGGTTAATATGAAGCAAGCAATTTATAATAATTACCAGTTTGAGAAACTGGTTAATGTTTAAAGTAAGAAAAGAGGACATGGAGTGGAGATCTAAAAGTAATGCCATATTGTATCTGTTTCATGGTGACCACAATAAGTATTTAACTCTGATAGTAGACATGGGAATTTGTGATGTTTGTGTTCACATTTTAAGAGTTAACTGGCAAACTATTTCTCTTCCATGCTACATATTTCCATACCTACGCTAATTGAAATTTATGAAATTATAAATTCAATAATTCTGCAGATGAACTTCATAATACCCATTATAGGGGCTGAAAAATAATTAAGTTTCTATTCGTATTAGCTGACAAAGTGACTAAGAAGTCAAGCCCTTAAGAAGCTCAGGCTAGCGGAAAGAAGTCTTCTGTTGCTCTAATTAGAACACATTAATCACTGTTACACCATTTTCTTAAATGATCATAATATAGTGAATTTATAAACTTATCAAAAAGTAAACATGAAACATGTAAAGCAAGCAATTGAATATTAGTAAAATCTTTGAGTCTAACATTTATTCTTAGATATTTATCATTTTTCACAAGATAAGCAGGTACATGAAAATGGGCTCAACATTATAAATCATCATGAAAATGGAAATCAAAACCACAATTAGATATCACCTCACACCTGTTAGGATGGCTAGTTCTTCAAAAAATTACAAATAGAACTACCATTTGAGCCACCAATTTCACTTCTGGCTATATATCCAAAGGGATATCTCAAAAGAGATATCTGCACTCCCATGTACATTGCAGCATTAATTACAAAGTCAAGTCATAGAAACAGCCTAAATATCCACAAATGAATGAATATGAAACACACATACAATGAACTATTAGTCAGCCTTAAAAATAGAAAGAAATCCTGTCATTTGGGACAACATGGATAAACATTCATGCATGAACATGAATCCTCTCATTGCATGGTAAAATAAACCAGACAAAAGAATAGTACTACTTAATCCCTCTTACACCAGGAATCTGAAACAGCCAGTCTTGTAGAAACAGAGAGTAGAGTGGTGGTTACCAAGGAATGGGAGGGAAGGGGAAATCAGGGTGCCCTACTATAATTCCCAGTGTCTCTAGCAATCGGAGGTGGTCATGTGCAAGAGCTTTGGCCAATGATATGTAAGAGGAAACAACTGGGGCCAGAGCCTGACTCCTATGACACCTGGCTCTTTTCAATCTTTGTTCTTCCCTCCTAACCAGCCAGAAATGCCAGGCTAATGTTTGGGGCTATAGCAGCCCTCTTGAAAGCATGAGGATGAGGGGGATTTCTTCAGAATGCTGGAGCAGATTGTTAAAAGGACCACAATTTCCGATGACGAGTGATTCATCTTTAGTTTAGATTCATCTTTAGTTTGTTGGCTCCATACGTCCTTTACATTTGACGAAAACAAACAAATAAAAAAAACCCAAACTGCTACTTTAAATATTTGCCCTCTGTTTCTGTTTTTCATAGCATAAGTTGATTCCTACCTGGCGGATGACTCTTGTCATTCATGTGCTGGTGAAGTGTGTGGGTTGGTGGATCAGAGTGCTGGGCTGGGCGCATGGCTATCATTCTCTGTGCGACCAGAAAGCTTGCTTAATTCTATGTACCTCAATTTCTTCAGCTGAAAAGTAGAATGAATAATAATCATTCACATAGAATTGTTGGCTCAAGCAAATGAGATGATCCATGTAAATGGCATAACGCATCTGTATTAAGTGCACAATAAATGCTAGTTTAACAAAGTTACAAATGACCTCCTCATTTCTAAATCTAGTGTATTTTCTTAATACTTTTAAATTTTTGAAAGTTATTTTACTCTTCTTCCTTTTTGAAACTTGTTTGTATATAATTGGATTTAAATATATCGCTTTTCAGGGTACAGGCAAAAATTACAGGATATAATGAGGCCCAGGACCATTTGGTGCAGGGTGGAAAAATCTTGTAAAAATATGGTGCGCCTGGTATAATTTCACAAGTAAGTACAGGCACAGAAAATTAAACAAAATTTAAAAAAATTTATTTCTTGCTCTGAGACCCACTCCCCCTTCTGCCTGATGTGGAAAAATGAATCTAGATACACATTTATAAATTTGGTGAAATTTATTTGATTTCTCTATTATGTTGTGCTTGAAAAATGAAACTTAGGACTGTGTATCTTTCACTCATCCTCTCTATCTAAGTTTATTGTTCCTCCTGTGGCAGGGTTTGTGCTGGGAGGCAGCCTTACACAAACCTTAGCTAGGTGCCATCTAGGAGTTCTCAGCCATAATCTGTCTTGGCTCTGTACTGACATCCTCTGAGAAATAATTAGTTTCACTGTTCCTCAGTAGTGTTCTCTCCCATGCCTTGAACTCAATAAAGTTAAATAGTTCCTAACGAGGTGGTTCATGCATCATCATTTGCTTCAGAGATCCCTGCAAACATGCCTAATATATATATTTTTTCTCAGCCAATTTTCAAACATTTTTCCATTGTTACAGGGCCCTCTCCTGCAAACATCTGGAATTATGTGAGTGCGGGGGCTCAAGCTGTGCGGGGTTATTTTTTCTGTGCCTGTCTCCTCTGATTTTCATGACACTTGGACCTAATGACACTAATGAAGCTGTCAATCCCAATTTTCAGGTGAATGGTTGACGGACAGGTCAGCTCCTTTCTGGGATGCCCACACCCATTGCTGATAAGCACTATTGCAGATTCTCATCTCCAGTTTAACTGATGGTAGTGTACAGAGTACAGAAACAAAATTTTAAGTCTTTACATCTTCTTTAAGGTTCTTTCTTCTGTCTAGCTCCTGGGATCTTAATCTGTTAGAGTGAGGACTGCCATGGAAGGCAGAATAAAACAGTTCTGCTGATGAATATTCTTTCCAGTCTCTCTGTGTTATGCTTTAATTAAAGTGTTTTATCTTTATGAATGTACATGATATTTTACACAAATTCTGCGGATGTATTAAAAGTATATATTCTCTGTTCAAAGGTTGAAAATTCTCTATATTAAATCAAGTTCATTAAGTGTATTATTGCATTTGTCATAACATTACTTGTTCTTATTTTCTACTACATTTGTTCAGTTCTGAAAGGGTATATTGAAGTTGATCACTAAACATTTTCTTATTTAAAACAATATATTTAAGCTCTTTGTTTTATGGTCCATACAAATTTAAGACAAATTGTGTTCATTATTATTACTTCATGTTTCTCTATTTTCTGATATTTGTAAAAGAAAATTTGTTCTGAATGCTGTCCAATTTGTTCCAAATGTAAGGCAATTCAAAATATCTTACTGGAAAGAAATTTGCTTATACAATTTCTACATGTTTTAATGGTATTAAATGTTTTCCTGAAAATTAATTGCTCATTGACACAGCTGACTTTCCACTGGAGTCTAATGATCCTCAAACAGATATTCTTTTCTTTTCATACTGTTTCTTTTTGATTTTAACAAATTACTCCCTCTCTTAAAGTAAATGTCTGAGCCTTGTAAGATGTTTAATTGGCCTATTTTAGGTGCCCTTCTTTGTAACAGGCTTGAAGTAAAACTTTGACATGTACTCTTATCTCAGTTTCCTGAAAAGGTTTGTAACAGTTTGAATAATACCATATCTGTATTCATATTACCATACTTGCTTTCTTTTTATTTTCATTTACCTGGTAATTATTTGTCTTTTTTTGCTGTTGTTGTTTTCAACTATTAAAAAAAAAAAACATTGTGTTAAGTGCCTTTTTTGTTTATACAACTTCTAGCTAGCATTAGGTTTGGATACTCTTTGGTAGTCTGATTTTAATGGCTAATTCGATCTATAAATATTTAGTGTAATGATTGATATACTTTAATTTATTCCTTGCACCCTCATTTAATTTTTTTTTTTTTTTTTTGGTTTTAGGAAAAATGATCCAAGACTTGCAAATATGGCATAGGGATTGCAGGGATTGCTGAGTGTTTTGCCTTTTTCATGAAGTCCTGAGTCATGTACTACTGGCTCAACTTGTAACTGATGGCTTCTCTAGAAATGTTGCACTTGAATTCTTTAAGTAATCTTATAATTTATTGGTTATAGTTGCCACCTGTCTCCTTTGGCCATACTATGGGCTGGCCATATGTTTTGTTTATTCTGAGTCTCTAGCATACTCTGTCTGCTAGCTTATTTGTTGAATTGTTATTTTTAATTTGTTAGCTCTTTAGCTGTCAAACTACAATTGGTGGGGTTCCTACTGGTGGTGAGAAGTGAAGTGACCTTCGGCCATGAGCCAGCAGCATGGGGGTCCACTGAAGAATCTCCTGTTTCCTGATTTTCTCATTTTCCCTTAGCCTTTGGAGAAGTAAACTCACTTCACCCATTGCTGAATGAACCCACCCATAGATCTCTGTAACCATCTGTTTCTTTCAGATCCTCACCCTGAGGTTTTAATTTTTTTTTGGATGTTAACTGAGTCATCAGGAGGTAGGGACATTGGGGAACACTACTCTAACTTTTTCCTTAGGGAGTTCCTCAGAGACTATAAATTCATTTCTTCCCAGATTCCCAGGGACCCTACCAGTGTCCCTGATCAGGAATGGAACCAGCAATCTTTTGCTTTATAGGATTTGTCTTCCTGCATTCAGGGTTTCAGCCAGGATCACTATCTGAAAGTAGAAACAGTGCTTGATCCAAAACATAGGATCTAGCATAAAATCCAAGAGATGCACTTTACAACCAAGGAATTGTGGTAGTGGGGATATAAACACAGAATTTACATGCTCCATCATATACCATGCCATAGGAAAGCTGGTGGCCTTATAGTGTAATAGAACTGCATTAAAAATGTATATTGTGATGTAATTTACATATCATTAAGTTCACTCATTTTAAGTGTACAATTCAATTTTAGCATATTTAGATTGTACAACCATAACCATAATATAATTTAGCACATCTGTGAGTACCCAAAAATAATCTCATGCCCATTTACAGTCTCTGCACATTCACACCCCTAAAAATAAATTTTGAAAGCACAGTTGATGCATCAGTTTAGACATGATACCTTACAAAGATAAGGTGCCATTTTTTTAGATACAGAATATGAGCACTTGGAATGAATAATCATATGTCCACAATGGGTAGATCACATGGAGCCAATGGTGGAATTAACCCCCTCACTATCAACTGAGTCACCCATTGGGACTCCCCTGACAAATTTTGACAAGTGCATGCATGTGTTCAGCAGCTATGACCTAAGAAGGTCATGGTTTTCAGAAACTCAGATGTCAGGGCTGGAAGTCTCAATTATCCCTTTAGTTAAGCCACCTAGACCAGGAGAGGTACTTGCTGATGGTGCGGTTAACTGGGAGTTGACAGTACAGGAGGGAAACAAGGATTCTTAGTGAGCCATGAAACTAGCTGCTGCCATGGGACTACCATTTGTCTCACTATCCTTTCTCCTGTTAACTTTTCCTGGGAAATGACACCAATCAGAATCCTAGAGGAGCTGTATTTGGAGTAAGTTTATTACATAATGCCAGTGGATCCAAAAGGTGCAATGCTGGAGTGTACTGGCTGCTGTAGATCCCAGCTGGGATGAGGCCTTCACCTCCCTACCTGTTAGAAGTGGTGCCTGCTAGTGGCTGAGTTAATTGCCCTCAACCAATGGCCGTGGTTATACTCTCTGGGTAGGTGCATTTCATGCCCAATTACTGGTCTGTGCATAGGTGCAAAAGCCCAGGACCTTAAGTAAATTGAGGATACCTCTAAAGTGCCTCAGCTTAGGAGCTCCCTAAGGGAGTAACTGAGACACTAAATAACAAAAATGCTCCCTTTGCCTCAATGCATTTACCTCACTGCATTGCAAATGTTGCTTTCAAGGGTACTTCCAAAAAGCACTTGCATTCAGTTCTGTGATTCAGTCTGTTTTCTACAGAACCTGACTATGTCAGATATTTGACTTGTCAAATGTCAGGGTATAATTGGGTCTACCCCAACTCCTCAAATAAACTGATAATTTATTTACTAAATGTAATAACAATAAGAAGTCAAAAGATCAAAGAGTTAAATTCAGTCCCTCTACTTCACCCAACTTTAAAAATAAAATCTAAGTAAGATTTATTCCTGATTTATTTTTTTAATTATTTAATTTTATAAACCCTACTTACAGGTGAGTGCTCTTACAGACTGGATGCTTTTATAACTATAATATCATGAATTTTATCTTATTATTATGAGAATTGACAGACACCTTGGTAAAACATGGAGTCTGCCTTGTAAGGAATATTAGCATTGTGTTGGAAAGAACCATAGCTAGCCTTACTATGATTAATCCATTAAATCAGCTATTCTCTTTTTTTCCAATTTGTCATTTTACTTTATTGGTCCAAAAATATGGCTTGTATAAAAAAAAATACATGCTCTAGGGAAGTTTAGCTGAATGACATAGTTCTCAGATGAAACCTACCCTTCAACATGGTAGAATATATAACAGCAGATAAAACCTATGTTCAGCCAATGAATAGTTTAAGTTACTAAAAAAACAAATTAACGTCAGTTTTAGTGCCAAATGCAAGAAATCTGAAGGAATATGTAGTAAATCTCTGCTTTCTCTTCTCCATCTCCCTTTTATTGATATAATAGTTTTTCAGTTCTGAAAAACCCCTAAAATCCTCTGTTCATGGACACCAGGCTCCTCATCCACAAGGTTTTTCCTAAGACTTGCCAGTATCACATGCTTCACATCTGACCCCAAACACTCCTTGGGAAAGGCTGGTCTCCTCCTGCTCCATCAGGTGTATGATTTCATTGTACAGATGGTGAGGAGCATCTAAATGCCAAATGAAATCCATGTGTATCCACTCGGAAATGTTCCTGTGGTGGATCAGGCTGTTCACTTCTGAGGGCAGTGTTTTCACATGATCTGGGTTTGAAAGCCAGTGCTGGCCTCCTGCCCACATGGCTGCAGGGACTGTCCTGTCTTTAGCTTGGTACCTTATGGGAGTTGGCTGATTGCTTTTCTCTAGATTTTTGGTCTCACTCCCCCAGTCAGATGCCTAAATCAGCTATTTTTAACTGACATGCCACAAGAATTTTTAATAGCAATACCTGGCTATTTAGTTAGGGACACTGATCTCTTTTCCCTTATATTGTCAAATAAAAAAATGGTAACAGCCAATAATACAACAATAGCCATCTGGTGTGAATGAATCAAAATCATACCTTTTTTTTTTTTTTTTTTGTGAGATTAGAAAAAATATACTCTTCCGTGTGCTGCAGAATTTCAGTAATTAGTTTACATGTGCCATGAGATGAGAAAGGTTGAAAACTGTTACATTATATCCTATGCTTGCATGTGGAAGCCCAGTACTCTAAAGTAACTTTCCTGTTCTTAAAAACACTTAAATATTAAAACTATGTGCTCTTGCACACTGATTAGTCCAAAAGTAAATAAGTAGCTCATAATTAAAATAACAAAGCCCATGTTTCTCTATGAAACAAGCACCTGTATGCACAAACACATATGCTCACATTCACATAAAAGTACTCACTTAAACACACTAATTTCATAACCATGAAACATGTTTATTGGTGTACTTATAAGATTGTACCTGAGAGCGATTTTGTGCAGGGATAATCTACAAATAAAACAGAAATAAAGTGTTCATAAATAAACCATTATATGTATGTTTGCCTAGTTTATGAAAAAACTAGGTAAATTTTTAGGGAAAATTTAGGGAAAATAATCTTTTAAGAGAAAAAGGTAACTTGGTTTCTACCTTACTCCACATACAAAATTCAATTCTAGGTGGATTGCTGAAATAGATATTCAAAATAAAACAAAAGAGTACCTTTTTTATGGTTCCATGTACATAAAGTATGAAAACCAGAAAAACTAATTACATTTTTAGATGTCAGATCGTGATTTCCCTTGATGATATAGTGACTAGATTGAAAAATGATGAGGGCCATGCCCTGGCTGGTGGCTCAGTGAATTGGTGCCAGCCTGAGAACCCAAAGGTTGCTGGTTCGATTCCCAGCCAGGGCATATAACCAGGTTGCAAGCCAGGTCTCCAGCCAGGTCTGTAGCTGGAGGCAGGTGAAAGGTAAGCATACATGGATGTCTCTCTCCCTCTCTGCCTCTCTCTCCTTCCCTCCCTCTAAAAATAATAAAAACTTTTAAAATCTTAAAAACAATGATGAGGGCCATTGGTGATTGTCTTCTTCTTTTTATTTTTGTCTGGGAGCTGGTTATACAGTTTAGTACATCTTAGGCCAGTGTTTTAAGTCAACTCATCTATATATGTGTTCATGTTAATAGAAATAAGAAATGATACATTCCACCTTTAGAAGGAAAAAAATAACCCCTAGGTTTATCTCAATACCACTTTGACTTTTTAGGTGATAGCAATTCTCTTTGCCTAGGTATTTTCTGGGATTCCACAGTCAGTATTTCAGGAGAACCCAGCAACAAAATCATTGTTATTCTTCTCTGTCCTCAGCCATCTGTTCTAAGCCAGAGATACAGACCTGTGTGTTCACCAGATTTATCTCTAGATAGTCTAATTCAGTTTGTCTGGATTGCTGCCTCCAAGTATCCCTGGTACCTCTGAGAGAGGACCAAGGTCATGGAACCACTGGACCAGGCTGCTAAGGAGTATTATCCTCTCTACAGCTGTCCTGCCAGCAGAGAGGTCGGGGATTAAAACGGAAAGTGCCATTAGGCCATTTGCATCAAACTTACTCTGACTCACTCAGTCTGAGGATGTGCGAGATGGTCAGGAGTCTAAAATTTTAAAAACAAACATCCCGTATGTTTCTTATCATCATTAAAGTTTGAGAAGCTTCGTATTTCTATGCAGTTCTGACTTTTTAAACTTTATTTTTATTGTTTACACTATTACAGGTGCCCTCATTCATCACCACCCTCCTCCTGCCTTTGCCCACCTCCACGCAGACCTTGCAGTGTCGCTCCTCACCCGTTCCCTCAGGCAACCCCACCCACACTGTTGTCTATGGCTTTGGGTTACACATATATATTTCTGACTTTCTAAAGAGGAAAAAATAAATTACTATACCCAGAGTAGTGCCATGCTACTGTTTCAAAATGCTTTCTCCCAACTTTCCAGTGTATCAGTTTTTCCTACACTATATATCAGTTGCTAAAATTTAGCGGTGTAAAATTGCTTATAATTTACACAATTTAATTTTGGCCAGCTCTTTTGAGGGGAAAAAAGTATTTGTATTTCTTATCAGAAAATGTAAGGTTTTAAAACAGTGACTGTTTTAGACAGTGACTGCAGCACACACCCATGGTTCTTCTATAGACGGGAAGGGTAAATGACTTTCTACTGCTGTTTGAATAGCAATTCACTTGCCAATACTACCGTTGTGGACCAACAATTCATAGATGTCAGAAGCAAAGGAAAAATGTTTTTGCCTTCTAATCAATAATATTTTCATTTAAAATACTTGCTAGTTAGTCATAGTCCAAATAGAACAAAATAATTTAACTTCCATACAAAAAAAAAAATTGTGTACTTTATTTAAGGGCTCCTTTTAGCACACACTAAATGTTTCCAAAATGGCCTACATGCAGTAGTCCTTAACAAAATGTCCAGTAATCACTTCTGAAGAAACCGGGTTAGAATTTCAACCTCCTTCTCTTGAACTCACATTACAGCTAATAAGGAGCTATACTGCTTCAAGGGGCTTGCAACACTGATGACAAGCTGTGCTCTGTCTCCTGATTTCTAGGGTTTATGGCAAGCTATTATCTTTACCATTGAAGTTTTCTTTTTCCTGTTTCCTTATACAGTAAAAAGAAAGCTGCTGCAACCAATTTCCTCCCATGAGAAGATAAGTGAAAATGAAGACTACTAGTTAAATAATTTTTTTCAAGTGAAACTGCCCAGTTTCCTGGATAAAAACTATTTATGCTGAAAATTGTTTTCATGACTTTGATCTAATGCCAGTTATTAAATCCATAAAATAAATCACCTTCAAAGCAGCTCAAGTTTTAAGCTTATAAAGATTTTTTTGGCAAGATGAATAAGGTTCACTGTCCAAAGATAACTATACATTTTATTTGTATCATTAATTTTCACTTAGGTAAGTAACAACAACAAAATTAGGGGTACTTTTTTAAAAAAGATTGTATTTATTATTATTTCTTTTAGAGAGTGGGGAAGAGAGAGAGGCAGAGAAGGAAAGAGACATCAATCTATGGTTGTCTTTCACCTGCCTCCAGCTACAGACCTGGTTGGAGACCTGGCTTGCAACCTGGTTATGTGCCCTGGCTGGGAATCGAACCATCGACCTTTGGGTTTGCAGGCTGGCGCCTTATCCATTGTGCCACCAGCTGAGGCCTAGGGGTACTTTTATCACAAGTACATATCTCTGAAAATATCTAAGAATTGATCAGGTTGATCAATTTGGGACAGAAGCCTATCTTTCAGGGAATATTTTGAAAACCCGAAACACCATTTTTTCTTTAATGGTCTTACTAATTCATGATATCTTCTATTTTATTCCTATTACGGAACGAGAGTCTCAGTCTCTCTCTCTCTCTCTCTCTCTCTCTCTCTCTCTCTCTCTTTCTCTGCATGTGCAAAGGAATTGTTGTATAGTTTTTGGGAAAATGGAAGAAAACTTTCTTAATAAAATAATGAAGGATAAACTTCTCAAAAAACAGGCCATAGCTAAAATCATTAAATTTATGAGAGGGAAAACTAATTTTAAGCTACATTCAGCAGAAACTGAGCAATAACAGCACAAAGTTATATTGCCATAAGAATCCATATTTGTGACATTTCCTTTGTGAGACCGTTTGCCACAGCAGATGGAAGGTTAGAAATTTGTGTGCAGAATACATTGCTAGGAGAGTCATCGAGAAGATGTGACCTGCTGGTTTTATCTGTGGGCTGGTCCCAGGCAACTGGAGGCTCCTCACTCCCTTCCCATTGCTCAAAATGCGAACTCTACCTTCCCTACAGTGGAAGCTGCCCAAGGACACAGCCTTCAGTGGTAACGTGGTAGTGGGATCATCCAGACTGGGTACGTGACTGAATCCTGTTATGGTCTCCAGTGTACATGACTGGTCATTCAAGAAAAGCTTTATAAGTTAGTTTCCTTGTTCCCTCAGTGTCTCCTTGCCCGGTATCTATGGGGCTAGTTTCAGATTTTATCTGGAAAGCTCCCAAGGGCCCCTGCCTGGTGTGGCTCAGTTGGTTGAGCATCTTTCTGTGAAGCAAAATGTTGCTGATTGGATTCCTGGTTGGGGCACATGCCTGGGTGGTGGGTTCCGTCTCTAGTAGGCAACTGATCAACACACATGATACTATTTATTATCTTTTTAACCATGTGTTCTAATTATGGAAGTCAAGGTATCATCTGACAAATTGTTTAATATAGACAATTTAATAACATCTGAGCTATTCTGTATGCTTGTTGGAAATATTAACACATTAAAGCAAAATTCTAACATGCATTTTGCTGCTGTGTGGTCACTTCGTTTACCTCATTATATTAGTTTTATCTAGGTTAACGAAGAACAGAGTAAGA
This sequence comes from Noctilio leporinus, assembly GCA_004026585.1. Classification (NCBI taxonomy): domain Eukaryota; kingdom Metazoa; phylum Chordata; class Mammalia; order Chiroptera; family Noctilionidae; genus Noctilio; species Noctilio leporinus. The sequence goes on from PVIW01002584.1 coordinate 124,107, forward strand.
TCCTCTACAGTACCACCATGGGATTAAGAAATATTTCTTCTTTTTTAATTTTATTGTTGTTCAATTACAGTTGTCCCAATTTCCCCCCATTGCTCTCTCATGCCCCTTCCCCAAACCCACAATCAGTCCCTACCCTGTTGTCCATGTCCATGGGTCATTAGGGAACAGATTAGCTTTGTATTTTTTTTTTAAAGATTTTATTTCATTATTTTTAGAAATAGAGGAAGGGAGAGAGGCAGAGAGGGAGAGAGACATCAATGCATGGTTGCCTTTCACCTGCCTCCAGCCACAGACCTGACTGGAGACCTGGTTTGCAACCTGGTTATGTGCCCTGGCTGGGAATCGAACCTGTGACCTTTGGGTTCTCAGGCCAGCGCCTTATCCACTGTGCTACCAGCCAGGGCTGCTTTGTATTTTTTAATAAAACAACTTGAGAAACACCACAAGTATTGGCTAGGATTATCTAAACCATGAAGTTATAGCTATGATGTTTTTAAAGAAGGAAGAGTTAAAGCTTTCTGCAGGGGGTTGGGGAGAGAGAGACAGACAGACAGACATAGACTCAAATAAGACTACTGAGGATGCTGCATAGACAGTGGGTTGAAACTAATGAATTTGGGTTATAATTTTCTTTCTACTGTGAACCAGCTGAGAGATGATTGGAATGTTATAACCACCTTGGGATTCAGTATCTTTCCAAGAAAAAAAATAACATAATCTTCAAAACTTCCTCAGCAGTTAGTCTATTTTTATTGGATGGCATATAAATAGAATATAATATTTTTTTTATTTTGGTCTGTGTATGAGGAAAGACATAATAAGTTAGTAAATGCAAGATTAATTTGGGGGGTTTTATTATTTCTAGTAATTCTTTTGCCAAACCTGAAAGATTCCATTTCTGAATCCTTGATACCGAAGGCAAATGAAGCTCATGAATTCTAATACAATGTTTATGACTTGTATTTAGTTGATTACAGCTGAGTTTTTCAAATCAGTGAAGATCAATAAATTTAAATACATTCATTCAAATTTTGGGTAACTTCTAGGGGATTTTAAATGTCATACTGGCACCATCTATGGATATTTAAGATGTAGTGCACCCACAACTATTTCATTTTCTGATAATTCATTCCTCCCTTTTATTTAAACTAAGCAGTATTAATTTCATATGATCAGCAGAGATAGTAAACATTATCACCTAAGCCACAACTAGCATTTATCTATAAATCATACAGATGAGCACTATTCTCTTTTTATATTCTGGGCACATAATATCTATGCTTTTAGTTTATTCTTAAGAATTTCTACAACTTAACCCTGGTCAGGTAGCCCATTTGGTTAGAGTGCTGGCCCCATATGCCAAGATTTTGGGTCTGATTCCCAGTTAGGACAGATGAGAGAATCAACCAATGAATGCATGAATGGGTGGAGCAACAAACTGATGTTCCTCTCTTTCCATTCCTTTCTGTTTCTAAAATCAATAAATAGATTTAAAAATTAAAATATTTAAAAAAGAATTTCTGCAACTTCTGTAAAATATTAAAATTTCATTTTAATAATGAGTAACAAATCTTTCAATGATTTTAATGTTTAAATCACCAGTTAAAGTTTCATTTTAATGATGAGTTCCATTAAACTCTAAAATAGACTATTTTAGAGAATGGAGAATAGGTTTTTTCTTAGTGCTTTTTCTTCAAGTGTTCAATGCTCAGATAAAAAAGTTACACTATTCAAAGACATGTCTACATGACTACATTATGACATAGGAAATAAAATAATTCCTTTAGAAGAGTGACCTAATTAATATGTAGGGGGAAATGATATAGTTAAGTCCTTATTTTGTGAGATCAAGTAGCTAAGTAATCTAATTTTTTTAGACACAATGCCTGGATTAATTGAAATGTGTGACAAAGGCAGTATAGAAATTCAAAAAGTTTTGATGAGAACAGAGGGTACAAGCATTTTAAATGTAAGAAATTCAGGGAGAGAAGGATGCATCTAAGATCATGTTTCTGTTAGTGGAAGCCAGAGGAAAAATCCCTTGCATTTTACATGCACATTCACGAATTGTTTGCTAGACCTTGCTCTTTGACCAATAACTATAGTGGATGGAATAACAATTAGGTGTAAACTGAACCTGAGGAATCAAATGTATGCCTTTCAAGCACCAAAGCAAAATCCTTGAACTCACTCTCCCTGCTGTTTTTATTCACTAGCTCTTTCTTTCATTGCTTTTTCTATTTGGAACACTTTGGAAGAAAAGCACTAAATAACACACTAGCTCTATAGATAATTGTCTTTTCCCCCTTCATGTTTTAAGTTCTGTTAGCTAGTAAACCCTAAAGCATTCTGGTTTATTTCCCCTAACGCAGTATTTCAGTATTCATTAGCTATGAGAGGTTCACATCTCTGTAAATGGCTTAAATTTTCTGAGATTCTTCTAAACCAGTAGGCAAATATATAAAAGGGAATACTATTGATTTCTATGTTGCTTATATAACACCAGACTAATTGAGCCATCAAAAGAAGACTGGCAACTGAAGCATTTTAATCAATTAAAAAAAATTTTAACTGAAATCTAGTTTCCAAATCTTTCTTGTTTCTACTATCAAAATGCATTCATTCTTTGTTAGAAGTACTTTGTATGAAACGTTGAAGTAGGTGTAGCTATTTAGACTAAATATATAGTAATACCTGATATATGTTCCATTCATTTCTATTTATCCACAATCCTAAAATGTAAGCTTATTTTGTTACAGCTTGCTTATCTTTTCTCAAACTTACAGATTCTCTAAAATTATAAAATCTTAAATTGTCTTATACTCTCATTTATAAATAAAAATGTTTGCATGAATGCTATCAATTGTTTTGTATTTATAATGGTGCATTTTCAAATATAGGAGACACTTGAAAGTGTGTTTCTTTAAATTCTAGAAATGTTCTGTAACTATTTAACTTATTAATGTATTGAAAGGAATCATTTAAAAATATGAAATCAACTTTAAAATAATGCATCTTGGAAAACCTACTCGCAGACCCAGTCAGTTAAATAGTTAAATTTCAACTTAGTACAGTTGAAATTATTATAAATTCTCAAGTTCACTATTCTTAATATACAAAGCTTTACTACTCATTGATTTTTACATGGGATCACTTGTATAATAGTCCACATTTTCTGAATGCCATGGGAGAAAGGTTAACATGTTGTTCTTTAAAATAGAGGCTTACTGTTTCAATTAGAGGAGATAGCTCAGCACTCTCACAGAAGCATGATTCTGTGAAGGGATGCCCAGGTATGTTTGTGTGAGGAGGGAGAAAGACTGGAAGTGAGTTTGACAGCCCCTAAATTTGAAAGCTGTGGACCAGTGCTTTTCAAGACTGAATCGATGCTATCCTCTGGGGGGAAGTTAAACTCCTCAGAATGAAGAGCTCCTTTCCTTTCCTCTGCTCTGCTCTGTGTCACCACATCTCTTTTTCTTAATTTTTACTGTACATTCATTTGTTGTTTGATGTCATGTTTTTCTGGATAATATAATATTTTCTGTAAATAAACATCAAGCATTGACCAATGTAGTGTCTAATAAGCCCCTGGAATGAGACTTCTTAATAGATTTCTCCTACTTAGCTCTTTCACATATTTATGTTGAACCAGGAAAAATGAGTTGATAATTTAATATGTAAACAGTTTATTGGGTCATACAGTGGTGAAATGGATTCCACATTCATTTTGTATGGTAAAACTAACTTTAAACCATCATTAAAAAATAAAATTACTTATAGTCTTACCATAGTAACTATTTTTTCAATTCTTCCAAATATTCATATATGCCTCTGAATTGGAATCATTATAATTATTTTTATATGCCACTTTGTTACAGTATTTTTTTCTGAATAACATTTAGAATTAAGAGCTTCTAAATTATCATATTATTTCATATGATAAAAATATGGAAACATGGAGCACTTACTGCATTCTACAAGCTAAGCTAGTCTTATTACACATATTTTCTCATGTATACAAAAATAGATGAGAGTTGGTTATTAGGCCATTGCTGGGGGCTAGAATAACGAAATAATTCACTCAGCATCACTCAGGTAGCAAGTGATAGATTAAGAGTATGTAACAAGGTGGTCTGACTTTGAAACTTAACGCCCTTGATCAATACACTGCTTCTCACAACTAAAAATAGATGCTGAAGAAATAAGGACTAGATAAAGTAAAGAGGGAAAGGAAGTTTGTTATGGATTTAAAGAAATTCTTAATTCCTTTACCACTTTACTTCCCTGATACTCCCTTTTCTCTACCCGACAATAAGAAATAGCTTTAGGAATGTGGCTCAGTATTCCAGAGTTTTTAGAAGAACCACTCTTGCCCAAGGGTTTCAGAACTCCTCAGAAAGGTAGGAAACCAGACTACCTCCATATAAGACCAGGGGTTAGGAAAAGAGGCAGGGAATGTTATGGCTGAAACTCCGTAATAGGCATCAAAACATGCTTGTGTTCATCAAGCTAAGTAAATCTCCCACATGGTTAGTGAAGAAAGAAACCAGTGACATCTGTGGGTGTTAGGCATGAATACAGCAAGATTTTTTTAAGTGGAAAAAGTTACCTATAAACAAAAGAAAATCGTATTTTAAAACATATTTTTGGAATTTCTGTTTGGCCCTACTTTAAGTTAAGGCATCTTTTTTTTTTTTTAGAAATTATTTTTCAACTCAAAAAATTTTAATGTTCTCTTAAGTAATGTCACCTTAGAATATGCGTATTTCTGGTATGTCCTCAGGAATTCCCATGTCACATCCTTCAGCATGTCTCTGTGTCCTGAGAAAGATACAAAATTAAAAAAAATTAATGCCCTGCCATAGTATGGAGAATAGTGTCTGCCAAACATCATTGAATAAATGCCATCTAGAAATTAGGAGAACCAAAAAGAAATTTAGTGACTACATCCTCATACTCTAAAGGCAACAATTAGAGATTATGTATATAGATATCAAATTCAGGGAGGGTTAGAGAAGTGAATGGGAACATTTAAAGATAAAATGAGAAAAATATATGTTCATAAAAAAAAAGGAAATAGTACAGAGATAGCATTAGTTTTATCTTAATTGTGGAAAATAAGAGGTTTCTCCTTTAAGTAATTTATGCAAAGTGGAAGATAAAGTTTTATTAAATGGCAATAGATGCATCAGACTAGAGCAACTTGATAAAATAGGTAAAAAAAAATAAAATACTAGGACTTATTACTTGGGCATTTGTCAGATAGAAATTAACATTTTTAGGAAAGCATATTAAAAAAGTGCCTGAGCCCTGGCTGGTGTGACTCAATGGATTGAGTGGCTGACCTGAGAATTGAATTGAATTTCCATTTATGGTACATGCCTGGGCTGTGGACCAGGTCCCCAGCTGGGAGTGTGTGAGAGGAGACTAATAGATGTATTGCTTGAACATAGACATTTCTTTTCCTCTCTTTCTCTCTCCTTCCCCTCTCTCTAAAAATAAATAAAATATTTTAAAAAAGGGGGGAAGAGCACTAACCTCTTGACCAAGTTGATGGAAATTGTAATCCGCCTCACCCAAACATTAATATATAATCAGGGGTGTTTGAGATTCTATGAAGACCCGGAAACAATTAGTTTAGTGACCAAGTTCATAGTCTGAAATAAGAATGTATGTATTATATATCATTAATTTCCATTAAGTGTAATTGTAAACAATACATGTCCTCTCATGTGTTTGGGCCCTGTAGAAAGTTGGCTAATAAAAAGTTATTTGAAGTGTGGAGTACCTTAAACATTTATTTAACTTAAAACCTAAGTATGCATTCATTTGACAAACTTTAGATGTAGAATGAAGTTTTTTTCCCTGTGAGTATATGTCTACTGTTGAGAATTCTGTCTCATCATTCTTGAATAAGCCGTACATATAATAAATTTTTAAAATTTATTATAAACAGTTTTACTATGTCAGTGTCTTTAGAAAAATTTAACAGATTCTTGTGAAGCTGAGTGCAGAATCATCCTATATTTTTATGATTCCCTCATGTCTCATTATTTTTTTAATAGTGGTTTCAACCTCACATAATACAATGACTTTTTTTTTTTTTGTCCTCGATTTTATGGAGTCTTTCCAAAGCATTTAACTTGATTTGCATTTAACAATGACTTACTTTTCACACTTATATTTTTCAATGAATACATAATTTAATTAAATTATGTAATTACAAAGGTGATTCCACAGTAAGATACAGATTTGAGCTAAAATAACATTTGCCTAAAGAAGAAAGGAATTTAATTTTTTTTCCAACAGAAAAATCTGGTTAGGCATTTAAAGACTGATAAGGTGGCTCAACAATGATTGCAAACAGGGCCTCCTAACTAGTTCCTCTAGTGGCTCAACTAGTGGTGCAAAATGATTGCTTGCCTTCCTGCCATTACATTCACATTCCAGCCAGAGAAAGGGAAGTATATGCTCCTTCACTTTAATGGGGTGGCTCGTAATCTGTGCACATCTCCTCAGCCTACTTAGTCACACTGTTATCCTGAACTTCAAAGAAGAAAATGTAGCCTTTAGTTAGGTGACCATGTGGTTACTAAAAATTCTGTTATATAAGAACAAGTGAAGGGGAGAACAAATATTGAGAGACATAAAGCAGTCTCTGAAATATTCAGATCCATCAGCCAGTGAGTGAAACTAGGCATGTGGTTTAGAAGATTTTGCTCTGACTCTCCTCTTATCACGCCACTGCCCATGAAATGAGGCCTAAAGGACTCACCCAGCCAGAACCATGCCCTTTTGCTCAACCTGGCAACACAGAATAACCCAGACAGACAGCCCTGGGTCTGGTTTCAGTGCCTCAGGCTGGCCCTTTGGAAGGTGAGCTGCGTGCACCTCAGGAGTATAAAGCAGGTTGGGTAAGCAGGCTGGGAATCTCACACAAGAATGATGCAGCTTGTGGTAGAGATGCGGCTGGAGACTCGAAGAGAATGGGAGAGAGTATGAGATAGCTTGCCCAACACTGGAAAAGCCCAAAGCAGAACTCAGACGAGTTAGGAAAATTTTAATTTGAATCTAGCCTTTCAGCTATTTATGGAGGTGTATTTGCCAAATAAAAAGATCGTATTAATAATCTATGGCTATGTAACAAATGATGCCAAAACTTTGTGGTTTAAAGCAATAATCATTCTGTGTTCTTGTGAGGACAGCTCTGTGAGATACAGGCAGGGGCTGGAGGACCCCAGGCAGCCTCACTTATGTGTTTAGAGATGAGGGGCTGGCTGCCATCTGGAGCATCTTGTTTCTTTTCCCTTGACTTCTTTTCTATTGTCCTTTTTTAAGTCATCAGTGAGTCTATTGTGAACTTCTTTACATGTCACCTGACTTCCAAAAAGGTGAAAATGTGAAGCTACAAGGTCTCTTTGGCCCAGGAATTACACTTCCACCATGTTCTAGTTCACAAAGCAAGTTGTAGGAACACCTCAGGTTAAAGGGAGGGCAATAGTTTCAACCACTTAATTCAAGATGTGGCAAAGTTATATTGCAAAAAAGGCATGCTGGATCAGAGGGGCTGCAACATATAGTAGACAAAAATCTACCACAAATATCTTTTATTTAATAGTCACCTTTTGTTACCTGGGTATAATGCCTTCAGTTGTATTTTTGACTCAGTCCCTGTAAATATTAGGCATGTATTTGTCTTTATCTACCCAAATAGCCACTAACCCCTGCATGCAATATCCTTCTTCCTATACATAAAATGTGAATTTCTAATGTAGATATCTACAGAGTCCCATCTAGTTTTTGCTTCAAATGCAAGTTATCTGGATCATGTTCAATCTTTTCTACTGAGTCCAAATAATTTAATGTGATCTGGTGATAATAGATGTAAAGGACATTATATAAGAAAATACCAGAGAGCACTAGGTTTTTTAGGAAATTAAGTGATGGCAAACCAACGCTTTACTCTTTAGAAATATAATTTTCATGATTTTTTGGAGCGATAAATTATCCCCTGAAAACTCAACTCCTTGCACTAGCAACAAAGAGACCACAAGAGCTGTGTGACTCCCAATAAGAGCAAATAATTGATCTCGCACTTCCTAAAAGAATAATTCATAAGGCAGAAGGATAATGGCCGTGGAGGACTACGGACAAGGTTATCCTCCCAGGAAACAAAACTTGAACTTCTAATGAGGCTGACCAAAAGACTTATTTTGTTGCCCTGGCAGTTTGCCTTCACAATTGCACATGTTTTCCACTTTTCCTTTTCCGAATGCAAGTTTCTATTGTCATTATACTGCTCCTACTTCACTGTTGTATAATTCAGGAGGTAAGAGAATAAACCATGCAGAAATCTAGGGGAGGGTGTCTCAGGAAGACCAGAATGGCAAGTCCAATGGCTTGCCATTAGCTATTTTTTTGGCTTGACATGTATGAAAAAATAGCAAGATAGTGTAGCTGGAGTCAAGCTAGCAAGAAGGAGAGGTGTACATGCTGAAGTCAGAGAGAGAGAGAGAGAGAGAGAGAGAGAGAGAGACAGAGAGAGAGAGAGAGAGAGAGAGAGAGAGAGAGAGAGAGGAAACTTCATTGTCCTGAAGTATATGTACTTTGGCTTTTACTCTAAGATAAGATACCATTACTGAGTTTGGGACAGAAGAATAATCTATACAAATGATGTTTTTCTTCCTTTTCTTGTGATGCATGATTAAAAATGAATTGGCAAGCCCTGGCTGGTGGCACAGTGGATAAGGCGCTAGCATGCAAACCCAGGGGTTGCTGGTTCGGTTTCCCAGCCAGGGCACATGGCCAGGTTGCAGGCCGGGTCTCTGGCCGGGTCCGTGGCTGAAGGCAGGTGAAGGGCAATCATGCATTGATGCTTCTTTCCCTCTCTGCCTCTCTCCTGTCCTCTCTCTCTGGAAGTAATAAATAAAATATTTAAAAAAATGAATTGGCAGAGTAGTGGCTACTCTACAAAATTTTCAAGATGTTCTCCAGTGTCCTAGATGTATCTGGGCAGACAGAAATAAAATCAGCCATGTTAGCAAGGATAGGCCATCAGAATTTCCTAACTTTCTTATACCCATAAGTAATCTAAAAGAGTTAAGTTTTGGGCACACTTTTCAATATTTCAGATGAATCACCAATTTCCAGGTGAAGAAATTGAAAGACAGTGGAATATTCACTGAAGAAAGATCTTACAAGTTTACATAAATGGGCAGAAAATAGGCAGACACACTTGAATCCTGACATGCCAGGAAATGTCCCTGAAGGAAAATAATCCAAACCATACTTATAGGAATAAGCCTGCAAATAAAAATCCACCAGATCTGTAAGAATGACCACTGTCTATTCAACCACTTCTCAGATTGTGAGATTGTATACAGTTAACCCAAACTAATTCTACTGAAATCTGTCCACACAGCCTGTTACCATTTCTACCCACTGCAACCTCCCCACATCTGTGGGTCATCATTGTAATTGCCCTTTTCCAGGAATATTAGGCAATTTGTCTGAGGACAGACATCTGGAAATAAACCTATGCTAGTTTGAACGTAGTCTTTTAGTCCTACAACCCATACTGCCTCTCTCCAGAAATTATTATTACAGTCTAATTCCCGTACCCTTTGGAGAAAAACATTAACAATATGAACTCCAAGTGCAACTAAAACACTAAGTTCAACGTGAATATACGGTGAATAAAACTACTCTTTAATACATAATAGTGTAGCAATTTTAACACATAGTGGAAATGAAACAAATAGATAGTGCTCTACTTTACAGCTCTTTACGAAGAAAGCAATGAAGTTTGAAAGCTTTTAAAAATGAAATTTAACTACACACAATATGTGTTGACTGAATTAAGTCCACCGTAAGGCTCACACCAAAGCCAGCTATCACTGGCATGTAGACAATATTTCCTTTTTGTTCAATATTTTTGTCTTGACTGTTCTTTTTGACAATGCTGGAAACACTTATAATTCATATATGTGTAATTTAACCTTGCAATTTTCGTTAACATGATGTCAAGCATTCCCCTTGTTGTTTTATAAACTCATCAAAATTAATTTTGCTGTTCCATTTCTAAACTATTACATGATTGTGGACTTCACTGTCTAAAGTTTTTCACTAGCTCCCCACCATCCTCAGAGTAAAATTTCAATCTCCTTCGTGGAGCCTAGTAGGCTTATAATTGCCCCTTCCTGACTCTCTAGTTTTTGGATTTCTTTCTGATTTTCTAAACATACCCTAACCTTCAGCAATTTGGAAAAAACTTGCAGTTTTTAAGCCAACTACTTTTACTCTTGGCTTTTAATACCTTCACCATTATTGCCTAATACAAAAATTCCTGCATGTCTCTAAACACTGAGGTTTATAAACAGCTTTTCTGGGCAACTGTTGTTGACAACCTCCTCACCAAAGCCCACAGGTTGCTGACGGGGGTCTCCCCATCCGGTGGGCAAGCGCTGGAGTTCCCTTCTGCAACCAAGCGGCCGGTTTCCTCCTTCATACCCGGAGCTCCATGAGGTCAGGGATCTTGCTTTTTTCATGTTCGTATTACAGTTCTCAGCATAGTTCCTGAACCTAGGAGGCATTCATGTACTTTGTGTCGAGAGAATAAATAAACGATCTTATCTGTTTCCTGTACTGGAGCCTTGCTTGTTCTCTGTGATACACAGACGCTACCTTCCAAATTTCAAACTGTCCCCGTCCACGGCCAAGTTGCTATGTTCATGGACTCACTCACTTCGGTCACTTTAGGTTTATGAACTTAAAGTTGTTTGTTTGCCTTTTGCATGGTAAATTTTGTGAAAGAAAAACTCCACTAAAACATTTAAAATGAAAAAAGGAGAGGGAAAAGCTGCTAAGATACCATGAATCTGCAAATTTTAAATCTGAGTTTTCCATCTGACAGATATTCACACATAGATCATGGTATTCATTTCTAATGTTAATGCAAGTATAAAATTAAAATTTTACCTGGTTAATAGCTATGTAAGTTCCCCTTCTTACTTTGGCTAATTGAAGATTACTGTGACTACCTCTTAGGGATGCAGTAACTATCCGGCACTGACATGTCCTCTATAGGTACTCCTCTAGGTAATAATGAATTAGGGGGGGATAGGCTTTCTAGGGGTATATGTTCAGTTTCACACTGATAAGCTTGTGCAAGTTATTTAATTTCTCGGAGATCCAATGCCTCCATCTGTAAAATGGAGAGAATAATAATATCTGGTCCACAAGCCTTTGAATATGACACATGCAACTGCATGAAAGAACTGCATAAAATATCAGGATTTAGTGGTTACCAACTTTATATGCACATTTTGTGACTCTGGGTCTATCATGTATGACCAATAGTTCCAACCTAACCTTTATCTCCAGCTAAGCTCCTTCTCCCAGTTGTCCAAAAGAAAGAAACTATATTCTTTTAAGTTCCAATGTCTTCTAACCCCTGCTCTCCAAAATCCATCACCTGGGCTAACTTATCAGTCTGTTTTGTAATTCCACTACAAATCCTCTTTACTTTTCCTACTGCTCAGATATCTTATTACTCACTTGACATTTGAATATTGCCAATTAACTTATAAATATTTTCTATAAACAACAAATCTCCATTTGTCACATTAAGGTGATATTATGTATGAAAAAGTTTGAAGGACTTTCAGAAGAATTCTTTGCACATGAATTCTTCTGTGTATTTGGTAGATTTTCGTTGCTGTAGTCTTAAATTTACATCAGAAGAATAGTATTTTGTAAGATATATGAACATTTATAATGTGCAAATTACTGTTTTTAAGTGGGTAGAATAATGCAAACATAAATAAATGATGCTTATTTTCCTGTCAAATTGTTTGCAGTGTGATGGAAAAAAATGGGCACATGTGTGCATAGCTATATTATAACTTCATTTTAATCTCCTTAAGACTTTGAAACAAGAGAATAAAAATCCAATAGGAGTATAGCTTCATTTTAATTTTCACATTTTTAGATGTCAAAACGTCAGAACACTTTTTATTTATTTTGCAAAGTTAACAGATTTAAATAATCAAAACAAATCTTTCTATGAGGCAGTGAAAAAGTTAGGTGAGGCAGCTATTTATAGGAATTTTTGGATCTTTGCTAAATTCTAAATTTATAGAGTTACGTTTTGATGTGAGCTGCATTTTTTTGAGGTTTGTCTTTCTGGGGGCACGCATGCTGATATTGTGGCTAACTTACAACCTCCCTTGGTTTTTTTTAATTGTAAACATGTGTGATAGACTGATTTTATAAAATGGGTTGCAGATTTGGTTTTATAAATAATCATTTGTACTCTCTCCACTTTAAAATTACAATTTGGAAACTTCTTCAATTTTAAGAAATAGATTAGTGTGCCTCTAAAACTTGACATTGGGTTTAAATAGGAATGTCATCATCTACAAGGCTGGGTCATTACCACCTTCACTATGCTTCCTGGTTAAAAAGATACAGAGTCTGTTTTGTGATTGTATCTCCAACGTATACAAAAATACCACATTTAAAATTCCTCATCAAATACATTCACGTTTGGATCTCAGAAAACATGTGCATACCTTCAGAGCCAGTGGTAAATCTCTCCGCTACTGACTTGGCTGGGGAGCAAGAGCTCTTTTGTGGTATGAAGTCTAATTTAAATGAAAATTTATGTAACCTGATAGTTTTAAATCCAGAATTAAATGCTAATATGACTCAAAGAGTACGTAGAATTATTAAATTTATTGTTTTATTATATATAAGTAATTCATCCTTTAAAAAAATCAGCACAATATAGGAAATAGGAAAATATAAGAAGACCTATTATTAAGTACATATTTTATACAGCTTGTGCATGTCTTTCTGGTCTTTGTTGTACAACAAACAATCTTATGTCAAAAAATAAGATTGTTTATTGACTTTTTGAATTCTGTTCTTTTCATTTAATATTAATTACTGTTTAAAAATGTTACTATTAATTGTGCTTAATATTCTGCCGTGTGAATATTCAATAATTTATCAAATTCTGTCAGTGGAGGTGTTTATCTCCTTGTCAGCTGGACCTTTGCTTTGTTTCTGATCTATACTATCAGAAGTAAAATGGTGTTTAAAAATACTTATAACTAGTGGTCAGGGGAACGGGGTAGGGGGGAGGAGGAGGTAGAGGCAAAGAAGGGGAGCAGCTAAAAAAAATACTTATAACTAAATATTTATTCTTATAGGGAGAGCTTTAATTAAAAATTGATGCCTGAGGGGGACAGAGGGGAGCAAAAAGGGGATGGATGTAATACAACAACAATAAAATTAAAAAAAAAAAAATTGATGCCTATGGTTTTAAAGGCATTTTTTTTTTTACCATATTTTAAAATTTTAATTGTGGAATTCAAGGAGAAAACCATGTATGTTTTTAAATAAAGAGGAAAGCGACCTGTTGAAGAAGAGGTGGCCAATATCACAGATGTAACCTTAGCATAACTTAATAAAAATCAGACCAGACTTTAGCTAAGGTGGAAAGGGACAGGAAGGATATGGTATAGGGAGAAATAACAATATTACTATTTGAAAAAAAGGTACAAGATAAAGAAGTAATATTCTAAATCAGTATTTCAAAAATAATGATAAAATTTTTTACAGGAAGAAATAATTAGAAGCTGTTATGATATTTTAAAGAAATGATTATACATTCAGCTACATATAACTTGTACTACATTCTAGTAAGCGCTCAGATGAAAATTAAATAAAAAATCGTCGATGTAGATGGCCATTAAAATAGTGAGACAAAGAATGTTTCCTTTAACCATATTTACCCAGCACCCACTATATAGAAAGCGAGAGGTTAGGTGCTCCAGAAGATACAAAAATGAACCTCAAGAGGTAATGATGAGATTATAGGTAAATGTAAACAGTTTCATAAGAGAAATTATTACATTTAAAATATAGTTTGATACACATCAGCTTAAGTTACAAAGTAAAATAAATTAGAATAGGAAATCAAAAATGAAGCCACCCGTTGTAGTAAGGAAACAGAGTTACCACGAGGTGGCGCTGTTCAACAAGCAATCGAATACCTTCGAGCGGGCAAACCTTCCCTGTTTCTCTTGGCCGGCTGAACCCTTGAAAAGGCACCCTGACACTGGTAGATCATAAGGAAACGAACACTGGGAAGTTCAAGGGACAAATTACTAACTGTTCCATCTACCTCATTTCCCGAGGCCATTTTATTTTCGAAACATATTGCAAATAAATGAATTTGTGGTTTTCTAGAACTGGGAACAATAGCGTGGCTTGAGGACCCTCAGACAGAAGGCTTCCTCCCCTGGCTCGGTGCCTGCGGCGGGGCTCCGCCGGGCGGCAGGAGGCCCGGGCCGCCGGGGCGCAGGACAGAGGACCTCTGTTCTCCGGGGTTTACGTTCGTCAGGCTCTCCGCGGGCCAGGCACCTCCACGCGTTTGGCAGGGAACGGTTTTGGGCTGAGCAATACGGAATCTTTTGTGAAACTGGCAGCGGCTGATGGATAGTACTGCAAAAGCAAGTGTTTAAAAATGTCAAGTGGGGCAGTGACACTGGAACAGAATACCGGTTCTGCGTTGGTAACTCAGAATATTTTCCATTACTTTGAGCCATTTGAAAATAAACACCAAATAAGCTATATAGTAAAACATAGATATTAATTTTTAAATCGACTGTAGCTATACATGAGAGTATTTTTCTCTTTTAACAAGGAGTGCGGGCTAAACTAGTGTTTAAATTCTACCCTCTCCTTCCTGGGTAATTCTCATGGCTTCTTCAAGATGGATATGGCCTCTAGAGTCAAATCCCCTCATCCTTTAAAAGGAGGTACATTTGGAAATGGGGTTAGATGAGGAAAGACCCACAAAAAAAGTTTCTCATCTCCATAAAAATTTTTATAAGGTCAGTTGGGATTTCCAAAACATTTAGGAAATACCTAATAAAAGGACAGGCCAATAAAACCAGCTGGAAAAAAAAAAAAAAATGTCCAGAGGCAAAAACAAATCAAAAGAAAAAAACTGAAAGTAGTTAAGTAGTTTTAGGCTTGCTGTATATTTATTTCAGTGAAGCATTTTGTGAAGTTTAGTGGCTCTTTTGAATTGAAGAGAAATGCTGCAATTTGGGCATAGTAATTGGGGAAAAAACATAATTTCCTCAGCAGCTATGTCTCCTGAGTACCCAACCCTCCAAATCTGTTCTGAGTGCTGGGTCATCCTGGCTGCTGGGACCTGGAAGGCAAAGGAACACAAGATAAGATACACCCGCAAAAAGGGGCTGAATCTGAAAACACCGAAGGGGACTAAGAAGGATCCTGACATTTTCTCAAGCCGTGGACTCCATCTTGCTCTTTCTTCACACTAAGAGCCAGTGACGCACCTATTTCCTTTTTACCATTGGTTTTTCATTTTCTGTAATCTGATTTCCTAATTAAAAACACTACAGGATGTCACTAGACTCCTCCAAATTGTCTAATAGAATGGTATTCTTTCCCCTTCCAGTCATGTCCTTTGACACCTTTCTCGATCCCCTATTGCAATCTGACTTCCTTTGGCTAAGTTCCCCCATGTCTCATCTCCCCCAACCCCCTGAATAAACTTCTTTATCTTCTTGTCAGGATTTCTCTTTTTAAAAATATTTTATTTATTCTTAGAGAGGAGAAGGAAAAGAGAGAGAGGGAGAGAAATATCAATGTGTGGTTGCCTCAGGTGTACCCCCAACTAGGGACCTGGCTTACAACCAAGTCATGGTCCCTGACTGGGAATTGAACTGGCAATGCTTTGCTTCACAGGCCGGTGCTCAATCCACGGAGCCACATTAGCCAGGGCTCCTTGTCAGTCTTGCTCTTTGGGTGTTGAGGTCCCTGGTGCACACTCCAGGCTTCTTTCCTCCAGTTCTACCCACTTTCACAGGATAGGCTTTGGCCCATCTTCTAATTTTGTGCTGATACACCACAATTTCATGCTTAGTACCAGGCTCCCCCAGAGCTGCATGTGTTATTTCTCATTGTCTGAGGAACATCTCCATAAAATGCCTGCAGGCACCTCACACTCACCAGGTTCCCTTCCGCATAGCTAGCCTTTCTTGCCCAATCTCCCTTTTCCTCCTATTTTCTCAATAAAGAGAACACTGTCAGTTCTCCAGAAACTCTGGGCTCATCCTTATGTCTTCTCTCTTACATCCTCTACCTTGTATTCATCAGTAAGTCTTTCAAATGTGTTTTATATGTTTTGGCACATTATGTTATATATGTTGTTCTTTGCTTTGCGTGTTAAAACACATTAGACATGTGTGCTATTTTATATTTTTATATTTTTAATTTTTGATTACTTTTATTTTTAAAAATATTTTATTAATTATGTTTAGAGAGAGGGGAAGGGAGAGAGGCAGAGAGGGAGAGAGACATCAATGTATGGTTGCCTTTTACCTGCCTCCAGCTACGAACCTGGCTGGCAACCTGGCTTGCTATTTTATATTTTTATAAATAAATTTATATAAATATTTTATATTTTGCCTGAATTGTTCCAACAACTTCTTAATCTGGTTCTTTTCTAGGTGCCGTTTAGTCCTTCACTCAAACTAGTGCCAGATCTAACTTTCCAAAAGACAGGTTGGATCCTGCATCACATTTTCTTCCATTCTTACAAACTTTCTCTGGCTTCCCATGATTCACTGATTAAAATCGAAACTTTCTAACAAGACATTCAAGATTATTCATTATTTGGTCCCAGTGGACCTTTCCAACCTCACCTCACTCGTCTTACACTTACACCACTCCACATGACTTGCCCTCACAATGATGTCTTTGCAAATTCTAGTTTCTTTGCTAAAAGGCCTCTTTCTCCATTTTCTATATTACAGGGATCAAGACTCCTATCAAACATCAACTCCTCTATGATGCTGATTCTGATTCATATTTTTCTAGGATTTATGACATCAGAAAGATTCTAGGCATGTTTCATTTTTCTAAATTTAAGAGGGTTTCAAGTCATTACTTAAATAGTTCATTTACTTTGAATGAATTTTTATGAGTCATTAATTTGTGTCAACTACCATGCTGAGCCATGGGAAGGCAAAAATGCATCAGACTTTATCACAATGAATTGCTGTCCTAGAAGGA
Organism: Noctilio leporinus; assembly: GCA_004026585.1. Lineage (NCBI taxonomy): Eukaryota > Metazoa > Chordata > Mammalia > Chiroptera > Noctilionidae > Noctilio > Noctilio leporinus. Next base: position 141,225 of record PVIW01002584.1, read on the forward strand.
CTTACAGTGAATTAGGTAATAAAGACAGAGAAATGCATTAATATAATGCAATTGCCCAGCCTTTGCCTCCATGATCAACTGAAACACTATTTCCTTTCCAATGCCAAATGTGAACTGTTTGTACACCATTTGCTCTCCCCTTTCTTGGACCTCCTTCCTGTACATGCCTCAGACTCAGCCAACCCCTAACGCTCTATTTTCTTTTTTTGCAGCATGACCAAGGCTTGTAGGACTCAATTATTTTTCTCCCTCATCACAATTTATTTCACTACTACTTGATTTTCTTGGGCTTTCCTAGTTTCTTATAAAGAAAAGCAAACAGACACTTTTATTAGAGGAGTTTACCACTGTATGACTGCTACCAGGAAACAGTGCAGAATGGAAATAATATGCAAGGAATTTACCAAGTTCCAAGGAATCTTCCAAAACTAACAGTGTCTTCTGGAATATTATTGCTGAAGTAACAGGGTATCCTGATGGTTTTCCACTTTGAATTTTTATTTCAGAGAGTGAACACACTGTATTGCCTCCTTCTTTCTAACTCCCACTATGGGCTTGCTTACCCCATTCTTTTTGGCGGTCCCTTTCCATGCAGGGAGGCTAGGATGGTCTGTCAGAATACTATAGAGGGATCTAGATACCATCAACTTGGATACCTCTTCAAAATAAGAGAAAGATTCATGTCTTTACAGATGCAGGCCTTCAGACATGAGGATACTACCCACTTGACCCTGCCTCATATAAAGGTCTACTTTTAGTCTTTATCCTACAGTAACTTATTTTCGTCCATTGACTTACATTATTTCTACCCCAACTTTCTCTTATAGCTTCCCAGGAAATAGACAGCTGTCGTTTTCTTTACAAGGATACTGTTTCTTTGCCTACCTGAATGTTAGTAAACGGCGATGCATTTTAACACCAAGAAAGCACATGACTCCTAAATGGTAAGCTCTAGGAGGGCAATGATATTTTTTGTGTGCTTATTTTGTTTGTTAACTATTCATTTTTGCCTAGAACAGAGTCTGGTCTTGTGTAAAAGAATGAAGGCACTATGTCATAGTAAACTAAATTGTGATCAATCTAATTAATTGAAGGGAATAATGTACCTAATTTAAAAAAATTTATGCATAATGCTGAACACTAATAGAATTCAGATATTCTGGCTTTTCTAAATGCAGATAAGAAAAGCATTATCTATAACTTTAGCTTTTTAAATGTAGCTGATATAATCAGGACAATTCTATGTTGTCAATAGTAGGTATTTTATAACAATGATTTATCTGAGTATTCCAATTTCTATGTCAAATTATACATTGCTCCTATTAAATTTTAAAATAATTTTTATAAAAAAGCACAGCACATCTAATATGCTGGTAGGTAGAAGTAATATTTTTAATGAACTAAGATTAAATAAGCACAATGCTTTTCAAGTACTTAAATGTAGCCATTCCATCCAGGGCTTTCTCTTAGTTATGATAAATTCTATGTTAACAAAATACAAAGAAAAAAATGTAAAAAAGCAAAAAACATAAATCCAATCTCACCAATTTACTCTTATTTCTGTCTTCTAAGAAACATATTCTCGAACACTACATGCATAGGGGAATTCTTCATAAAGTCTCAAGTGGGCTTGAGAACCTTGGTTTTAATAAGTACCCAGGTGACCCTGGTGCGGGCAGAGGGTGGATCGCAGTCTGAGTTCCTACCTTGTTCTCAGGGTTCAGACTAGCCACATTTGTAATGCGACAAAAATATAGACATGATCTTTAAAAAGGTGACAGTAAATTTTGAGTACTTATTATTTAGTATTCAAATAATAGTTGAATACTTATTATTGAATATATTATTGTACCTAATAATAGTATTTAGTGCAGTTAATTCTAGATTAGTATATGTTGTTAATTGGAATATGAGCTCTGCACAAAGACTACGTGTATCCAAATCCTCATTTCATATGATATAACTTTGTGACTTTACTAAAACTATTCAGCCTCTTTGGGACATAATTTACCAATCTGTAAAATGGTTCCTTACTTCATAAAGTTAATGGCAGGATTAAATGAGTATTGGGGATGTAGGAAGTACTTAATAAAGATGAGCTATGATGATTTGGATTGCTTTGTAGTTTTGTCCATTATATGGATTTAAAATCCTTTTTGTATTTATTTTTCATTATATACACAGTTCTTATGTGCATACCCTAAGGTTTTCTCAGAATAGTCCCAATTTATGCCTGTTGTCCAGAATTCTCTCTGGATTAGCCTTTGTCCTAGACAAAGTTTCATGATTTTGACAACAAAATATATGGTCACCTTTATGTACTATAGAGCTACTATAATTTGAGAGCACAGGATTTATAAATATCAGCCAATTACATGTAGAAATGGTTTCTTTTTTTTTCTTTATAAGATTTGAATTTTTATAGGTATAGTTTTTGAGGACTCTGCTAATCTGGCCTCAGGAATATATATATATATGTACACATATGTACATATATATATATATACACACACACACACTAAGTTTCTCAGAATGCTTCAGAGAACAGTATGAAGCTTTCTCAAAAATAAAAAAAAAAAATGGAACTGACTTATGGCCCAGCAATTCTATTTGTGGGTATATATCTGAAAAAAATAAGAACAGTAATTTGAAAGAATATATGCACATTTATGTTTGTTGCAGTGTAATTTACAATAGCAAAGCTATAGAAACAACCCAAGTGCCTGCCCATCAGTAGGTGAATGGATAAAAAGCTGTGATACACATAATATTTGGGTATTAGTTGGATATTAAAAAGAATAAAATCTTACCATCTGTGATAGCATGGATGGACCTGGAAGGAATTATGCTAAGTGAAATGCATCAGTAAGAGGAAGACAAATACTATATATTTTTCACTTATATGTGGAATCTAAAGAACAGTATAGATAAACAAACAAAACAGAAAATAGACCAATGGTGGTGAGAGGGGAGGGGGTTAGGGGACTGGGTGAAGAGGTGAAGGCATTGAGAGGTACAGATTGGCAGCTACAGAATAGTCATGGGGTTGTAAAGTAAAGCATAGGGAATATAGTCAATAATATCGCTCTAACACCTCCTGTCTGTCTTGCACATAGGTAGTCCAAGGCAAACAATAATGGAAGAAAAAGGAAAGGGCTGGAAAGTGGGAAATGCAGTGAGTTTAGTTGTCATCTCTGATAAGAAAGAGAGCACTCTAGTCCCTTCAGAAAACATCTTGTGTGTTAGAAAGGACAGCCTGCATTTCCTCATCTACTAAGTACTGAATCAGAATGTCAGTGTTTCCTATCTATCCAACAGCAACAGACCAAAGTCTTTCAGCCATGTATGTCTTTGACCCATGAAGGGATTGAGCATAAAGTAAGAGGACCCATGGACATGGTCTATAGAGTGGTGACTACAAGGGGTCAGGGAGGTATAAGGGAACAAAATGATAATGGAAAAGTACGATAAAAATACATTAATTAGCTGCCCTGGCTGGTGGCATAATGGATAAGGTGCTGGCCTGCAAACCCAAAGATCACTGGTTCGATTCCCAGCCAGGGCAATATAACCAGGTTACAAGCCAGGTCTCCAGCCAGATCCATAGCTGGAGGCAGGTGAAAGGCAACCATACATAGATGTTTCTCTCCCTCTCTGCCTCTTTCCCTTCCTCTTTCTCTGAAAATAATAATTAAAATCTTAATTAATTAATTAATTAATTAAAATGGAAGCAAATCAGAAAGTAAGTGAATCACAGTAATGAGTTGAGATTTTGAAATCTAAGTAGATCCGCAAGTTCAATGACCTCATTAAAGTTTTTTTAAACAGCAGACATATATGGCTAAAAGTCATTATTTTTATTTAAATATATCACTTATCTTATTAGAGATGAGCTAAGGGGGCAATTAGAGACCAGTTTGTCACTTTGACAATTAGGATCTGAGGTAGATTTTTCCATCAGGAAGGGCAAAACTACAGCAGATTTTATGGCAGTGGTGAGAGATGGCAGAAGCAAGTAAAAATGATACAATTTATTGTCTCAATTTTGATTGGATAAAGAAGCAAGGCAGCAAGATGCGTCACTTTCTATAACCCAACTTAATCATTGTCAAATGCACCTGAGGTCCCTGTCAATTTTATAACAAAACCTGCTCTCTGAATCAATATTTTCTTACTTTTTCAGCTTAAGAAACACCTTCTGACTTTTATCACTTTATAACATTTTGAAAATTCTTTTTCTTTTGTTCAAGATGTCACAAAGATTTGGTGGCAGGACTTCTCACCTTCTGTCTGAACTGCCTGTACCTTTGTTTTCTGCTCTAACTGATTACCTGATATTCTCTGCACTGATTATAAATGCCATTAGCATTAGTGATTCACATTCAGCTTCTAATGCTTCAGGAATGGGTCATTAATTCATTTAAAAATTCCCCAAAAGGTTGAGACTACCCACTTGTCCTTTATTTAATTACTAGACTGAAAAAGAAAAAAAAAACAAAAAACCAGAAGTTGCATTAAATGTCATCTTGGAACAGAAAAAAGAATCAGGTTGCCAGAAGAGCATATTTGAAAGAATGATTACTCTCTCTGAATTTGATAATCAAAACATTTTGACACTAACTGGTAGTTTTAATGATTACTGTAATTTAACTGATGAGTTCATTAATAAAACTCCGGGACTACTTCATAATATTTAACACTGTGATCACTACAGTTAAGGTTATACAGAACAAGCAAGCAATTCCTTAGGACCTGTATAACATTATAACGTGCTCTCAATAATCTGGGCAGGAAACTATGCAGAATGATTTCTGGCTTAACAGGTAACTAGGAAACGTATTGTGTCTGCTAGTAGCCCTTGATCCTGTCTTATTGGTGAAGTGCCCCAAAGCTCTCCCAAATGATTTACTTGTCAAAAGCTTACTCTGTAAATTTTAGCTCCTTGCAGAGGAAGTAAAAAACATGAGCATTATCAAATCAACACAGCATAATAACCTTTTAAACCCCACTAGAAATATGAGGAGACTATTGGTTTTGGTGCAGTAATCTAGAATGGTCAATCATCCAGGGTGTAAGTTCAGCAGATTCTATTCTGTGAGATGAAAGCTTCTTGCATGAGGCCTTGAGGTTTGAGAGGTTATGATTGAGTTCATCTCTCTGAAGCAAAATGCAGGTTTGTAACTCCAAGTAACCTTCAATCAAGTCAATTAGTACCTCAGCAATTCTCTAGTGATGTTAGACAACACTAAACCTATCTATTGACCATTAGGTATTTAATCATTATTATTTTGCAGCTTCAGAGACCAGTTCAGGTGGCATTTATTCAGAGCCTGCTGAAAGCTGTAATAATCCAACACCCAGTCACATAGCTAGAGTGGGTTGGGTAGAAGTCCAGTTTGCCTTGATGTGGGAGAATTGGCAAATGATGTCGAAGTAGCTAGTAACACAAATGAAAACAAATGTTTGCAGAGTGAGTATAGTGTGCTATTTACATTACACAGTACTTTGGACAAGGCCTGAAATACAAAGAGATAAAAAACCAAATCATTGTCAGTCCACATTCACTCTTCTCTTCTTCTATGGCAAAAGGATTTTTATCTGGAAACATAACAGACCAGAATAAAAACTACATTTCCTACCTTCCGGCATCAGGAGGCAAGTGGAAGTGTTATATGGTATCTGGAAACCTTATTTAGGAGAAAATAAACACATAATCTTTGTGCTGGGTTTCTTTACTCTTTTGCTTCTTGGAATACACATGTGCCATTTGGATCATGAGGTTGGAGCTACATGTGACAGAGAAACAGACAGAAGGAGACATGTACCGTGACACTGTGAAGTGTTCTTTAGCCTGAACTTTCATACAAGAAAGGAATAGACTTCAATTTTGTTTATACTGCAATTAGAATGATTTTCTGTCACTTGTGAACAAATCTAAACTTAAACCCATCAAAACATCTATGGGCCAATTACAAAGTTGTGATTACTAACTTTTAATTTCATTCAATTCATTAGATAGGCAGGTTCTCTTTAAGATTTTACTTTTCACTTCTGACTTGTTATCCTCGTCAATGTTTCCTCGCCTCTCCCCATTCCCTAATCTCAACCCAAATGATAAGAAAGGAAAATTTCATCCTTTCAAAGTAGCCTGTACTATAAAAACATCTACACACACAATGCAGAGGCATCCTCTTATTCAACAACACCTAACATTTAACGTCAATTTTTCCAGCTCTTTTGCTATATACTGAGATTATCAAGAAAAATGACATTGTAAACTTATAACGCATTCTGATGGATGTTTTAATATAAGCATATCATTGAGATAATTATATGCCACAGGGTGATTAACTCTGACTAGAAGTCTCAGGGGTTTCACTGAGGCATTATTATATGAATTAAATCTTAAATGTAGAGGTGAAGAAAGAGGCAGGATACCTTGAGCAGAATGGCTTGTAGAAAAGAATAGCACTATTAAAGGTGATGGCATATTTTTGAAAACAAAGAAATTTAGTATGTGGAGAAGTAGAAGTTGATGATCCTAACTGTGTGTCATGGCCCCAGGAAGCTTCTATGCCATGCTGAGCTCCTTAGACTTCTTCGTTGGGATATCATTAGGGACTTTTAGATATGAAATGGCATGATCTTTTTTGGACTTTAGAAATATTGTAAAAAAGTTATGAGAGGTAGGGAAATAAGAAGGGAGATAATTAGGGTATTATTGTAGTGTTCATTCAATAAAAGTAGGGTTGGATGATAAGATTTGGTTGGATACTTAGTGGTACTTATAGGGTAGGGCAGGGGATTGGTGAGATTTGGGGAGTAGATAGAATTATTTGAACCCTCAGCATATAGGGTAAAAGCTGAAGTTATGAGGTGTGTTGAATTTTTCAGAGAGAGGATTTAGAGTAGCAGGGTGTATGGCTCGAGTACAAAACCCTAGGAAATAGGTGGAAAAAAAGAGCCTGTGAAGTCTTTGGGGTAGGAAAGAAACCAGGAAGAGGAGTCAGAAATACCAAAAAGGAGAGAGAGAAAGTGGTACAGGATTAAAGTGGTAATGTTTATGATTATTTTATTAAAGCCTGTCTTTCCTATAAGACTGCCAGCTTCACTATGTTTTACTCACCATTTTATTTTTAGCTTGTAATTGAAGTTCAGGGCTTAACATTTTGTAGTTGCTTATTAAATATGTGTTGAATAAGCCAATTCAGAGATTGAGGTGGGGGGACTCAGTGTTGAATTTTTGGTAGAGATTATAGCAAGTATAACCCAATGTTAAAAAGACTCAAGTTTAACATCGGCATCCTACTTCCAGCTTATAAAAAGAGTAAATCAATTACATTTGAGGCTTTTACCTAGAAAGAGCATGGGCTTTGTGCCACTTATCAAACCTTTATTTGTTAAATTATGCATCCTAATTCTTAATTCAGAAACCATGATCACCTACCATAAGGGGGCAGATTTGTAAAGGTGCAGACATGTCTGGCTGCTACACTAAGCTAGAGCACCTTAATGAGGAGACTGGAAAGGAGCACCATGCTTACACTACGAAGTTCTGTTGAAGGGAAAAACAATTGTAAACATGTCAGAAAAATAAAAAATAGACAAGGTCAAACTATTGCATCTAAATGGAGAACTGTATTTGAAGAAAGCAGAATTCTACCCTGGAGTCTAGAAATACAATAAGTCCTTAGCAGATACTAGTACCAAGGACAAGAGACAATTCAGATGAAGGAAATGTTAACCAGAACCCATGTTGAGGTTGCATAGAAACCAACAAACCAACTGAGACTGGAAACATCAGATTTACTGTTACTAAAATCCTTGTTGGAATATTTGTTCTAAGCTAAAATATAAAAATAATGGTTGAGCACTTTTATGGTTATAAAGGCTTAAAAAGTATATTGTAGGCATTGAATGTGGAATATTTTAATTTAGTTTTTAATTTCTCATACACAGGTGGTCCTCAGATTAAAATGCTTGGGAATAAACAGAGCAATGTGCTGTTATTAAAGTTTGAGAGATTTTATTTTCATGTAATTTTATTTCCGTTCTAATTAGTTTCAGCACATGGAGACAGCAAAACTATGCTCAGTTCAACCTGTTATAGTTAAGTTCATAAAAGTAATGAAATTTCAAAATAAAAATTTTTATAGAAAAATCTGTTGTTAAATGTTTAACAGGGATGGGATATATCACTGCCTAGGACTACCATATTATTAATGCTAGGAATCTCCTTTCTCAAAATTACTACCTGGGTGTTGAAGATCCTCACCTTTATCTGCAACTCAAGAAGTCTATGAATGTTGGTCCAGATAGGGCCCAGGAAGTTCTGGGGTCATTGGCAGAACTCTTAAGCTAGAAGTTTTATGGGCAATGATTGGCATATGTAAATGGGAGGCCCACTCAACGTCCAGAGAATCATGCTTTGTTTAGCTGATAATACCTGTTGACTGGACATCCACAGAACCCCTATGGGTCTTGGGTAGTCTTCCATTAGGACACTACTCTTCACATGGTTACTCATCCCTCAGGAGGGACCTTTTCACTTGCCTATCTCTGACTCAATGTGTGTGTCCCACTCAGTTCCTCTTTTCTATCTCTCTTTGCACTCCTCCCTAGCTCAGATAAACTGTATTCTCAGGGTGTGTATATTCATGTGAAGAATTCTGTTGCTCCACTATTCTTTATTCTCTTCAACTGTAACAGCATGAACTCCATGTGCTGTTTCCTTCAGGCCTCCCATCTACAGTAACTTCTTGAACTGTTTATTCTTACTGAAAAATCCTCCTTCTCTTTGAGGTGATAGGGGTATCTCTGAGTCACTGGAAGTAAGATTCTCATACAAGTGAAAAAACAAACTTAAAGATTAGTGTGTTAAGATACCTCATTGCAAATGGTAACATCAATGTTGTTGATATTTCATATACAGATGAGACTTAATTTGGGCTTTGGATCTAAAGTCAGTATAGAAACATAAGAAGTGATTATTATACATAGTGTGTGTGTGTCTCTCTCTCATATCAATGGGAATTTTTATTAATTACCTCTGCTCAACAGCTTGTTCTGAGAACACAATTATAAATATGCAGTGTGTTTGTGTGTGTCTAACCACTATTTGTCTATATATATATATCACTGTTTACACACACACACACACATATACCCACACACACACATACATATATACATATATACAGGGTGTGTGCGATCAAGTGGCAAAATTCTAGTAAAATAAACAACATACCACAAAAGTTATATTTTAAAATATATTTTAAAATAAATTTCTTCTTATATGTAAATACATAAACATAGTCATTATTTTAAAAATTGTTCAAAAAAGTCTCCATTTCCTGCAATAATAGACGCAATTCAACTTCGGAATCCTGAGCATGCTTTCATGAACTTTTCTTTATCCATGGACATCATCATGTTTTCAATCTTAGCTTTAACAGCCTCTTTATTGGAATGAGGTTGTTTATTAACTTCACTCTCACAAATGCTGCATACAGAATAGTCTAAAGGAGTTGCATCTGGTGAACATCTGCATTTCCTTTGACCAGAATTCAGAAACATTGACGCTGAGAAATTCTTGCACATTTTTGGCATTATGTGCTGGTGCACCATCTTGTTGGAAGATAAAATGATGTCTGTTTGAGACTTGCTTCATCCATGGTACACCTGCTTCTCTTAAAACGTCAAGGTAAACATCCTGGATCTTCATTGATGATCTCCTAGATTCTGTGTACACTATCTGGACTTGTGTGATCCTTGCATACCTTTTGGGTTTTCCTTGTTGGAATGTATGACATTGGGATCAGTGTCATACACCTTCTTCATGTTGCCAACTGTACGTAAAGGCATGTTATTGAAGTGTGCAATTTCCTTAGCAGTTGGCCCAGCACGCAGTCCAGAAATTATGGTTGCTCTAACATCATATTCTTTCTACATGATGGTTGCTCTGAGAATTTAATACTTTATATCTGAAATAATGATGTTAAATCATAAACTTAGAAACATAGATTTTCAAAATTAATAAGAAGCACATGGAATAAAGAGATGCAAAGTTATTGCCAATTGATTGTGTGCACCCCGTATATAGTGTTTGTCTCAATTTTGTCTCACCACTGTGTGTATGTATGTAGAGTGTGTTTGAATGTGTGTGTCTCAATTGTGTCTAGCTACTGTTAATAGGCTGTTAGATGTATAATATACCAAGATTTGACACCAATGAAGAATTCAAAGTACCATAGTTGACAGGTAATTTGTGATGTGACCTTTTGAACTAAAAAAAATTATTCGCCAGTTGAAGTAATGGTCATAGTTAATTCTGTTAGAGCAAAGAGAATTCTTCAATCAACAAGAAATCCTTATGTAATTTTTAATATATAGTAGCAGAAACAAATGTCACAAAATGTTCATTACCTATTAAAGATGTAATATCAAATTCTTAATTTGAATCCAAAGAAGCATAAGAATCATGACAACTGTGAGTTTAATTAGCCTAAGTTGATAAACTACATTTTAAGGAAAAGATAATACACTGTTCAAATGAATCCTTTCACATAAGTTTAAAATTTATTAGTAAGTGAGGCATTCACAGACTAATTATAAAAGTTGTTAGGTTTTAAATATAAAAGGAAGAAAAAAGATTTATATATCTTGTCAAAGGCATTTTAATTTCTTTGTGTCTCCAGTCTCAGGGACAAATGAAATGGCAACAAAATTTCAGGAGAGAGGATACTTATTAGTGTTATCTAACTTTGTATTTTATCTACTAAAGATTGTCATCTTCTTTTACAAAATAATTTTCCTGTCCAGATTAAAGAGCAGTTTAGTCTTTCCAGAAAATAATTTTTGATAACCACATATTTCTTTAGCTTTCTTCTTTAAGCTTTATCTTGATTGGCTATTGATAACAAAATGAAATCTTACAGAAATAATAAAACATCTATTTATTCAAGAGATATTTATTATATGTTAAATATCTCATGTTTTTTATTATTAAAAACAAGAAACAAAACATTTTTAAAAATTAATTTACTTGGGAAAAAGAGATTATGTCTTTAAAAAGCATCTTTTTTGCCTTTCATATTAACATATTTTGGAAGGACATTCAAATGAAAAGCTATGGCCATGGTTCTTTACCATTTTAAGTTTATACTCCTTAAAATGGTCACATTTAACTATTTTTCTGTACCCACTGAAAGAGCTATGTGAATAAATGACAGTTTCATTTATTCACAACTTTTTGTTTATCATCCAAAGTCATCATTAATGATGATCCTGTTAACAATGTAAATCTCTATAGCAAGTGCCCCCATTTTTTATGGGCAGCAAGCAGGCTGGAAAAGCTACCCAGTTACAAACAAGGTCATTTCTATGGAACAAGAATAATGACTCAGAGCAGGGTACCAAAAAACCTTACAGAATCGTTTCTTAAGAGTCAGATGTGCCCTAATCAAGTATCTGACAATATCTTTCAGCAGTTTACAATGCAATGAACCAGTAATTACTCTGCACTTACCTTTTCTTCCTTTTATCGTGTATACATGGGTACAAATATCAATTGTGGTTATTCTATCTCTGTTTCACGTGTGTGTGTGTGTGTGTGTGTGTGTCTAGGAGCAGATTCACAAAACTACCCATACTCAAGGACTTAGAGAAGCCATACCCAAGGAAACGAACTTGAATGTCTTGTCTGGACCTCATTTAGATAGCAATAACCTGAATCTGAATCCTGAACCCCCAGTTGACTAGATAAGGCAAGTCATTAATTTACTAAACCTTAGTTTCTTCATCTATAAAATGAGGAAAATTCAAATAGATCTTTCCCATTTTTAAATAATTTTATTAGCTGCATTTTTTAAATTATATTAATTTACTATTTGGCTGAATCAAAGGTTGACTACATTTTATTATTGGGTACTATATACTTGTATTGGGTCTTTTCAGGGAGCAAATTCCCAGAGAGCTATGATCATATCCTTTCTATAGTCTCTAAAATCTCCATAGTGCTTATTTTAAAGCCAAGTATTCATTAGATGCTTAATAAATATTAAATGATGAACATGACCATGTTAATCTGTGGTATCTTAGATTGCTTTCACTACTGCTGCTGACATTTCTTTTGCTTATTAAAACCATTAACAACATGAGTGTGGGCTCTGTGCTACTACAATGTGACAGGTGAGGGAGCTTACAATGGTGACCTAGTTCAGGGTGTTTCAAGTGACTGAAAATTGACTTCTAATTTTGTGATGGAACTCAAGAATAATTTACAGCATGAACTATTCCTTGGGAGATATTTTTCATCACCTTTTGTGTCACTTAGGTTATCTTTGCAGATTATCTAAGATGTATTTTGACAAGATGATCCTTGTTTCAAAGGGACACTTCAGTTAAAAGACCACTGATCAGCCAAATAGGATGTTTAAATGAGAGAGCTAAAAGCTTAGTTTCATAACTGAGGAAGTTTTGGTGATCAATTTGGGGGTAAGCCTGTGCTATGATGCATATTTAATGAATATTTGAGAACTGTGATTTTTCATTATTCAGGGTCTCACTAAATGATGCCAGAAACTTTCTAATGTCTCTAAAACTAAAGGCCATTTTTGTATTATGAAAAGAAATGCCCTGTTTAATCCAAAAGTCATTTGAATAAGCTTTATCAAACACATACAAAAGCTTACTTATATATAATTAAGGTATAAAGGAATTTTGAGACCCCAGCAAAATAATTTCTTACTAATATGAAAAATTATTTCATCAGTGTTTTTACTTCCATCACTATCAGGTCATTAGGAAATTTTAGAGAAAAAGAAAGTTTTTTTTTTTTAATTGGCAAACTTTGATTCTTTGTTTTCAGAATATTCCTTCAGCTATGGTCTTTGAAATGAATTTCCAAGATAATGCTTAAATAGAAGATTCAGTCTTTGGTGGTCCATTGAATTTGTGATGGTTACAATGAGAAGGATCTTATAAAGATAAATCTTCTGCATCTTTTCAAAATAAACCTTATCAAATTTATTGGAAGACCATTGGTTAATAAAATTATCTAAGTTTCAAGCATAAAATTCTATAACACATCACCTGTATATTATATTGTATGTTCACCATCTAAAATCAAGTCTCTTTCCAACACCATTTATCCCGTTTTCCTCCTTCTACCTTCCCCACTCCCCTGTCCATCTGGCAATTAGCATACTCTTGTCTGTGTCTATGGGATATTTTTTCTCAATCCCTTCACCTATTTCACCCAGTCCCCCAACCCCTGTCTGAAAACAGGTGTCAGTCTGTTTTCTGTATCTATGAATCTGTTTGTATTGTTTGTTTATTTATTTTTCCACGTAGAAGTGAAATCATATGGTACTTGTCTTTAAGTCCTTTGTATCATACCTGATTCAATGGGCTTTTACCAGATTGTTGAGCCAAGGAATGTCAGGCTGCTTTTATTACAGAAATGGGAAGTCAGAGAATTGCTTCTTTTCCTAAAAAACTGCATATAGAAATGTCCCTGGGGGAAGTCTGTTCTTAAGATCTGTGACTAGGCAATTGCTGCAGGTGAGGGCGGGGACCTCTAGACCTTCCAGAGGACTCTCTGTCAGCTGCAGGGATGAATGAATGAAGTCTTTTTTTGTGATAATTATCCTAAGGCTTTGAGAATCATTTAAATTTCCTTTGTTATGTTAAAAAGCTAATAGAAGCCTCTGGGCTTGCTGCCTCTGTTACTTTGACCACTTGAGGTTCAGCAGGCTGCGGTGTACCACTGCTGGCATCTTGGCAGGAACGGGGGCAGGCATTCTTGCTGGGCTTATGATTCCTCCCGCCAGCTGGGGAATCTGAGGGCAGGAAGTCATGCTCAGAACTCCTCTGAAGATTGTTCTCGGCAAGGTGATGATTTTCACTTAATACTCCGAAGTTAATTTCAGCCAGAGCATTTCTTTCCAGAGCAACATTGAAATGAATAATATGTAAATTTTTAGGTTGAATGTATAATAAGAATACATTTCTGCTAATATTTCTGGCCCTTAGCCCAAGAAATTTAAGGGAGATCAGATAATAAAATAAGTTTTCAGTAAGCTGGTTAGAGAATGTTAACATTTAATTTCTTAGCTTTTATTTTCAAAATCTCACATTTACTGATGGAGGGCATGATATATAACATCACTAGTTTAGGAGTGAAAGTATAATTCATATGTGGTTTGGATGCTGTTCAAACATGTAGAAAAACTTATTTTGTTTTTACTTAAATTTAAAAAAGTGTTTAATGTTTTCAACCACCTCACTGTTCTCTTGACACATGAGCTTTGGAATTATACCAACCTGGATTTGATACTAGACCTGTTCCTGAACCATCTTGGGATTTTAGGCAAATTTTACTGTGTAGCAGGCAATCAAGAAATGTTGGCTTCCTTTCTTCACATTTTTCCTGTTTTCCCTCTAATACTATTTATTTGCCATTAAAAACACATTTTATCTCTTCATTGTAATGTTCACTTTCTTACACCTTAAAACAATATACCTGCTATTCAGGTAACCCAAAATGGAATTACATGTGAGGATTATATTACACAAATGTAAGTGAAATACACATACACAGGCACACGCGCACACACATGCACACACACTTCATTTCCAGAGCTGTATTTGTCAATCAGTAACTGTAGCATCTCTGTGGAGACAATTGCAAATGTGTGAAAACGCTTTGGTTTTGACAAGGACAGGGGAGCATTTCTGGAATTTAGGTAGGTGGGATTAAATATGCTAAACATCCTGCGGTGTGGGGGGAGAGTCCTTTACATTGAAGAACTGTTTTAATATAAACAGTATGCTTGATAAACATTCTCCAGAGGAAACTCTAGAAGAAGGGCATTATTAATATAAAGTCTTTAAAATACCTTTTCTATCACTGGTTTCTACTAAAGTCTCTCAGGAAGATGACAGCTAATCCTAAAAAGCTCTATCTTGCTCTCTATTCCTCAGCACAAAATCTTTCTCTGACAGTCAAAAGCTTTTGTCTCTTTTCTTCCTGTTCAATTCATTCAGTTATTTATTACTTGAATTTTCCTTTTTTTCCTTAAAGACCTCTAGAGAGAGCTGGTAAGCAAGAGCCTTTTGCTCCTAAGAAGCTAGAAGGATAGGGTAGAATTTGAGAACTAATCCACTGACAATGTTTATTCATATTCCACATGTAAAAGTGGCATTGCTGATGCTGTCAGCACCTGAAGTGCCAAGGAATGTGAGACAATGTAGAAGAGGACAGGGTGACACTCCTGTTAACCCTTTTATATTCATGCTCCCCAAGACAGGCACAAGGACATCAATATTGATGGTAACCGGTTCCTGAAATTGACTTTGTAAGTGATAATTAGGTGGTAAGAATTATTAGGAGTCTTTACATTATACTTCTAAATTGAAATTTATATATACATACACACATGCGCGCGCGCACACACACACACACATAATATATATTACATATTCCATATCAGTATTTTCTTTTTCTTTAAAGATTTTATTATTTTTAGAGAGAGGGGTAGGGAGAGAGGCAGAGAGGGAGAGATACATCAATGTATGGTTGCCTTTCACCTGCCTCCATCTAAGAACCTGGCTGGAGATCTGGTTATGTGCCCTGGCTGGGAATCAAACCATCGGCATTTGGGTTCACAGGCCAGTGCCTTATCCACTGTGCCACCAGCCAGAGCAGTATTTTCTTTGTAAACTTAAATGTCCATAGAGGATTGAGGCATATAAAATATTATTTGCATTCCCAAAGTATAAAATATTTGATAAAAAAGATGGGCATACATTTATAAGGATAAAATTTCTCCCTGAATATGAATAAACTCATAACAGTGTTAAAAACTATTGAACCTGGCTGGTGGCTCAGTGGATAGGTACTGGCCTGCAAACCCAAAGGTCGCTGGTTTGATTCCTAGTCAGGGCACATAATAAGGTCTCCAGCCAGGTCCTTAGCTGGAGGCAGGTGAAAAGCAACCATATACTGTTTCTCTCCCTTTTGTCCTTCTTCCCTGTCCTTCTCTCTAAGAATAATGAATAAAATCTTAAAGAAAGAAACTATTGAAGTTTTTATTATGTAAAAGTCAATGATAGAAGAAAAGATGACTTTATGTGAATATATAACATTTTTCTAATTGATAATAGGAATCTTTCTAATTGCATATCTCAGTATGGTATTCACATGAGTCTCTGAAC
Organism: Noctilio leporinus; assembly: GCA_004026585.1. Lineage (NCBI taxonomy): Eukaryota > Metazoa > Chordata > Mammalia > Chiroptera > Noctilionidae > Noctilio > Noctilio leporinus. Next base: position 157,443 of record PVIW01002584.1, read on the forward strand.
ATATATGTTGACCATATAAGAATTTTATATTCATATTTCAAGAGAATTGCAAAAGGAAACAAGTATTCCCATATTGATCTATTCTTTCTGTCTTCAACTATAGCTCCCAATTATAACTTGAAGGAGGGCATACATCATCTATGTTAGAACAAGTCTAAAAAGTAAGAGATACTGTCCAAATATCCATATCTCTGCTTAAAAACTTATATGGCTCATAAATTCAACCTTAATAATCATAGCTTACATTTAGAAAGAAAACAAAATTGTTTCAAGTATAGGAATGTTAGAATAGCCTATGGCATGTCAAAAGACATGTCATAAGCACATCACATTCTTTTTTGTAAATTTTTAAAAAGTATTTTATTTATTTTTTAGAGAGAAAGATAGAAAGAGAGGGAGAGAGATACATCAATGTATGGTTGCCTTTCACCTGCCTCCAGCCACAGAGGCTGGAGGCCTGGCTGGAGACCTGGTTAGGTGCCCTGGCTGGGAATTGAACCAGTGACCTTTGGGTTTGTAGGCCAGCTCCTTATCCACTGTACCACCAGCCAGGGTGCACCTTCTAATTTTATTTTTGTTCCTTATGCTTTTTTTGTAAGAATAATACAAATAGAAAGAGAATGAAAGCCCTGGCTGGTGGCACAATGGATAAAGCACCGGCCTGCCAACCCAAAGGCTGCTGGTTTGATTTCCCAGCCAGAGCACACCTAACCAGGTTGCAAGCCAGGTCTCCAGCTAGGTTTGAGGCTGGAGGCAGGTGAAAGGCAACCATACATTGATGTTTCCTTCTCTGCTTCTCTCCCTTCTTCTCTCTGTGGAAGTAATAAATAAAATCTTTAAATAAAAAAGAAAGAGAATGAAAATGCTATTCATATAACAGAGAGAAAAATCCATGGGGAATAGAGCAACTCTATTAAATATTGAAAAAACTCTTTAGTGTTGTTGGTTTTAAATTTATTGTTTCACCAAACAGTATCTCTGAGTTGGGAAGCAGTGCCTACAGTTTGCTAAAAACTGACATTGAATTTTTACTTTAAAGGTAGTGCCTGTGAGAGTCCATTGGGATATTGCTGCATTTGGATGGCCAATGTTCATATATGCACTTGTTGGTTAAAGAAAAATAACAAGAATCCTGTGTTAAGAAAAAAATCACTACAGGAAGATCAAGAATAATACTTAATTCAATACATGTAAAACAATTAAGTAATTCATATTGTTTCTTTGTTGGCAGGGGACCTCCAAACCATTTTTTTTTTTTTTTTTTTTTTTACCTAACCATCTTGCCTACATCAAAACTGCATTGTTAAAAAATAACCACAGTTAAATATGCTGTAATCTTTTTTGACAGAAGATCCTGAATGATATTGAGATAAAAGCATTCATTCCATGGTTGTGAACTTATTTATCATGTTTTCTTGGTAGTATACATAAAATCTATTATTTTCTTCTTTGATGAGTCCAAGAATAATATAGTATTATAGCCTCTTGACCTTGTTGAATAGGAATTCTTTTTAAACTCTATTTATAAATGTAAGGGCTATGGTTCAGATTGATTGAACTGAGTACTTGATCATTTTGAAAAGAGCACTGGTTTAGAAGCTGTTACAATTGATTTTGGGGCCTGGCTTAAACTTTGTTCAAATCATTTTACTTTGGTAGTTTCCTCGATTTTTGAAATGAGGATGATGCATTACCTTCTTATCAGCTTTAAAGGATAGCTGTGAACTGTATTGAGCAATTTTCTGAAAAGCAGCCCCTACCTCATATAGTTAATCCCCTGCTTATTCTGTGGCCTTGAAAATTGTTACGCTATTGCACTTGAACTCTAAAAGGGAATTGCTTATTTACATGCCAATTCTTTATTAATTTGTAAGATGCTTCATGTAAATTGATCAGGTTTCATTCATCTTTTCATTCCCCTAGAACCTGGCATAAGGCTGGTACATAATGGGCATGCAGAAAATTCATTCACTGGATGAATAAAAGAAAACATTTTACAAACTGCCCCTTTTTGTGAGTGCATTGTGTTTTTCTCTTTGCCTATGTCATTACTGGTTTCAAATTTCTTCTTTGAAATCTGTTATAAACTTAATGTAAACATTTACCTGTCCATGTTGGGTAGAAAAGAAAGTAATCTGATTAAATAAATATCCCTCTTTTAAATGATGTCAGCATAACTACAATCATTTAAATTAACTTTTAATTATAAAAATATTATAAAAGCACTCAATGATGTACATAAAAATACAACATTTTCTGGGGAATAATTTATAAAGACTTTTAGTATCATGGTATGTCTCTGGGACATAGAAAAGGAGGAAGGAAGGCAGGGAGGGGAAAAAAGAAAGGAGTGAAAAGAAAAACTAATGTTTCCTTCTAGCCCTACAGAGAGAAAGTATGTGTTATTAGAGTTTTAGAGAAGGGATAACTGAGACTCAGAAAGATTAAATAGCTTGCTTAAGGTCACACATCTGATTGGTAGCAGATCTGCCCAAATATGTCTAACTCAAAAATCCTGTGATCTTTCCTCTAAACCATTTCTCGTGCTCCCAAAAGGAAGTTACTTAGTACAAAGTCATTTAAATTCTGCTTAAAAACTATTATAATATATTCTTCTATAACTATAAATACTCTGCCGTGTATTGGCTAAGTACCCATCTTCATTTTGAAACTTGTGAAACTTCAGTAGCTGAATTACTACCTTAATGTCAAATTAAGGTAATAATTTCATGTCCCTGACTTTTTAAGTTTATAAGTCCAGGAAAGTTCCAGGATTCACAATCAATTTATTAGACAACTATATACAAAATTCACAAATATACTCTCTTTAATGATTTTCATAACTGAATTAGAATAGAATTTTTAAAACCAATTTCATTTGGAAGAAAAATTTATAGGCTGAAAAATATGGATTCATGTATTTCCCTTCCTTCTCACCAAATAATTTCAGACATTCCTATTATTCTTTTTGAAGAGTGGCATGTCTTATTTTTCAATTCAATTCCATCTCCCTCAAAAATTGTTGAAGAGATTCCCCTTGAAAACACTAACATTTGAGGGAGAAATCTCTGAAATAATTTTTTTCAAATATAGTGATTTTATTTTAATTAATACAATTTGTAAGTCCCAAACTGCTTCTTTACTGAGGGACTTTTTAGAACCTTGATGTGCATTGTTATTCTCTTGGAGGAGAATATAGATAAAAACATATTTTCAAATTATTTTTTATTACAATTAGTTGTAACAGTAGTAGCAGAATAGCTACTAACTTATCCTGAACACCAGATTTGGAAATGTTGGCCTAACTATGTCACTTTGACATGAGCATGTGTATATAAACATGCACATGAACACATACACAAACACACACTACTTACTACACAACACCAAACAAACAAGGAAAACCATTTCCTATGAAATAAACTAATTTATCATTACAATGTCTAGAGGTTTAAACCAAATAGGAAGATAGAACATATACGGATTTACAAGCATATATAATGAAAAATCAGTATATACATGTTACATAGTAATAAATAGTACAGGAATCATGGAGGGGGTGGAGAAGTCCTTGTGAGTGCCAGTAGTCATTAGTTTTATAGAGCTGTGAAGTTCCACTGGACTTTGTAGGATGTGCAGGAATGACAAAGGTGGAGATGAGGGTGAATGTTCCAAGCAGGGGTAATGGCACATGTGCAATGATGAAGTGTTGATCATGTGAGAAGTCTGTTTGGGAGATAGATGTAACTGGAGTGAAAGCTCTCTATGCAAAACAGGAATAAAGTGGGAAAGATAGTTGGTGAAAAGCAGAGTTAGGCATTTGGACCTCATGTGGTTTAAGAAATGTTTGGATACTATTTTAGGAAAATTAATCTATTTATGCAGAATAATTTGAAATGTAGTGAAAATGGGAGGAGGGAAAAAGGAAACGAAAGCAAGTGGGGCAAGGTCAATGATGTGCATTGAACATTTCTGGGGGATCATTATATAAAGTACATCCTGTACATCTATGTTCACCAACTTCGGAAATAAAAAAGAGCTGAAGAGTAAACGACATCAGAATGGAGAACAGAGAGGAAAGACACTTAGGTAAAGAAATGTCTGAACTAATGCAGCATGTTAGGGCCCTGATCAGAAAATTCAAATTATTTTTCTAAAAAGGGATGATCTTTACATGTTTAAAGGAGAAAATGGAAGAACAATTAAAGAGACATACTTTAAAAAATTGGTTTCTGAAAAGGTTAGACTGGAAAGCTCAGATATGGACCTGGTCTTTGATAGCATTCAGATACTTGTACTTGAGAGCCTCAAAGGAAAGAAGCAAAAGTAGATATAAATGATTCTGTCATTATTTCCATGAAGAACCACTACAGAGGTGGATAACACAACTATAAGAGAAATAATATAAAAGTCAGATGATTTTGACATACCAAATGATGCTATTAGTCTACCTGGGAAGGGTGAAAAAATGATTTTTATATAACCTTGGAGCAAAGTGTTTATACTTGTTACAATGTTGAATTTAAATATCTGATATCTTAGGGCCAAGCAATAAGCCTTAGTATGTCCTCCAGCACAAGAGGGTTGAGGCATCTATTTTATTCAATGAAGTCTTATTTTACTCAATAGAGACATCTATTTTACTCATCAAAGTAATATGTTGGTGTCATATTAATATAATGTTGTTAGGTCAGTTAATACTATTTTTTTAAAAAAGATTTTATTTATTATTGTCAGAGAGAAGGGCAAGGAGGGAGGAAGAAAGGGAAAGAAACATCCATGTATGGTTGCTTTTCACTTGCCTCCAGCTGGGGACCTGGCTGGAGACTTGGCTTGCAACCTGGTTATGTGCCCAGACTGGGAATTGAACCAGCCAGGGCAGTTAATACTACATTTAAACATGTAATTTTACAATTAATTAGGCTATGTTATAGGTAAATCAGTGAATATTAACATTTTATAATGATCAAACTACTGGGATGGCATTTAAAGGCTATATACACATATTATATTATTATATTTGGTCATTATCTTCAAGAAATACATCATATAATTAGAAAGACTACGTACACACACTCATACACATTCACATAGTAGGTATAATAAAAGCCAGTGTAAAATACCAAATGGTTGGTAACGCTAACAAGAATTATGGAAATAGAAGAGGGAGAAAGTAATCATTGGTTGGGACAAGGCTTTATAGAAAAGCATAATTGTCCTGTATCCTAAAAGCTAAGTAGTGATGCCTATTGCCCAGTTCCATTTGAAAACATGCTGTTTTAAAAAAAAAAAACAGAGACAAAACAATCCCAGGTATATTTACTATAAATTGTAGTACATGTCATATTCATCGGTTCTGTTTTATTCATAATCAAATGATCAGTCTGGACACTTAAAACCTTTAACAATAGACATCATTTTTTTCTTCTAAAAGTAATGCATGATTATGATAGAAATCTTGGGAAATATTATGTATATATATATATATATATATTTTTTAAATATTACTGGAATATAGATAAAAGCATGATACCACCAGAGATAAACACTATCAGCAGATTGCCATATGTCTTTCCAGGCCCACTTTGACTATTTTAATATAGTTCTCCTCTAAGCCTGTTTTACACTTTTTGACTAGATTCTTCCATTAGAATATCTGCTTCCTGAGTTAACTGGAAATTTATTGTTTACTTCTTTATTGAGCAAATCAACATTTTCCTCACCTGTATGACAAGACATAAAAATCATTGCCTGCTTTTCACAACAGGCCAGTAAATTTTTTCCTTTTAAATTTAAATTTTCTGTAAATAAGAGATTTTGTCATTCACAACCTCTTTTCAAACCTAAATTCAAAAAATGCACTGTTCATATATCTTATTGTAGTTAAAAGTTCCTTTAAGGTATGAGTTCCACATTTTTATTCTGTGATGTTGAAAGATGAAGTGATTTTTCTTGGCTGTAGGTAAATGACCTGAGTTTTCTCTCTCATCACCATTTTTCCCCAGGCCACGTAGAAGATGCAGTTTTTCAGAAGTTTTTTATATTTCTGAGACACTGATTCATTCTGTAATCATTATGTGCTCTGGAGTGGGATGAAATTCTGAGAAACTGTTGGCAGCTGATTTCTACGGAAGGAAGTTCTTAACCACATTAAACACAAAATGATCTGTTCTGGACCAAAAATTTGTGAGTTTTGCTCCCACATTATTGCTTCTCTGAAAGATCATGGTAACTGTTGGAGAGTTATTTTAATCATGTTGAAGAATCATAAGCAGGATTTTGAACATAAATAGCTGAACTTCCCAATGATTGAATATTTTTTTTCTGTTATTTGTGAGCAAGACTTTATTCTTCTTCTTCTTCTTTTTTTTTTTTTTAAGTTTAAGAAGAAGGAACTAAAAATTAGTGGCATGCCACAGGGAAATTTGCTCATAGGCTTAGGCTAATGGGAGATTGCTAGACCTATTAATAGTAGTAGCTCAAATCTGCACAAAGCAGTATGCATGAAGAGTCAGTCCATAATGATTTATTCCTTTAATTTACTTTAAAAATGTACTCGAAGCAGCATTTTTATTGAAAAGGTAGTATATAAACTTGGTAAAAAATTTAAACAGCCTCATAGACCTTCTTCCTAGAAGCTATTACCAGTTTTTGTTTTTGTTTTTGGTAACAATCTAGTAATTTTTTGTATTTATAAGCATATTTATTTTGTCCACATATGGAAATAGAGTATTCACACTATTCTGCAACAGACTTGTCTTTTATTTTATATATTCTATCTTTAAAACTTAATAGTATATCTTGGAAATTATTCTATTGGGTTGGTCAAAAAGTTTTAGTTTTTTTCATAAAATAAGAGATACATTTTTTCATTTTCTCCAATGTTTTTGGATATTTTGAGTATGTTGGCTACCTCCTGCTTGGCTTCTATTGGGTATAGGCCAGGGGTGCTGATAAATATCTTCCAATGCATAAGAAAGCCCCAACAAATAATTATGTGGCTAAAATGTCAATAGTACCAAAAAACTTCATAAACCACTTCTGACATGTTCCATCAGTCATAGTACCTTCTCCATACACTGCACAAATCTTGTGTTCCTTTTTTTTTTTTTTTTTTGCATTTCAGTTTTTACCTTTCCGAAATAACAAAATATGCCAAAATATTTTCATATCTTCTTTCATCTTCAATATTGAAATGGCTGTACAAATTTCACCAATTTTGATAAGTTTTTCAAAATGCATGGTGATATGACAGCTGTCACAATACATTATAATAAAATTGTTCCAAATGAAATTAAAGACAACTAAGCACTACTAGAGCCATCTTATGGGAAAAAAGTAAATGAACTTTTTGGTTAACTCAATATCAGTATGTGTCTGTGTGGATGTGTTGTATTCATTACTATATACTATGTCTTCAAATAGATTAGCTGCAATTTATTTATTCTCCTATAGATGAATATATAAGTTGTTTCTAGTATTTTGATATTTCAAAAGCATTTCAATGTATATTCTTGTACATCCTTATTTTGTTAGGTATGTGAAATAATAGCTGCAAGATAATTCTTGTAAATGTCACACAGAAAGAGGACTAAGACACAAATTTATGACTCTTTGATTTGATTCCAAGATGGAGGTTTATTCCTAGAACAAAGAAACTGAATTCAGCAAAACTAGTAACATTACTTGACTGATAAGAAAATTTTGCTTAAAGGGAAAGAGCTGGTCAGCTGTTTGGGTTGTAGGTTAAAAATCTTAGGGAAGAAAGTCTTGGATGTAGTTCAAGTATTTATGAGCCTTGGGAACTATCCACAGTACTGAAAAACTGAATCAGATTCAGTGGAACAAAAACCTCAGTCTTCTAATTTTATGTCTCTCCTGCCTTTAAACTTGCCCTTGATATTTTAAATAATTTTAATGTCAATTATTATACCTCAGCCTCTTCTTTCTCTGTTGTTTTTCAATTCTTTCCCTGTTCTTAATCCACCTCATTTTTCACATGTCTCAATACAAGTCTATTATGACCGTTTTTTCACCAATCAACCCAAGATGTGACTCCTCCCAAAATTTAGTGTTAGAATTCCAAGAGAAGCTAAAAATGTAGCATTAATACCCCTTGGACTTGGTTAATTTCTGATAATGGCCTCAGCTTACATAGCTATCCACAAATATACCAATAATATATCAAATACATTTCTATTTTTATTAAACTTTATAAATTGTTGCAGTGTAATGAATGGTATATCAGAAGTTAATACCAGATCATTTTGGAATTTTTATGGCTATTTTTTGCTCTCCTTTATAATATAAAGAATAAAATTCCTAATATAATGTATTTATATACATTATAAATAAATATAATGTATTTATTTACATAAGCTATACTTATTTTCAAAAATCTTCTGAAAAAAGATTTTTTCCAGATTTATTTTTTTCCTACTGAAGGCATTTGATCTTCAAAAATCCAAAGTATTCTATCTTATTTACTTAGTTTTGATACATAGAATACTTATAACATTAAGTATTCATGTAAAAACATTAGAATTTCTAGAGTTTTCCAGTTGGCAGAATTTTCAGAGAAGACTTTTTCATTGCTGTTGTTGTTTGCATATATTTTGAAATCCTCTCATTATAGGACTCACTTCCAATTATAGGGGATAAGTCAAGAATAGGTCCTATAAAATTCTCTCATCTGTACTATGTATAAATACATAGTCCTGAAGAGTCTAATAATGCATTTTGATTCAGAGACCTCATATACCCACTATCACTTAGTTTCTTATTTTTGACTTTACTTCATCTGTATTTATTCCCATCTCAAATATATGATTTCTGGATGATGACCAAAAAGATACAATTCTACAGTCTTCCAGATTCAGATTCAACAAACTCTTTTCCCACTCACTCTAGCAACTCTAAGATAAACTCCTGTTGGTTCTTATTAGCTTCGTTTTTAGTCACATCACCTGTCCTTAAATAGGTCACCCACCCTGAAGCTGGTGAGAAAGGTGGATTGGTTCCCTTATTGAAAGAAGGTGGAATGGCCAATAAGAACAAAGATAAAATAAAATCAAAAATCAAATATACAATACATAATATGTGGGAAATACATTTAAGAGGAAAACTAAGGAATAATAATAATTATATATATATATTCATTTATGGTTTTTAAGAAAATTTTGCCAACTGAATATAATAAGTTGGTACAGTAGGTGGTAAGCAATATTTTTATAATTTTAATATGTATAATTATAAAAATAAATAAATTATATTGTACCTAATAACTATTTCCATTTCTCAAATTAAAGAATTTATTAAAGTGGCTAAAGGAGCTCAGAAAAACTTGTAAAGCCTTAGTCTGGAGACAGACAGTATACTTGCCAACATATATATATATATATATATATATGAATATCTTGCTTCTCCCAAATGATTCATACAACTCTTGGAGGATGTAAATAATACAAATAGTTATACCTTTTTTTGGACTTAAAGGCCCTATTTTATTCCATAAATGAGGTAGTTGGACAGTGGGTAAACAAAATTGGTGCACTATACCATCCATGTTAATCCATCTATGACTATACTTGATAATCAAAGTATTATAATAACCTATATAGAATTGATTCATTTTTGAAGGCATCCACCCCTTCAAATTGTCCCTGGAACACAGTAGCAGTCAAATTTCTACATTTGGTACCATGAATGGCTGGTTCAGTATTACATTATACTCTCATTTATTTGTTCCTACTGTCCTATTCTTATTCTGGTTTTGATACAACTCTCCTAACAATTCTCTTCTTACCTTAGTTTCATAACACATTTAACAGACATGTAGGTTTGATGCTTCAGAAAAAAATCGTATCCTGGCTTCATATTACAGTGCTTATATTTTTAATGTTGCTGGTTGTCTATAATTTTCTTAATTTAACTTTTTCATTTTATTTATGGTATAATAATGCTTTATGTCTACTTAGCATCTATACTCACCAACTTCTTATTTTAAGCTTTCAAGATAAATAACTATTCTATCAATAAGAAAATCAAATGCTGATTGGTTTACTTGAGAAATAATGAATATAATAAACATGAAACTAGTAGTTAATAATTAGAATTCTCATGTTTTTCCTTTGAGTTTTATTCTGAAACCAGATGATTTATATCTAGAGGACTGCTACCATGTGCTCTTAACCTTTTGAGGATATTTTCTACACATGTTCACAAATACTAAAAACAACAACAACAACAACAACAACAAAACCTAAGTGGCAATTATAGCTTTTTGTCTCCAGTTTAAAATAAGTTGAAGTATAATGTAAATTCTCAGTAATTCACATTGAATAATTTTGGGATTATAAAAATGGATAAGATTGCCAAATTGTAAGGCACAATAAGGCTGAAAGAGAAGAAATTTCATGAATTCTACTGAAGAGTAACTGGAAAGTTAGAAAGAGCTTATATAGTGAATCTTACTATCTTTTTATGATTTCAAATGTGTTAATATTTTATCTCCCTCACTACATTGCAATTTCTTTGAGTATTAAGTCACAGAATTTGTCCTTTGAAATCTTAGGTTCTTTTAATGTAGAGATGAAATTTAATGAATTTTGAATACTGAGACTAGACATATAGCCAATCAAACTAACATATAATATATTGTTACCTGGCCACCACTGGAAACCAAATAAGAGTCTCAACCATAGCCGCTTAGGTTATTTATGTGACTGAGGCAGGGTAACATTTACTAAAATCCTCCCTTATCTGACTCACTAAAGAAATCCAGTATTTGGTAGTGAACTTTGAGAGAAAAGAACTGAACTAGGGAGGCAGCAGAACAAATTGGTTAACTGTACTGACTCTGATGTCAGACTCCCTGTATTAAGAGTCCCAACCTGTTGCTTCCTAACTGTCTGAACTTGGGCAATTCACTTAAGCTTTCTATATCTTTATAGATTATAGAAATTTATATTATAGTGTTGTTTTGAGAATTAAATGGATTAACATAGTAAAGTTTATAGAATTGGGCCTTCAATACACAAAATATTAAAAAAGGGTAACAAAGCAATGATTATAGAAAGGGAGAAGGAGGCAAAAAAGTTAACAATCTACAAAAATTTTTGAAAATTGAGAAAAAAATATAAAGAGGTATGATAAAATATGAAGAGTGTGAGATCTTCCAGAGCAGAAAAGGAAATAATGGGGAAAAAAAAGAGATCTAAATTTTGCCAGGATTGATCATGAATTGTATTTTCTTTAATATACTTTGTTATGAATTAAATGTGGGGCTGCTTTTCAGCTTTATTGTAGGGAGGATGAGGATTAGTATATATTGAATACTATTTTAGGACTAAGCCATATAAATCCTCATTTTTATAGGTTTTATTCATGCTTTCCTTGATTCACTGCTCTTTTTGCCCAGTCCTTCTGGTTACTGAGTTAAAGCCAAATTTCTAGGTAGATATAAGTAAGGACAGAAATGCAAACTTACACCCCTAGGTCAACGGTAGAGAGAAGACATAGAGACAAGAGCATATCAGCTTCCTCATCAACTCATAGGTGTTGAGCAAAGGACATGTAAACCCAGGTTTTATCATGATCATTTTCATTAGCTACAAAAGTTCAGGACCATATGAATCTGAGTATACCTCCAGCTGCTTTTTTAATATATGTATATGGCTGATATTCATTATCATAGTTAGAAAAGAAAACCCATTTTAATAAGCAGTAGAGCTCTCATGCAATGCTTATGAGAATGTGAGTTTTAATGGCTTTTGGAAATATAAAATAATTACATACATTAAAATAAAAAATATACATACAGTTGACCCATTAATCTGATATCTGGGAATCAAATAAAAGCACATTATGTAAGAATAAGAAAATACACACACATAAATAGAACTATGCTCACTAATTTGATGGGATTTCCATGGTGTGTCATTAAGAGATAAAAAATTAGCCCTGGCTGGTGGCACAGTGAATGGGGTGCCGGCCTGCAAACCCAGGGGCGGCTGGTTCGATTCCCAGCCAGGGCACATGGCCAGGTTGTGGGTCAGGTCTCCAGCCAGATCCGTAGCTGGAGGCAGGTGAAAGGGAACCATGCATTGATGTCTCCCTCCCTCTTTGCCTCTCTCTAAAAAATAAATAAAATCTTAAAAAAAAAGAGAGAGATAAAAACATAGGCACATGTATTATCCTATAAGGAGAAGGAAAACTTTTTAAAAAATGAAACGTATCAACATGCAAAAATATGAGCAGTGTAATATTAAAAAAATGTAAAAATGCAACCCATGATATTTATGTTAATGTATTAGAAAATGAGTATGCATTTGAAGGAATAATCAACAAAATGAAAACTCATCCTATAGAATGAGAAAATAATTGCAGATCATATATCTGATTAGGGTTATATCCAAAATATATAAGAATTCATAAACTCAATAGCAAAAAACAATAAACCAAACAAACACAACCTTAATGGACCCACTTTTAAAATAAGCAAAGGACTTGAGTAACTTAAAAAAAAAAAAAAACAATTCAGCCCTGGCTAGTGGCTCAGTGGATTGGTGCTGGCCTACGAATCCAAAGGTTACTGGTTCGATTCCCCAGTCAGGGCACATAACCAGGTTGCAAGCCAGGTCTCCAGCCAGGTTTATAGCTGAAGGCAGGTGAACAGCAACCATACATTGATGCTTCCTTCCCTTTCTTCCTCCCTCCCTGCCCTTTTCTCTGAAAATAATGAATAAAATATTTTTAAAAATATTCAAATGCTCAATAGGTATATAAAAATTGCTCAACACCATTAATCATTAGGGAAATGAAAATCAAAACCAAATGAGATAATCACCTTGCATCAGTTAGAATGATTATCACTTAAAAAAAATCAGAGACAACAAATGCTGGCCAGGATATAGAGAAAAGAGAATCCTTGTGTAATGTTAGTGGAAATATAAATTGGCATAGCCATAGTGGAAAATATTATGGAGGCTCCTCAAAAATTAAAAATATGATTCAGCAATCCACTTCTGGGCATATTTTCAAAGGAAATGAAATCACTATGTCAAAAAGATACATGCACTCCTACATTCAGTTCAGCATTATTTACAATAGCCGACACATAGAAGTGACCCAAATATCCCTCAATAGATAGATGAGTGCATAAAGAAAGTGTGGTATGTATTTATGATGGAATACCATTTAGATAAAAATAGAAGGAAATCCTGCAATCCTGACATTTACAACAACATGGAGGGACCTTGAGGGTCTTATGCAAAGTCAAATAAGATAGATAAAGGCAAATATGCATCTCACTTATATGTAGACTCTAAAAAACAAATGAAGAAACAAAACCAAACTCATGGAAAAAGAGATCAGATTTGTGGTTATCAGAGATTGGCAGGGGGTGGAGGATGAGGAAATTAGATGAAGGTGATTAAGAGGTACAACCCTCTAGCTATAAGATAAATAAGCACCGTGGGTGTAATGTACAGTAGGATTGATGACTGTGGTTAACACTGCTCTGTGGTATAGTTGAAAGTTGCTAAGAAAGTACATCTCAAAGAATTTTATAAGTACATGAGGTAATGGATGTCAGCTAAACTTATTGTAGTAATTATTTTACAATATATGTATGTCATTATTCTCTAATCTTAAACTTATACAGTGTTGTATGTTAATTATACCTCAATAGAAGTGAAAAAAAGAATGACAATACAAATTAACTTCTGAGTCCTAAAGATGTTTTATAAATTAGCACAAGGTGAAGGTTAATCAAGGATAATTAAGATAATAGGGGGTCTCCTTAATAATTACAGAGTGATATTGTAAATTGGGAAAATCCCAGGCAAAGTCACCCTACTTTCAATTTACACACAGATACATAAATATTCAAACCATATGTAAACCAGGACAACTGAATTTTAGTTTCTCTGAACACTTCTGAGAATCAGAAAATTTGAGAATTGGTAAGGAGTTTAGATATCATCTAGTTAAGTGATCTAAATTTATAGGAATCTGAAGTTCACACAGGAAAATTGACTTGTCCTTGGTCACACAATTCTTTGGCACTAAAGTTATTTATAGAACCCAGGGATTTGACTCTCAGTGCAGTACTCTTTCTACTATAACAATTTTATAAACAGTACAAATACTGTAAAAATACTGGAATATTCCTATTCAAGTTCAGAATTTTTTGCTTTTAGGTAAATGACATTCTATCATCAGGAATAAGGTATAGTGTTTTCATTAGAAGGTTATAAACATCAACCCAGAATAGTTTGAGTGTATATCTGAGCATGCAAATTGGACACCTGAGTCTTTATCATAGGTCATCTATTATTATTTTTTTTTTTTTATGAAGCTAACATGGTATCATTGGCACATGAAGATTGGCCAGTAGTTCAACAGTCTAATCTAAATAATGTCAATAGCAGGTTCACATTGCTCCTACAGGGACAGATAATATATGCTTATAGTCTAAAAATATCACATAAATATACAAGCCATGTTTCACAAAGACCTGGAGTTCTTTCAAAGACACTGACTATAACCCATTCAGGATTAGCAAAGAGGAATTTTTCAGTGCGAAACTTGTGGCTTGAGGTGCCCAGAGTGAGTGACTCATTGAGGGTCCTAAAGGGCTAGAATAAGGAATCAAAGGATTGGTAGTTAGGTGTGCTGCAATTTTAAGTGGGTTAATTGGTGTAAGCCTTTTGAGAAGGTGGCAGTGCAGCAGGACAGGATCAAGGCTGCAAGATAAAGCAGAGGATGGGGGACATAAGGAATTTCCTGGGTGCTATCATTTGATTCTGTGGGTGAGAATGTGGGTTCTAGAAACACAATGGTTGGATTTGAATCTGAACTCAGTGCTTACTGACGATACCACTTTGAAAAATTTACTTAACCTTTTATGCCTAATTGTCTTAATTTATCAAGTGTGATATATTAATTGGTTTTATCTTTAAAAGTTGTATAAATGAGATAATGCTAGTAGCATGCTTGAAATAGTGCCTAACATATACTAAGCTGAGACTAGATATTCACTGTTGTTATTATTGCCTTCAATAATAGTCTCAGGACAAGCAGTGTGCCAGGTATCCAGGGCTGTGAAGGCTGGAACTGGGTCTACTTTCTCTAGTCTTCAGTGCCACAGAATTTCCATCACTATTGTTGCAATAGGAGCACACTGCCTAAAAAAGATCAAACCTATTTTTGTTTCATTGCCCTAAACTTCAGATGGGCTCCTAAAGAGAAAAAGACAGAAATTTGCCACCTCTATTTGCCATTCATCAGATAAGAGACCCAAAATGGAAGAGTATTTGTGCCAAGAGTATACTTGAAATGTAGCTTCCCTTAGAGGTGACAGACTCCTTGATATCTGATAGCAGATATCTTCATATTTATATAGTACCCAATTTAAATAGTATCCAGAATAATTCCTTGCTTAAATTCGCACATTATCAAGATGGGAAGAAACCTGATAATGAAAGAATAAAATTATATAGGGAGTAAGCTTGCAAAGCATGATTTGGTTAATTGAAAAAATACATTGAGACAAATGGAAATTATCAGCAACAGAAAGTGGAACCATCTGGAAAGAAGAAACAGAGAGACATTAGCCTAAAACAAGAAGGACGCCTGGAGTGAGAAGGGAACGAAGCTGACATATAGAGAAACAGAACAGAATGAGGCAAGGAAGATATGAAGATGGATGGAAAATAGATATGAGAGGCAGTCACTGAGTTTTATAGGAAGATAAAAACAGTTAAAATGACTGAGTTTTTGGCAACCAAAAAACAGATAATAACAGGCGGGACAAGCATGAAGCCACCATGAATGTCTGTTCACAGACTACTTGTGACTCACTGATGCAGCTATTTCACAAGAGGTTTGAAAAACTGTTTGAGAGAAAATTGAGGATGTTGTACACATAGGACTTTTTATGGGTCATCATGATTATTTACCTTCTGTTATAACATGTAAAACCATTCTAAACTATGGCAATGATCTTCCTTCAAAATTTTGTGTAAACTGTTTTAGTCTATATAAAAAGCATATCAGATTGGAAATGTGTGGAAGAGATGGTTCTCAGAATTCAGTTTTATATCCCTGAAGCTAATTCCACTTCCACGCCAAGTAGATGTTGGAAATTTTTCGTTGACTATTACACAATTTCCAAAAGCCAAGCCATTGAGTCAGAGAATAGTTTATGGCCCATTAACAATACATTCAGTTCTCAGAACTGTAAACACGGCCTTATGGATCTTAATGTAATTGTTTAGGATGAGCGTGTTGGCAAGAACTGTTGGAGTCTGTTGACTCAGTCTGGAAAGCAAAGTGTTTTAAGCAAATCTGCACAATGTTACTAACTCATTAAACTAAGAGCTTTATGGCACAGTGCTCTAAAGCAATTCTGTGAGACACTTCCAAAACAAGGCTGTGTATCCATTCCTCATTCTACCATAATTAATGTGTATGTAAAAGGGGCTGACTACATTCCTCGTTGCATTTGGCTGATGATGTTTCATCATTATTGTTGCTTTCCCCCCTTTATTCTTTCATTCTATTGTATAACTAAAGGAATGCAGAGAAGCATTTATACACATTCTATGGAATAGATTTCTCTGTATTTAAATATACTATAGAGAATGCAAAGACGCTTCCAAAGCTATGCTCCATAGATTCAGTGTTAATGCAAATATATTCCCACTTCTCTGCATGTTCTTTTAGAATTTAGTGTACCAGAGACATTTAGAAGTGGAAAGGACTTTAGATATCACACAGTATAACCTTGTACTCCCCAAAGCAATAATTTCTAGAGTATCTCTGTTGGACAGATTAAGATTTAGAACATTTCAACAAAGTCAGTCTTGATTCAGTTCAAGTGTTTTCAGTTGTAAAATGGAAGAAGAAACACAACTCAGAAAGGTGGAATTGGTTTTCAAGCCTAAAAAAATCAGCAGTGTTTCTTTTTCACAGCCTGGGTGGTTTGAAGGTCACAAATTATGTTACCTACTTTCTTCACGTGTTAATTCTGTTTTGTTTTGAGATGATTTACCTGCCTATCTGCTTTCTCTTTGGAGTGCCACTCAGGGCACCAGTGTTAGATATTAACATCTCCATGGCCAGCACAAAGAGAAATTCCATGTCTAACAGTTCAAGTCAAAGCTCTAGATTTGGATATAGTAGACTCACTTGCATAGAGACTTACCTCTAAACCAAATACTTGGCTCAGGAAAGAAGAGAAACATGGAATGTTCAGATTGGGTCTTGCAATCACACAGAAGCAGCTACCGAACCAAGGTGATTTGTTAATTTAACTGATCTGATCTAAGTTATTTTTAATTGTCTCCTTTCTCTCATCCTCATCAGTAACACAGTGAGACACCATTCTTTTTCCTTCCTCTTCAGTCAATTCCTTCTATGTTACTGAACTGATACTGCCTTAATTCAAGCTGTCATTAATGGGACATTAATGGTTAGAGATACCTCATTGCCTCTTATCTTCTTTCTAAACTATATTTTATACTGTTGTTAGAGTGATCAACTTTAAACCCATGGTCTATTCTCTACTGCCCCACACCAACCCATCTATCCACCCCTTTAAGATTATCTATTTTTTTTTCCATTTCAAATTCTACTTTCTTCATGTTGATTTCAATATTTTTCTCCTCTATTATCCCATAATTTTTCTCCATAATAAGGTCTGTCTTCACAGTTGCTCTTAGATGCTATGTCTTCCACTGGCCTATGAGGGCACAAACCCCATCTTATCCATCTTTGTATCCACAAGAGTACTGAGAATGAGGTCTTGCCCAAAGTAAAATTTCAATATGTGTTAGCCAAATCTAATTAGAAATATTATATTGTCCAATGTAAATAATAAATGTTAAGGATGCAATTTGGGCCTAAGTACCAGAAAAGGCACATATATTACCATGTAAGATTTGGTCACCCTATTCAGCAGGAGTCAAAGGTAGATCTCAGTGTTTTGGTAACATCAGCAGACACGTTTCCATGGGTTTCTTGTATTTCTATAACTCTAGCTGGTAAAACACTGTTTTTATTTTTATCTATATTTTCAAAGATGTGTATATTGAAAACATGTAACCATGGAAAACAGAGATAAAACCCCCTTCTAGAGTAAAATGCATGTTTTCTCATGGTCTATTATAAAAGGTTCAGATTTCCTAAGTTTAGGGTTTCTGTCCTATAGAGCAGCTCACTGAATGTGCAGGTAGCACCTGGCTTGGCTCTTTTATAGCACACTGTGAGAACTGGAGCCCCAGAAGTGGTGATACATCCTCTAGCTACTGTAGTGTTGAAAGGTTCAAAGCCTTTGCCTCATAGGTGTTTTATGTCTTCTGCAGCATTCTTGAAACTTGGGCGGACTAACATGTTAACTTGTAAGTAGGGAAGTATCTTGGATATGTTACAGTTCTGGGTCACAAATAGGCTCCAGAAGTTCTTATTTACCATAGGACTTTTTTTTTTCTCAATGGAATACTACTTCAGTGATATACTGTCAATGGTATACTGCTGACAGAATTTTAGTCATGGTCTTGTATGACTACATTGGATATTTTAAATATCTAGGATAATAGAATCAACATTTTGCTTATACAAATCCATAAAATATAGCAAGAAGCAGCAAATTCACAAATTATAGCTATTATATATCAAGCACATTAAATGATTAATTCACTACATTCTATGTTTCATATATCAGTGAATAATATCACAACCTACTCAGTTGCATAAGCAAAACACATGTCTCTCCTCTGCATCTTTTGCTTTCTTCTCTACCTAACTAGATTTGTATTTCTAGAAATCTATTATCTCTTGAGTCTTTCAAATTCTTCCCATTTTCACTATTTTTAAACTATAATCTCTTTCTGCAACAAATGAAACAATCTCTTAAATCTTTTTCTTTCGTCCAAGATTGTTATTTCCCAACATCAATTCAGTATACCAAAATCAGCATAAACATGCCAAAAAAGAAATTAGTCAAATTACTTTCTTAACATTCCTACTATTCACTCCCATTGCCCTCTGGATATATCTATACACCTAAACAACAGCTGCATTAACATAGATTCTAAATGACAGTGGCTTAAACAAGATAGAAGTATATTTTTCTCTCAGATAATGTTTTGGGGTAGACCATCAAATGTTGGTATGGTGATTCAGTCCCAGGTGGCTTCATATAACAATAATGTTCCAAGAATTATGATGGAAGAAAGAGGAAAAGAGGTGAGTATGATTTTTCTCTAAAAATCTACAAGAAGACTGAGGAATGTAATTTGTTTTCTGTGAGTCTATATAGACAGCTGAAAACTTGGAATTTATTATACAGTTGTGGAAGAATGGACAGTGGGTGACCATTAGTTTTAAATTCAATTCCCTCAGTTGGACTTGTAAGCTTCTTGAGGACTATAACTGTGTCTCAATCATGCTCAAATTCCATCACCCAATAAAATGTTTGCATATTATAGTTGAATAAAAATATCAGAATGAAAAGTGAATTAATTTTATGTTCATAACAATGCTATAAATGTGGACATTAATAGCTGCATTTTACATATGAAGAAACTTGGGCTCAGGAGATTGGATAAATTGACCATCATGGAGAGGACCCACCCAGGATTCCAACTGAGATTCAGGATATTTTTACTCCACTACCCTAGTACCCCTTTTAATCCTTTAAATTTTTGAGAATGTTTTAAAATAATTATGATTTCTCTCAGTTGTATAATTTCAGTTAAACTAGTTTTCTTGGTCTCATGAAAATTCAGAGTGGAAAACTTTTGAGAGACCTTCTAATCTTGGATTTCTCTGATTTTAGGAAAGTAATCATGTGGAAATTTAGTTAAGAAAACAGTAGCAATCTTTTATTACTAAACTCTTCCCAAGGGGCTGGATACATCTGTTCTTCTGTGCCTTTTAACCAGTTTTATTTTTAAATTGACATTGAAACATCTTTAATACCTAATCCTTTTAATAGTATTTATTTGTGGAGGCTGTAGTAGCATGAATGAAAAATATAAAAACATTTTTTGTAATTTTTCTAGGATGTCATTTGCCCAGACCACTCTTAAATGAAAGATGATAGTGAGGGCCCTTCTAATCTTTATTGAGAGTTTATGTTTTTAGAAATAATCATTGATATATTTTTTAACAAAGAAGCCTTATGCCCTAATTGTAAAAATGATCACAAATTTAGAAAATGAACACTTTGTAATATAAGAACAGATCAAAAATTGTGGTGGAAGTAGGAATTGAACACAAGGGAAATTCACAATATTTATTACTTTTTATTTTATTCAAAAATACTTTAGCCCTGGTTGGTGTGTGTGGCTCAGTGGATAAGGTGCCAGCCTGCAAACCCCAAAGTTGCTGGTTTGATCCCCAGCCAGGGCAAATAACCAGGTTGCAAGCCATGTCTCCAGCCAGGTCCATAGCTAGAGGCAGGTGAAAGGCAATCATACATAGATGTCTCTCTCCCTCTCTGCCTCTCTCCTTTCCCCTCTCTCTAAAAATAATAAATAAAATCATTTTTAAAATTTAAAAAATACTTTAGTTGATATATTAACTTCCCATTTACCTTTCCATCATCTTTGTAGGAACACTGAATCAAAGAATTAAAATTCCATTTACATCTAATTAAAATATTTGTGATCTATACAGGGTGGGCAAAAGGAGGTTTATAGTTGTAATACAGCTAAACAACACAGTAATATATAAATAAACAATAATACAAGAATAAATTCTGTTCAGTGTACTCACAATGCTAAATCTACTTTTGCTCACCCTTGTATTTATTTACCTATTCAAAATGCTTGGCAATAAGAGGTAAATGAAACTATATTATCTTATAAAAGAAACTATGAATTTATTTTAAAACAGTATCTTGTGTGAAGGAGAACACATATTTATATTGACTTTAAGGATATAGACAAAACAGTCTTTTCCTTTTTTTATATATTTTTGCAGTTGTGAACACTGCCCCATGGCATATAATATATTGATTTTGGCAGCTTGCATACACGCAGTCTTGCCAATATAGTTATTTGAAATTAAATTGACTTTCTTTGAAATATTTACTTGGAATCCTTAATTGCCCATCAGACTCCCAGTCCAATTGATTGCCTGTCTCCCAAAGGATACCTCTTGGCCACAGACTTCCAAAGTGTTAATTGCTTTACTTCCCAAAGCTCTAAGGACCAAAAGGTTGTGAATTGATTTGATGGCTAACTCAGTTATTCATTTACAATATATTTACATCACACATTAGTGCACAACAATCACAGATGCCCTGGAGCCTAATTCTGAATGCCTGTCTTAATTAATTAGTCCAATGTTTATTTTAAGGAGAAATGACTTTCCCTTTCCCAAAGACTTTGAAATCTGGAGAGTAGGGGTGATGGTGGTCAATAGTGATGCATGTTGAACATAAGCCCTCAGAGCAATGTTGACAATAGGTTTTTGAGTGGAAGTTGGGAGACATTTGCATTTCTCTCACTTTTGGACTTTCCTCTCTCCTTCTGGACATGTGGACTGGCCAAGACCACACCATAATCCATAATCAGTTTTTAAAATTGACCAGGTAAGCCCTGGCTGGTGGCTTAGTGGATAGGCGCTGGCCTGAGAACCCAAAGATTGTTGGTTCAATTCCCAGCCAGGGCACATAACCAGGTTGCAAGCCAGGTCCGTAGCTGGAGGCAGGTGAAAGACAACCATACATTGATGTTTCTCTCCCTCTTTACCTCTCTACCTTACCCTCTCTCTAAAAATAATAATAAAATCTTAAAAAATAATTAACCAGGCATTCTGAGCCATAAAATAAGATGTTGAGTTTTATATCATTGAAAGATTATTTCAAAGGTTCTTTAAATACTTATTTATTAAAAGTGAATAAAATGAAGGATATAGCCTCTACTGCAAAATTTCTAATGAAATGAAGTCTCATAAAAATACTTGGGAAGTAGGATTTTTTAATTACACCAATTAGAAATATGGTTTTCTTCCTCTCTTAAATAACAAGATTGGTGAAACAGACATTTACTTTTATTTTTGCCAAAGAAGTAGGAGCTTGTATAATGATTTATGACAGGAAGACACACACACACACACAAAACTTGAGGTATGACAAATTTATCACTTTAAGAACATAATCACCATATAGTTTACATTAATCTATATTTTGCTTATGAATCACAACCAGAAAATTGGCTTCATTTATTTCTCAATATTGAGCATAAAATAAAATTATCATATCCCAACTACTTATGAAATCAAAGGCTCCCCATGTGGTTCCAACCCTGACCTTATTACCAACTACTTATATTAATGTGCTCTCTGATAATAACCAAATAGAATCCTAGGTACCCTTTTATGATTGTTCATTTCCATATCTCTGCCAGTGCTGGTCTGTTGTTCTGGAAAACATTGTTTTCTTAACTTCTAAAGCTAAAATTTTAACTATGTTTCAAATATGCTCCAAGTGTCTTTCTTCTCTACCATGGGGGAAAAATTGAGTTTAACTATGGATGAAAGTTGAAAAATAGGGCAGATGTTAGTGGACAATGTAGTATCGAGGCAGAAATTTTTTAAACATGGAAGAACACATACGTTACTAGGAATGAGCCAGTAAAAAGGGGAAGACTGATGTTACAAGAGGAAAGAAATAATCAAGGCAGCAGGGTTTTCAAAAAGATTAAGGATTAGACCCAGAGGACAAGTAAGGAGGTACTGGTTCTGGACAGAAGGAAAGGTGGTCCATTTTATTAAGAAGAAGAGGAAAGATAGATGCAGGTGCAGGTAGAACACAGATTTCAAAGTGGGGATACAAGAGATTCTTATAGCTTCCATCTTATCAAGAAAGAGTTTGTTAAGGCCTTCCAGTGTGGGAGCAACAGAAAGTACATCTGAAGACTGGAGGAAAAAGGAGAATTTGCAAAAGAGTTGTCTCTGAAAATGGTAAAGTGAGCTTATCGTAGAAGCAGGTAATTTTATGGGGCACTATTCTGTGCTCAGTTGAGATCTGACATTAAAGTTTCTCAATTTGATTCTGTCATTATCTTCACTCACATTCAACTGCATCTAGGAAGATGCAAAAGAAATCAAATTACTTTTTACTTTATATTATAGTTATTACATATCTTATATTTTATTTATATAATAAAGTATTAAAGAAATAGCATGAAAAAAATAAGGAAGCAATGTAAGATTTATACCTGCTTCCTTATTTTTTTACCCAATTACTCCAAGATGATGGTGCTGGTAAACAAGGCTCATCTCCTTGCACAACCACAACTAAGCTATTGAACAACCATTATTCAGAACCATCAGAAATGGAGCTGAATGGAAGTCCTACATATAGGAATTAAAGAAGAAATTACATTAATGTTATTAGAAGGGGTGGAGACATGGAATAGGTTGGTCCCACACCCATATGTGGCAGATAAAAATCATAAGGGATATCTGAGGAGTAAGGGGTTTCAGCTCCACACCAGGGTTCCAGTGCAAGAAAGATAATTCCTACTGATCTCTATCATGGGGGCAGCAGATTAAAAGGCATCAGGGACCTGTCGGAAGGAACCGAATTGTTCCACAACAAGGTGAAAATTGGAGGAAAGCTTTCTTCCAGACAGAAGTGCTGGCAGAGGCCATTGTTCCTTTTCTGAGCCCCCCCCCCCTGCCATGCTCCCCATCACAGAGTCATGAGTTGGCAGGTATGTGCCATATCTGAGACTCTATCCAACCTGGCTCATGTTATTTGCTTCACTGTAGTGATTCCCTGAGGCCCTCCCCCCCAACTTTGGGCCTCACCTAGCTGTTTCCAATGCCTTTTTTTTAATACAAGGGCTTGTCTTGGCCCATGATTCAGATTTTCTAATTCTCTCAACAAATAGCATCTGGCTTCAGTGAGACTTATACCTCCTGCTAATTTGCTGTGGTCCACACTATCAGTAGCCAGCCTTGATCCACAGCTTTACCTCTCCTAGGCACCTCCAGCATAAGTAGCAGCCATCTGTAGATCACTTTGTAGCTTATACAGTGTGACTTCCAACAGAACACAGTTGGTGACTGACCATTTAAGTGGCAATAGCAATCAAGGCTAGACTGCAATAGTAGGGTGTACAAAGCCCAATCAGTGGGTGCACCTCGAGTACTCAGCTTGGGTAATAGGAGAGACTGTGCCACTGGACTCTATACCAAATCTTGGAGATGCAGCTGCTTTACCTAATACATAGAAGCAAACACAGGAAGGCTGACAAAATGAGGAGGCAAAGAAACATAGCCAAAATGAAAGAACTGAACAAAATTCCAGGAAAAGAACTAAGCAAAATGGAGACAACAATCTATTAGATGCAGAGTTCAAAGGATGCTCAAATAACTTACAGATCACCTCAACAGCATAAAAAATTCCAGTCAGAAATGAAGGATACACTAATTGAAATGAACAATTTACAGGGGATCAACAGTAGAGTGAATGAAGCTAAGCATCAGATAAGTGATTTGAAATATAATGAAGCAAAAAACAACCAATCAGAACAGCAAGAAGAAAAAAATAGAAGAAGAAGAAGAAGAAGAAGAAGAAGAAGAAGAAGAAAAAGGGGAAGAAGAAGAAGAAGAAGAAGAAGAAGAAGAAGAAGAAGAAGAAGAAGAAGAAGAAGAAGAAGAAGAAGAAAAAGGGGAAGAAGAAAAAGGGGAGGAAGAAGAAGAGGAGGAGGAAGAAGGGGAAGGTGTAAAGAATCATCTGGGACAATTTCAAGTGCACCAACATTTTAACAACATAGGGGTGCTGGAAGGAGAAGAGAGAGAGCAAGAAATTTGAAACTTGAAAAAATAATGACAGAAAACTTCCTTAACTTGGTGAAGGAAACATACAAGTCCAGGAAGCACAAAGAGACCCAAACAATATGAATCCAAAGAGGTCCACACCAAGATACATCATAATTAAAATGCAGAAGGTTAAAGACAAAGAGCAAATCTTAAAAAGCAGCAAGAGAAAAGCAGCTAGTTACCTACAAGGGAGCACCTATAAGACTTTCAGCTGATTTGTCAAAATAAACTTTGCAGACTAGAAGGGATTGGCAAGAAATATTCAAAGTCATGAAAAGCAAGGGCCTACAACCAAGATTACTCTACCCAGCAAAAACTATCATTTAGAATCAAAGGACAAATAAAGAGCTTTCCAGACAAGAAAAAGCAAGATATTCATCACCACCAAACCAGTATATTATATGAAATGTTAATGGATCTTCTTTAAGAAGAAGACAAAAAATGTGAACAACAAAAGGCAATAAATATATATCTATCAACAATTGATTCTAAAAAACAAAATAAACAATCAGAGCAGAAGCAGAATCATAGATACACAGAACATTTTGATGGTTGCCGGAGGGAAAAGGATGGGCGAAAAAGGTGAAGGGATTAAGAAGTAGAAATTGGTAGTTACAGAAGAATCATAGAGATGTAAAATACAGCATAGGGAATCTAGTAATCAAAGACCTTATGAGGCCTGACTTGAAAATATTGAGTGCAAACTGTTTTAATTATATTGACATATTGGCTCGGTATTTTCAGGACAGGCCTCATACATTCATGACCCATAGACATGGACAATGGTGTGAGGATTGCCTGAGGGAGTTGTTGGGGGCTGGGTAGTGAGTGAACATGAAGAAAATCTGGGACAATGGTAACAGCATAACTAATAAAATATAATTAAAAAATAAAAACCTATGAAATCTCAAGTTGCTATTCAATTCTTTGAGTAACTTTCAGCTAAAAGATTTGCATAATATATAGTAAGCATAATGGACTTTAGAAAACATGTTTTCCAAACTTATTGTTTTAAAACTAAAATATGTATATATATTCACAATATAAACCATAAAACAATACAGAACCACAACCTGTCAGTTCAGGAAATGAAGAGTGGCACTTGCTACTGTTTTCCTTTTAATTGCCCTTAAAACAATCCAAGTGAATGATAGTTTTCTCAAAGACTCATGTACATGACAGCTTGACTTTATGTGAAAAAAAAGTCACAACAGAAGAGCCAAAATGAAAATGATAAATGGGAAAAAACTGCTGAAATTGTTTGGGAATTTATTTGCTGTTTTTTTCTAGTCTCCTCATGCCCTTAGAGAAATAGAATACATTAACTAATTAACTTAGATCCCATTAAAAGAAACTTCAAAATGAGAGAATTTTTTTGTTTATGAAAATATATTATAGTACTATCATAACATACTGTTTATGTACTTATCAACTGAGTTCTTGTAGATTGTTACAACCCAAAAGGCCATCATGCATTCAACTTATATTTAGTACTTATTTTGTGAGTGGCATTATGATAGAGATGTAGCAGTAAACAAGGAACTATAAAGAAAATGGAGGATAATGTTGCTGATGAGATAATATTTGAACTAAGATCTGAATGATACAGGGAGCAGTTCATAACAAAGACCTGAATAGAGATTGTTCTAAGCAGAGGCAGTGGAGGGTAGCTTCACAGTTTTCACTTTGAAGTTTTCCTATGAAAATCTTTCATAGGAAGATTTTAGGGATTTACTCTTAGTAGGAAAACCAGGGGAGTTCCTGGAAGCTACCAATTCATAACATGCACATTTCTTCCAGTCACCTTGTACACTCATTTATTTGGGCTAGCTGGTAAAAATAGTTTAATGGAACACATGATGATATTAAAGCCCTCACCCTTTTCTCTGGATAGTATTGTGTTATATATTCTCTTGCATAGATTTAAAAAATCTTAAACCTTTTTATCTTGTGTTTTGAGGAAGATCTCACCAATGTTGAAAGTGAGTATTTCCCTAATAGGCAAAACTTTCCCCCAGAGAGAAACTTCAATCTGTTGCACACTTAACTTCACCTCAACAGAGCTTAGATCTACCTTCAAGGGAGATGCTGTGAGTTGCCTTGTGTGCATACCCATAGGAGGTCCATTAACAACATCTCTTATTTCCATTCAAGAAATCAATAGGGACTATAAAAACTGTGAGAACATTAATCCTTTTTATCAGCAACTATAGGATGGAGGATTTATAAAGTGCTTTTCTCCCTCCAGGGAAGAAAAGGTGTTAAGTGTGAGACATTAACAGGACTTTAGCTGGCAGGTTTCTGTGGTGCCACATCGATATTTGGGCTGGCTGTAATGGAATTTTTTACCATGCTTCCAGGCACAAGTGATATTTAGACATGGATTTAGTCATCTAGTTACTGCTTCCACCAGTGAAAATTCCCATGGGAAGTGAAAGATTTATACTAGACCTTATACTTTCTTCTGTGATAATTTATGAAAAGCTTCTTGGTTGTCAGGATGTAGTTTATTCAGGCTGGTATGCTACTGGGAACCAGAATTGGGGGCTGAAGTCTCACCTGGAATGTTATTTGAAAGACTTCATATAATTCACCTAACTACTACATGATCATAAGAAATTGGTTTTACTCATAAATATGTAACTAGTACATTGCTCTGTCTCTACTATGAAAAATAAGCAATTAGCTCTCCAGAGAAATGCACAGAGAGGTCTTTAGTAGCTGGAGGTGGAGCTTCTTGAACATTTCCTCTTTTAAAAGGATTGATGTTGGATTTGAATTTGAAACTGTAATTAAGATCTATTAGCTTTCTTCTTACAAGCCAATTATACCTTATTCAAGAACAAAAATTTGATTTTTAGAAAAGGTGTTCTGCTGTTTCTGTCTTTTTATCTTTATTTATTAATGGCAAATAAGAAAGAGTGGTCTCTCCTGGTTCTTAGCTTGTATAGGTTGGTAAAGAATGGAGCTTTCCATGGGTGACAAAACAATCAGTGAAAGTTTCTGGGCTCATGAGCTAAGCAGAAGAATAGAGATATTTCTCAAGGAACTTAGGTCTATGGAACAGTTCCTCTTGAGTGTGGCTTGTTTAAGCTCTATTTTCACTTATTTTAATATACATGAATGGCCAGAGCCTGGATTAAGAGGACTCTGCCCAGGGCCCCATCTTTTCCATACATTTATGAGATGTCAACAATCTTTTACTTTGTGTTTAGGGTCCCATGTCTTGACAGATATATTAACTATGTAACACCATTAATATATTGAATAACATATTAACTATATAGCCTTCACTGTGTACTTAACAATTTTAGTTGAATCCTTTCCCTGCCATCATTTTTTAAAATTTCAAAAGAGAATTTACACTTTACATGTGTTTTGACATGGAAATAATTTTCTCCTTTTAAAATTTCACCTCAAGCTTTCCATATACATCAGCAGTATTTTTTCACAGTACTCTTGAAGAGAAGAATGCATCATTATAAAGTATTACAGGAAGAAAAGGTGGAAGAAGAGGACTTATTCTCTGATATGCTGAAAATTAATCTCCCAAACACTCTTTATCAAAGGACATGCACATTTCTTTTTTATGTCTGAGAACTTGGTAGAGTGAACTGGAACATTCCTGAATCATCAAATTAAGTTATATGAAAATGATTAATAATAAACTATTTATCAAGGGTCATACTTATTCTAGCCATTTTTCTTTCTTTTCTTTTCCTTTCCTGTTTATACTTCCTTTCTATTTTTGCTGATCTTTATTTTCACCTGTAACCACGCATTGTCTCAAGCCTAAACTTTTTTGCCTGTCCCAGATGCAATTCACTGTTTAAAATGGAATAATGTTAAGTTAAAGTTCACTCAAATTTTCAGCTGTCCTAGGTTCTCAGAAATTTATATAGACGAGAGGCTTCCATGATTTATAAAACAAGTTAATAAAATTTTAGGGAATAAGTGTCCTATTTTTGTTTGAAATTTGGCAGCCATGTTTCCAAAAGTTAATGTTAATAGGTATGGTGCAGCTGGATTTATGTGGTTAAGATAAAGAACACATGAGGCAATTTCTTTTTTTAAATGTTTGCCATATGATTCAACAGCATGAGTGATCTTAGTCCAGTTCAGTTTCAGTGTATTTATGTTGCTAACTATTTAACATTGTCACCCAAGGATTCCTATTCCTTATGAAAATTTGCTAAATTTATTTTATCTTTTCCATAATAGGTATCTGATCATACAAGGGAATTTGTGGCCAGGACTATTTATATTTTAATATTTTGAATTTAGAGTTGTTGAAATAATTCAAAAAATTTATAATAAAATGCAAATAAATATCCCACTCAAATAAAGTCTGAAGTTTATAAAACTACTCCCTATTCTGACAATACACCTTTATCAAGTCTGTATTATGTTTATCTAAAATTTGAATTTTAGATAAATTTTAATTCACATCACGAATGATTTTATTTAGAATTCTTTTAGTGATAGAGTATAATTTGTTTAAAATGTTACTTAATTGCCACACAAATTTAATGGTCACATAACTGTAAAGTTTAGAAACATCTATTATTAAACTTCCAATATGGCCAGCCAGTGACCTCTTTCCTGTGAACTTTCACAAGGTTTATTGTCTATCTATATAGCATGACATTTAAAAATGCAGACATATACTGCTCTTGAGTAATTTTACTTGATCTTCAGTTTCAGTTTAAACTTGATCCCACAATGCCCAATATACATTTGGGAAGTTAGTAGACTTACCTAATGCATATTTATTGATTTCCTAAAAAAAAGACTCATACTAAAGTTTGTATTAAGCCTTCTAAAACAAATTTACTGGAGCCCTGACCGTCAAATATGTTGTCTACCTTATCAAAGTAACCCCTGTAAATGCCAAACATCACTTCTTCTGTAAATGCAGTTTTTAAGGCATTTCTTACTCAGAAATAAGGAAGAGGCAAAGTCTTAAAAACAGCAAAAACACTATGCATTTGTGTACTTTTTGAGAAATTGAATATGCTTTTAAGTTATGGGTACCAATAGAGAAAATGATGTGTGACCAGCAACTGCCTTATAGATTTTATCTTTTTCTTAATCACAGACTCTTGTGACAAATTGCTTCAGTTTGGATTCCAGGTCTCAACACCACTTACTAGCTTTATGATTTTAGGTTAATTAACTAATCTCTCTGTAGCTCAGTTTCTTAATCTGCAAAATGAATAGAGTAATAAAACAGACCTCAAAAGGCTATTGTGAGAATTACACAAGATATTTACATGTCAAGAGTTTAGCTAGCACTGTGTGTGACACATATAAGTGCTCAATAAATATTAGCTCTGGTTTATATCCCTCCTGACCAATACATGGAAAAAGGGTTATATGTTCAAATATGTCGATAAAGACAAAGGCTGAGAAAAAAAAATGTGTGTGTGTGTGTGTGTGTATACATACATTATACTAAGCTAATTGATGAAGATGCAAAGATAGCTCTTTCACTTATTAAGATAGCTTAAATTATCCTATATAACTCAAAAGCTCAATATCTCAATGATTTAAAACAATAAACAGTTATTTCCTGCTCATGGTATCTTCATTGTGAATTGGTTAGCACCTCTGTTCCCATGCCATCAGTGTCCTCACTCCAGGACAGGCTAATAGATTACCTAAATATTCACATGCTACAAAGAAAGGAAACTCTGTATGGTTTTGCACTGATACATATTCTGACCCAGACACACACCATTTTTGCTCACAACATTTTGTCCAAAACTAGTTATATGGCCACACCCAACTACAAAGATCTAAGAAGTTCACTTGTATCATTGGCATTAACAACTACCACAGACCTTACCTTTCATTCATTCACTTCAATTATATAATTCTTCCACATGCTAATCACTTTTCTGGTTATTAGGGATATTTAAGGAACAAACAAGATATGGAATAATCTTCTATGAATGTTACATTTTAGTGTGATAGATAAGTTTAAAAAATTAAAGAATGAATAGACAGAAAAATTATTAAATAAGAAAAATCAAATATTAAGAACTATGCATGTAATTACACAAGGTTTTATCATATGTAGTAATTTATTGGTTACTTTAGACTGATAAGTAGAGAAGTTTGAGGAGGTAACATTTGAAATGAGATCCGAATAGCCATTAAGCTCTGGTTACATGAAGAGTAAGGGGAAGTGCTTAGAAGAGGGAGAGGGGGAGGTGCTGCCCCAGGGCAATAATTTCAAGGTGGAAACACATTTGCTGTGTTCAGTGGAAGGAAGAGAAACATGGAGGAAGCATGAGAGTTGGGGAGAAGAATGTTACTGGACAAATGATAGAGGTAAGCCAGGGAAACATCTTGCATTTTGCTGTATTTAATGAGAAGCTAAAGGGTAAAACACTAGGATAATATAAACTGATTTACAGTTTTAAATGATTGTGTAGGGTGTTATGTAGAAATGGGGCAAGATAGGAAGCACAGAGTGGACAGATTTGAAATATGTCTACAGGAAGGTCTACAGGTCTTGCCCATAAATTAAATGGGGTATAGAAATAATGGCAGATAAAGAACGGTCTCTTAGGACTTTGGGCTTAAAGACCAATTTTGATGGTAAATTAATACTAAAATGGGGGAATTGGGAAGAGAAGCACATTTGTAAGGTTGTGAGTTGGAAATTAGCAGTTTTGTCACGATAAGGCCAATTTTTAAATGCTTAGCAGACACCCAAATTGAGACATAAAAATGGTAGTTAGATGAATAAATTTTGAGACTAGTCTAGGTTTAGAGATATAGATATAGAACAACTTGTTAACCTGATGATATTTAAAACCATAGCACAGGATGAAATAACCTACTTAGAGTGTGTAGATAGGCAAGTAGGTCCTAGGTCATTTCAAAATTTAGAGTAAGCAAAGAAGGAGAAACAAGCAAGAGACTGAGATAGGATGACCAGTGAGTAGATATCATCCCTCATTGAAGTTAGAAGGAGAAAATGCTTCAAGAAGCTATTCGTTGCATGAAATGTTCTTGAGAGATTAAGTAAATAAGAACAGAGAAGTGTCCATTGGGTTTGGCAGTATGGAGGTCACTGCTTATCTTATCGAGAGCAGTCTCTGTGGAATGGCAGAAGGAGAAGCCTGACAGGAGTGAACTGAGGAAAGGCTGCACTGTGAAAGAGGGAAAGCAGAACTTTCACTATGGATAAGGTAAAAATGGAGTGTCCATTACAGGAGGATATAGGGTCAACTAAAGTTTTTCTTTTTAAATAAGAGATTATAGATATGAAGAGAAGGAAGGGAGGGAAGGGGAGAAAAAGGGAGGGAGGGAGGAAGGGAAGGGAGATTAAGAAAGAAGAGGTAAATGAACTATGATGATGCAGAGAAAGAATAAATTCAGGAACAAAGATCTTGAAAACAAGAGGTTGTCTGAAATCTAGAATATAAATGTAGGTGGACTCTAGCAGGGACAGTTGATTTATAATTACAGAAAGGAAGGGAAAGTACCTGTGCAAATGGGGGTTTATTGTTAGATCTATGGAGGAGAGTGAATACTGGTGGGGTGGCTTCTTTTTAAAATTTTAAGTATGAGGTAAGGTCATCAGTGAAGGGGGGAAGGTGGTTTTAGGAGAGAGCTCAAGGTATGAGATAGTCAATTTGGAGAGTAGTAGAACAAAAATAAGAAGAAAATATGAAAATACTTCCGTGTTGTATTGAATAATCATTTTATATCTGTGTCCATGCATTTGTCGTGAGATCAGTTGGTCAGCCTGATTTTAAATTACTCTTCAACAAAGTTCATTTGTTTGGATGCAGACTTGAAAGAGAAAGATAGGTTAAGTTTAACCAGAGCTGGGGATCAGCCCAGAAAAATGGAGGAAGAGATATGTGAGAGAAATAATTGTTTGGAACAGAGTAATTATAATGATAAATAATGAGCTCTAAATTTGGTACATGGAAAAGTGAGGACATGACAGGTTAGAGGGTATTGCTTAATGGTGAAAAAGTGGTGTAGTGCTGGATTAAAAATCTTACACTTTGTGGGTAGACAGGCATATAAATAATTAACTATAAAACAATGTGATATATTCTATCTTTAGGCAAGTTTAGAGTCCTGTGGGAATAATTAATTCTGCCTGGGGCTAGGGGTTGGGGAATATATCTAGTAATACTCACTTCTCTCTAAGAATTATGCCAACTCTTTAGAGTAGAGGTGGCTCTTTTACTACCTCAGCTGTAAATAACCTTTCCAATTCAGAGAGCCAGTCACAGGCTGTGTTGAGAACATAAGCATGTTTTTCTATAACCCTCTTTTATGGTAGAAACAGAGATATCAATCAGGAAGCTATTATTGTAATCTGGGGCCATGGAAATGCACTAAATCTTAGCAGACTATTGAGTGACAATGGAAATGAAGGAATAATGCCATGTTGAACCTTAGATTTAGGGAACAAAAAGAAAAGAGGGAAACATTAAGATGTAGTTTGGAAGAATGGAAGAAACAGCAACACAAATGTTAAGGAAGAGAGGCTGTCTGGCAGAAAAATGGTTGGCACTGGGAATGAGAGATTTGAAGTGGTTATAAAGCATATTTAAAGAATTATTTTTAAAGTAATATCAATAGCAATATTACCAAACACATGCACAAATACATTTACAAACATACATAGTTTTACAACTATTTAAAGTACATACTGGATTTTAAAGCAAGCACAAAAAATTTAAAATATGTCAATAGTTTATATAGTTGTTACATGTTAAATGATAATATTTTAGATATATTGTAGTAAATTAAGCATGTTTCTTTTTCTTTTTTTTTTTTAATTTTAAAAGATTTTATTTAATTGTTTTTAGAAAGAGGGGAAGGGAGAGAGGCAGAGAGGGAGAGAGACATCGGTGTATGGTTGCTTTTCACCTGCCTCCAGCCACAGACCTGACTGGAGACCTGGTTTGCAACCTGGTCATGTGCCCTGGCTGGGAAATCAAACCTGTGACCTTTAGGTTTGCAGGCCGGCACCTTATCCACTGTACTACCAGCCAGGGCCTTTTTCTTTTTTAATTTAAAACTTACTTTACTCTAGAATGCTAGTTTCTTTAAACAAATGGATTAACATAAGCATTTTGAAATAATGAAAAGAAAACTTTGTATTAATATGATTAGAGAGGCTGACAGGAAGCAGTAATTAAATGGTGAATAGTCTAGATGTGAAAAAAGAAAAGGAAAGAAGCACACATTGGTAGTTACAGAATCGATGGGGGAAGTTAAGAATAATTAAGGAAATGGAGAAGCCAAAACACTTATATGCGCGACACATGGACATGAACTGAGCGCGGGGCACTGCTGGAGAGAATGGGGAGCTCTGGGTGCAGGGGGTCAAAGAGGAAAAAACGGAGACAACTGTAATAGAAAAGTCAATAAAATATATTTTAAAAAGTAAAAAATAAAGCATATGTGAAATCAGGTGGGAATATAGAGTTGGTGGTCAGGACTAGAAATGAAAACCGGGAACCACCAGCTGGGAGCAATAGCTGACCACCACACTCACCTGGATGTTTCTCAGAGCAAGAACCTGTAGTAGTTACATGTGTTATGAATTTTTTAAAGATTTGTTATTCATTGTTTTTAGAGAGAAGGGCATGGGGTGAGGAAGAAAGGGAGAGAAACATCAATGTGTGGTTGCCTTTCACCTTCCTCCAGCTACAGACCTGGCTGGAGACCTGGCTTGCAACCTGTTATGTGCCCTGCCTGGGAATAGAATCAGAAACCTTTGGGTTCTCAGGCTGGTGCTTATCCACTGAGCCACCAGCCAGGGCCATGTATTATGAATTTTAATGTTCCCATAATCTGTTCCAATCTAGACATCAAATTTCTTTCCTTAATACTTTAGTCAATCTAGACACCTAACCAGCAAGCAATTATCCATGCCTATATCCACCTCCTGCAGGCTTTATTTTTGTTGTTGTTTCTTTTATTTTGAATGTTTTTCCTATATCTTTGGCATATATCCAAATCTTTTTTCATCTTAAAGCCGACTCTTTTCATAAAACTGTATTCTAGACCCAAATGATAGATGTATAATAGACATATGAATTCTTTTTACCTTCAGAGTTAGTACTTGTATTAGCTCTCCATTTCTCTGTATGGTTAGTTTCACTTTCCCAAGTGAGCTTATTTATTGGCAGGAATGGTGCAACTAAAAGAGCATTGAGCCCTGACTGGGGAGCTCAGTTGGTTATAGAATATCGCCCCCTTCTGCCACGATGGCAGGTTTGATTTCTGGTAAGGGCACATACAAGGATCAATCAATGAGTGCATAAATAAGGGCAACACTAAATCTATATACTTCTTTCTCCCTCACTCACCTTCCTCCTTCTCTTCCCCTCTCTACAATTAAGAAAATAAAAATAATAGAGCGCTGGATTTGGAATATCAAGTTTTGGCTTCAAAACATCTTCAGCTGCTTTTTAACTTTATAATGCAGTGCAAGACATTTTCTTAAACTGGATTCTTTAACCATAAAATAAAGCTTGTAATCTTTAACCTACAAATTTATTCTGGGGATTATGTGAAATGATGTGATATTAGAGTTTTTCATTGTGGACACTGAAATCCATTCTAACTAGTTGTGATAGTTAATTTTATGTGTCAACATGGCTGGGCCATAGTGCCTACATATTTGGTCAAATATTATTCTAGATGTTTCTGTGAAAGTATTTGTTTTAGGTGATATTAAAATTTAAATCAGGAGACTTTGAGTAAAGTGAATTTTGCTCCATCATGTGTGTGGACCTCATTCAATGAATTGAAGGCCTTAGGAGAAAGACTGAACTTCCTGGCAGAAGAGGGAACTCTGCCAGCAGAAGGTCTCAGTGCTGGAACAGCAGCCCTTCTCTGAGTCTCCATTCTTTTGCCCTGTGCTGTGGATTTTGGTCTTGTCAAGATTCTGCAATCATGAGAACCAGTTTGTTAAAATAAATGTCTATATCTGTGTCTATCTCTATTTATTCTTTTGAATCTGTTTCTCTGAAGAATCCTGATTAATAAACTAGTTTAACCAAAAAGATTTATTATAGAGTATTTGATAGAATAAAAAAGATCAAGGGATCAAAGCTTGAATACTACATAGCCAGTAATAATGAGGCCAGGAAAACTTCCAGCTCTATGGTATTTGTTTTTCTATGTCTGGTTTATTTCACTTAGCGTAATAAGATAGACACCATATGATTTTATTTATATATGTAGTCTAAAGAATTAAAAAAAAAAAGAACAGATGCATAAATACAGAGGATAGAATGATCATTGACAGAGGTGAAGGGGTGGGGGAGTTGGGTATAAAAGGTGAAGGATTAAGAGATAAAAACTGGTAGTCATGGAGTAATCACAGAGATGTAAATTACATCAAAGGAAATATCATTAATAATATCATAATAACTATGTTTGGGGTTATGTGGGTACTTGAAATATCAGGGGAATTGCTTTGTAAAGTACATGATTATCTAACCATTATGCTGCATATCTCAAACTAACACAGAATAATATAAATACCCCAACTGTATACCTACAAATTCCTAACTTAAGGAAATCTGAAAATGTAGTTTTTAGTTTTCCAGTGTTTACTGTATAAAAAGGTATGCTTCGAAGCAGTAATTTTCAATCATTTTCATTTCATACCATACAGAAACTAATTACTAAATGTGGTGACATAAAACAAATTTTATTTTTTGGCCTATCTGACAAAAATTGGTATAATTTTGATTTATTCACACCAGATGACTGTTGTTGTGCTGGCTGTTGCTATTTTTTTTATTTGACAATCTAAGAGAAAAGAGGTCAGTGCCTCTAACTAAAAGGTAAGGTATTGTGTGTTTAAAATTTTGTGGCACTCAAGTGTGCCATAGTCCACCAGTTGAAAATCACTCTAAGGAGATTGCAATGCAGTTGAGTGAAACAGTTTACAGTATCTGCAACTGGCATGTGCCTAACTAGTGCTGTGGCTGACACTAGTATATGTTCACGTGTGACTCTGGAATCAAAAACTTGAGAATACAGGTCATGTGTTATTCTCTTTTATCCTAAACTTCTGATGTTCAGGTGACATATTATCTAATAAGCCACCTTCATTTTTGTCCAAGTTTCTCCTATCTTCTTGGTGACATACTGCTGGAATCATTTAAAAATTTAATTTCTCCCAGGACCAAGTTCCCATTTATTTCTGAAATCATATTTACTTATAATTGAAGTAGTAGGCCCTACTGTTTTCCTGCCAATGGCTATAGCAAATATTAGATTTATTTATTTATTTATTTACTATGTGTCAATTGAGTTAAAGTGTAGAATAGACTGATGTAGGATTTTTCACAGTACTCTAAATCAGAGGCCAACATTGCTAACTTTGATAATTAAAAAAGAATGAAAGGAAATAAACCTATTTAACTGCCAGTAAAGTTAAGTTTAAGGGTAGAGAGCATGAGTTTCTATGAGTGTCACCTGCCTTTACCCTGCACTGACATGAGAAACTGGGGGCATATACTCTGTTGAATGAAGTTGTAGGGTCTCTGAGTAGCAATGGCATTTGGAGGTAAATGGTAAAAACTTGACAGAAAGAGCAAGATGAGTGGTACATGGTATATTTGGGGATATTCATGTACACATCAAGTGAAGTAAAGGTTGGGGAGACAGAAGTAGAGCATTCAAATTGCATAGCACAATGCTTCTATAAGATGATTGTGGCAATTGTCTCTCAATGGAGAAAAGGACCTCATTTTAAACTAATTTGATCTTGGAGGGGTTTTTAAAATATTTGAGTCTTATTAGAATAACATGAATCTGTATTTTTTAAGGAAAAAATTTCAGGATAAACTGAAGTCTGAATCTAAATTTTCATAAGTATTAAATACATATTATCTGCCTAGCTTTGTGTTAGGTACTATGAAATCTATAAAAGACATATAAAGTCTTAGTGATGGTTATAAACTGGAACAAAATTATCTTCTTTTCCTCTTGAAGAGTCATATGAGGGGGGGCCCTCCCAAAAAAGAAATTATCTTCTAGAGGGTGGGTTTCTTATGCTACTTCCCCCACTAGGTGAGTGTTCAAGGAACCCATCTGTGACAGTGCACCAGCTGGTGTTATTGTGAGAGGCCGCATTCAGCTTTAGTGAATTTATTTTGAAGACTCAATGCATTTGCTCATTCATAATGGGTGAGTTCTGCATGTACCTGTCCACACCACACTATGTTTTTGACCACAAACAGCGTGACCCTTGTGCTCCACCCTCCCCCTTCACACAGCCTTGTCCCAAGCAACTTTCTTTTCATTTCTCTAGATGAAAAAAGGAAACTTTTGCCAATGAGGATGAGGTGAAATTAAAAAAAAAACCAAAAAATGGCAGAAGCACAAAAAGGCATCAAAATCGATGAGTTCAAAACTGTTTTGATGACCAGTGTGGAAGAAAAATAGCTTGATGGAGACTACTTTTAAGGTAACTGAAGTTTAAACACGTAAGAGCAAATACACAATTTTTTGTAAATAAAACTTTTTCGGTCTCCCCTCCAATAGTGTTGGAGTTCAAGATTAAAGCTTGCATGATTAAAAATGAGAAGAGATGCTATTTCAATTGTTCTCCATTCTCTTTGTCCCAGGAGGCTAATTATGTGTCATTTTCTCTGAGAATTTTACCTTCTTTTGATAATCCAAATGAAGCAGCTTAACAAGGAGGAGGGCAAAAATCTTTCATGATGGCACGACAGACTCTCCTGTAAATCATATGGTTGTTTGAATTAGTGGGGCATTCTTTGTGTTTTCTGAAAAGAAGCATGAGAATGAAGAAGAACAGCAATTCAAAGCTGTGAATCCACTGCTTTTAATATTGCATGTAACCTGGAAATTGAAGTTCTGGAAGTACCCTATAAAGAGAGAAAATTCAATGTACAATATGAAAGGAAATAGAATTAATTTCCAGACAGAAGTTCTTACCATTTAATTGGCTTGCCAGAATGAACCCAGGTAATACATATGTAGGTGTGCTGAAAGATGTATTGGATTTTTGCCAATTCATGAAGCTGCATTTTCTTACTTCTGGGAGAAAAAGTCTTTTGTGGATAGGCTTTTATTCTTTTTCAGAGTTCATATCCATGCTTTATCTGCTATCTGTGCTTCAGCAGAAAGTCTGTTAAATTCAGAATACGCACAATGATAACATTGTGAGAGAGATGGTACAAAGGAAGGGCAATTGAAGTGAAATTTTACAGTCAAAAAAATAATGGAATATTGAAGTTCACCCAGGAAGGTCCCATATGTTCAGTGTTCTAATACTGGACTCCTGCATAGTTCTTTAAAATGTATCACATGTATATTCCCATGAAACACAGCAGGAGAGAATTGATTTGCCCTGTTTTAAACCGGGGAAAACTCAGGTAAGGAGGTCAGGCAATTGCCCAAGAGTTAAATGGAATGTCTACATAACTTGGAACTTCTGGCTTACTGTTATTGATCCAACTGTGTTTACCTGTATGTATATTATGATCCTTTGATTCAAGTAGTTATGTACACCCTGAAGTTGCATACAATTTATCCTCAGAAGGATTATTCCTCAGAGCAAGCCTAATGAAAATCACAGGGGTTGGCATTCTGAATGATTCCTTCAGAAATAGTAGCAAGTATAAGGAAAGTTACGCCAGTGCATAAATGAGTGGGAGCCATATGCTCCTTTCAGAATTAACTCATGTTTCTCTGAACATGAAAACCAAGCAAAGTTTATTATTCATCTGCCTTTCTGAGGCCCCACCTCTGCTCTCATTTCCTCCCCCCTCTTCCTTTGTTGTCCTCAGGAACTCTAGGTCCTGGTGTGGAACCACTTTAATATTAAGGGCTAACTCTTAGATCTAAAATCCTATCCAGATAACTTCCATATTTCGGTTCCTACTCCTTCTCTCATTAAAGTAGAGCTTTTTATTTTCCTGCTCTCGCAAGATATTGCTGTGTATCAGGGTTTTAACATCTCTCTAACTGCATCCCTCTAAAGACTACTCTGATGGATAAAGTTTGAAATTACTTTTTTTGATACATAAAAATTTTAATTGGCCCTCTTCCCTTGTTTATTCAGTACTTTCTGAAGAAAAGTACCCCCACAATAAGAAGCCGACACTCCATGGGAGCACTATTAGCAAGTACATTGGAATGACAGGTAGAAACCTGTCTGCTGCAAACCAAGGCAAATGTTTACTGTTCCAGATGTCACCTGGACATTTTAGCTGCATCCACGCAGAGCAGGCAACTGCTGTCACTGTTACCTAAGGTAATTTCATCTTCCCTCCCAATGTGTGTATTGAGTTATGAAAATGTCTTTATGCAAGTGTCCCACCCTGATAAGTCTGTATCTATTCTAATGTTCTGAAGAATGTGGCAGTGTCCTCTATGACTTCAGAGACATTGTAACAGAGAATAAGGTAATGAGTGTTGCTGTGACACTTGAGTTTCAGTGTTAGTTTCTCTGCTTACAGTAGTGAAAATTCAGTCTATTAGATTTTTAAAAATCCTGACCCAAGTACATGGTTATTGATTTTAGACAGTGGGAAAGTGGGAAAGGGGTTGGGGGAGAGAGAAGAAAGAGAAAGAGAGAGAAAGAAAGAGAAACCTCCATGTAAGAAAGAAACTTGAAACCTTGATGTAAGAGAGAAGCTTGAATTGGTTTCTTTATATATGCCCTGGCTAGGGATGGAACCCCCAATGTAGTCATGTGTCCTGACCTGGAATAGAACCAACCTGTGACCCTTTGGTTTATGGGACAATGCTCCACCTGAGAGAGGCCAGACAGGGCCAGCCTGTTAGATTTTATGAATGTCAGTTTTCTCAGCCATTAAATGGGGGTGATTTTAATGGTATCTGACTCATCGAGTTACTATGCAGACTAAATGGGATAAGGTAGGAAAAGTACTTAGCAGAGCATCTGGTGTAGGATCAGTGGTCCGAAAATGTTAGTGCTGGGAGAGGTACTATCATCACAGGACCTGAGTATCCCCCATCATTCTTAGTGTGTTCTGAATGCAAGGTCCTGACTGTGCTCTACATAGGCCATTTTCTAGTGGTGTGTGTGTAGTGAATAATCTTGGTGGACAAAGGAGTAAGTTTTCCTCTAGGTAAAGAGCAGGCTTGCTTACTGCTTGCTCACTGCTGGCTTCAAGATGTGAGGCCCCCTGAGCATCCCTCAGCCTCAGTGCAAAGCCAACTTGTATGCACAGCATGGCAGTGGCCATGGAACTTGGGGTGAAGGGGAGTCAAAGCAAATCTACTGATGCTCATGTCACCTGCTGGAGTCCTATGTCTTCTCCAGTATCCTTGAAATAGTAAAAGGCTAACTTTTTAGCTTGTAAAGAAAGAGAACTCAAAGCTTAGACTCAATAGGTTTGTCAACAAGGATAGGATCCTGAAAGACAGGTGGATTTCCGGTAGAGGGAAGACAAACCTTTACGGCTGGGTTCAGGAATAAGGACTGTCTGGAATTCTGTAACAGGTGCTGTTGCCCAAGTCATGGGCAAGCAGAAGAGGCAGAGTACAGGTGTCTCCTTGTCCTGTCAGTTAATGAGGCAGCTGGTGACAAGGTAATGTTGAAACAAGCTGCCCAAAAGGTGCTCTCATTATTGCTCACTCCCCTCCAGGACAGAAAAGGACAGTATGTCACCCTGATGATGGGGTAATAAGCCCACAGCTCCAGCAGAAAGGCCAAGTGGCTGTGGTTACCGAGCTGAGGAATCTACAGAACTGCAACTAACTGTGTCAGCCATGATGACCTCGCTCTTTGCCAAAGACCATGGTTGAGCCAAAAATATTAGAAATTTGTTTGGTTGAACTGTGAATAAGTTGCTGCTTAAAACACAAAATTAATGGCAAACTGCTTCTAATAGTGCAAAGCGGCTGTGTTTATGTACCTGCTGTAGTCCCGTTTCACTGGCGCTGAGGACAGAGCACTAGCTGTGAGGTGTCCAAAGGAGCTGGGGCTGGAGCCACAGTGGGGTGGGCAGGGGCCTAAAACCGGCCCCTAAGTCCACGCATCACTGGGCTGGGAGGTGCTCAGGGATGGAAGTACCATTGTGCTGGGACCCCTACTCTGCAGGATGGAAGAAACCAAGGGAGGAGGTGGAACCTACTAAAGTAACTCAACATACTGTTTCCGTGGCTCATACATCTGACTGTATAAGGGAATAGTGTGTTAGAAGCCTGTACTTCCCAGTCTTCTCAGTGCCAGAGGGGACTCTCTCCCTCAGGGACTGCTTTGTATACTGCCTCCTCCAGGGGCTGTGACAGGAGCTACAAAAAGTCCCAGGAGGAGAAAGGGGAAAAAATCACAATTTTAAAGATACAAAGTTGGCAGAAGTATCTAGAGAGGCCATTTTTTTCCAGTGAAGCAGTGTCTTCTGCAGGATCAGCCACCCCTTTGAAATACTAACACTGAGCTCTTACTGAAACTGAATGCCTTACTCATGGAGCCCTTGTATCTTTCCCACTTGACATCCCTCTTTCCTGGTGAGTCAACTTACTTGAACTTGATGACTAACAAGGTAGGTAGGACCCGATGTGCCTCGTGCCTCGTTAGTCAAGTGGAAACGGCACATTCATCATGCAGCTAAGCGAGCCATAGCGTCATTCCAGTATTGCATGAAAAAGTAAATTTTGTCTCCTTTGAGAAAAAATAATCTTTCATGACACTGCCCTAAGTGAAATAGCAAGAACAATGGGGCCCGGGATTCACATCTTGGATGTTTAACAATTGCCTCTGATTGTTTTTAACATGTTTCTGGGGAAAGGCTGTGTTTAATAAGCAAACTGCAATTATGTAACAAATAGCTAGCCTTGTGAGTGGATTCTTCCAGAGAACTACCAAAGAGGTCAGATAATGACAATTCTCTGGAAATGTGGTTAGAAAGGGCTCCATCCTCCTCCGGGCTTGATTAGCAGTAGACTGTCTGCTGGAATCACTGTGACTGTGGCTGCTAGTTTGCAAGTCTACAGGAGCCAGGGAGAAGGATAGGAATAAAAAAGGTTAAATGCTGCAAAGTGGCCTGTTTTTACCAAGATTCAGCTGACTTCAGGTTTGCTGAAAGGCTTTGTTTAATTTCCAGAGTTCTGAAAATGTTGATTCTGCAATCCCCCACCCCTTTTTTGTTGCTTTCACTATATTCCCTGACATTACCTCTATACTCATTATTTTATTATTTTGCATACTCTTAGTATTTTTAGTTTTTTTTAAATAATAGTTACCACTCAGTAAATTGTTTCATGACCTACTCATAGTTTGCATTCCACAAATTAAAAAAATAGGATTCTAATTATGCAAGGGCATTTATGTAATTTTAGTATCAAGAAACATACAATCTTGCAGAGTAAAAGAATGAATGAAGTAACTATAGACAGTGCTGGAATTAATGTACTAGCATACAGAGGAGCAAGATGAGAGTGTATTTGATAATATACCATAAAATTTAAGTTCTCAAAATGTATATCTGCCTCAATTACTGTGAAACAATAAGCAAAAATAAGTGGACTCGAATTATCTCTATAAACTACCTCAAGTCTCGACCTCAGTTTTTACATAACTATTCTTATGAATGGAATCGTGTCACCTCTCGCTGCCCCTCCCCACCTACCCCCGTTCTATTTTATGTATAAATCCTAACCTCCATACCTGATGCAACAGCATTTGAAGATAGGGTTTTTAAAGAGATAACTAAGGTAAAAATGAGGTCACCTGGGTATATGACTGGTGTGTTTATAATAAGAGGAGATTTGGACACAAACCACACACACAGAAAAGATCACGCAAAGACAAGGGGAAGATGGCAGTTTGCAAGCCAAGAAGAGAGGCCTCAAAAGACACCAAACTTGCTAACACCTTTATCTTGGGCTTGTAATCTCCAGAACTGTGAAAGAGTCCATTTCTGTTGTTTAAGCCACCCAGTCTGTGATAGTTTATTACTTCAGCCTTAACAAACTTTTATCTAGCTAACTAGATATCATTTCCCAGTGCCTCTTTTTTTAAATTTATATTTCCCATTTAATCAAAATAACATTGTCTTCAATGAAATATTATATATGGAGGCATAAATCCATAAACCCCACCTCATCACCCATAAAACCATTTTGGCATATATTTTGAAGACAGCTACTGCAGTTTTAAATGATTCTTTCACTTTTATTAGAGTTTCCTTGTGGGTGTTTGAGTCTTTTTCAAATCCTAAGTAAAATGTTAAGATC
The DNA here is from genome assembly GCA_004026585.1 of Noctilio leporinus. Lineage (NCBI taxonomy): Eukaryota > Metazoa > Chordata > Mammalia > Chiroptera > Noctilionidae > Noctilio > Noctilio leporinus. The sequence goes on from PVIW01002584.1 coordinate 201,531, forward strand.
ACAAGATCAGCAGAGATGAACTTGTCCTTCCAGTGTTTTCCCCTGTCCTGAGACAGCACCCACCCTGTTTTTCTCATAGGTGTTTTTCTCATAGGTGAGGCTACAAGCCGCCCTCTGAAGCCAACTGTGGTAGAGATGTCATCCCATTTTCCCTGCTTGATTGATACTTTTGGGCTGCTGAACCTTAGTTCTTCAGGCTCTGAGCTGAATTGAATGTACAAAGAGGGGATCATTATCCTGGTTTGATCTGCTCGGGTGGTTTTTAACCCTATTTCGCTAGTGAGGCTGCTCAGTTGGCTCCAAACCATTGTTAAGAAAAATACCAAACACACAGATAAGTGGAAGTTTATCCACATTTTACTGTGACCAAAAACCTGCCATATTTGACTCCAATTCAGTTAAATATGAATGCTGAATAGCTTCAAGTTTTTAAGGTTTATAAATCATAACCACAGTATAAAGAAGTGCATCTTTTCACAATCGTTATACCAGTCAAATATCATTTATGTGGAAATTGTTTCAAGCAAAAATATTTTGAAACAGGAAAACTTTCAAATAATATTTTTAGCCTTCAGAACTGGTTCTTTGTTGTTGTTTAGGATATTTTGGTAGGAAGGGCAAATTGTTTTCCTGTTGTATAAAGCTGATTCCTGCCCCCGCTTTCATGTCGTCTTGATTTATGAGATTTTTTTCTTCCTTAATAGCTGAGACAAGTTATATGCAGTGGATATAAAAAGTTGGCAGTGTTTAAAGGGCATCATTTCTACATGTTTCCAGATACTCTGGAAATGAACTACATCAAGAAATTGGAAACAAACTTGTCAGCAAACTATTAACCTTTTATTAAACACTCCAAAACTTTATGTACTTATTTATAACATTTGTGTTGAGCATGTGTGAGTCACTGGTCTAAGAAATGAATTTACTGTTGAGGTTGGCTATGACTCTGTATACCAAAAGAGATAAATGACTTGGTTTGAAATATCTCCTATATAAATAAATGTGACTAAAAAATATGTTAAGAGGTAATATAAATGAATCAGTAATAAATAAATTCCTTTGTCAAACAACATCTGGCACTTGGGTATTTTTTATTCCCACAGCAACAGTTACAGGTAATGTAGATGGAATAGAATTTCAAATGGGCTCATTGAGATATTGAAAAAGAGTAGAATAATGGTTTTAATGAATCATTAAGAATTGAAAAAAAATTAAAGCATATGGACACTCTGTTATATGTAAGAGAGCTTCTATAAAATACTTTATTTTATTTTGCTTATTTATTTTTGGATTTTACTTTTATCAGCAATGCCCAGATGACTACATTCCCTTCTTAACCCTCCAGGTAATAAGAAATTCCTGATAGCTGTTTCCATCACATATAAACTAACTTAGGAGGGGAAGTAAGGTGCTGCCATGCTGTGAAGCTTCACAATTGCTGAACATCAAATTCTAAAGATTCATAGAATTGTGATTCATGTTTAGAAGCAGTGAACTGGGTGGTGATCTGCACCTTTATCCCCCTCCCAGGCAGGAATATTGCAGTGGAATTTTAGCAGCCATGGGACCTGGCCTAATATTATGGATATAGTCTCAATCTATTTTTACCAGTTGTTCCCCCTTAGAAAAAAAATATAAGATATGAAAATCCAAATTTGAAAATGGAAATAATTCTCAAATGAATGTTTAAATCCTTAAATAATGTAATATTAAGTTTCTTGAAATGATGAGCCAAGGTGAATTTTAAAACTGCAGCTTGATTAAGGCTGAATTCAGTTCAATAGGGTGCTGGGCATTAAGGGGAGAACAAAGGAGAGGCAGGCCGGGTTGAGGAGTTTCACTCTAATAACAGGGGCAAGGCCTGCAAGCTTAGCTGTCATGAGTGTAATATAAAGTGTAAGATTGCATGGAGTAGACTAGTAAAGTCAATTTAATTTAGGAGTGCTCAATTTATGTATCTGGTGAGTCAGTTGGTCCAAATTATTTTAGTATCCCTTAAAGACTTTGCATTTACAATTTATTGAATATATGTATTGTAGATATTAATAAAAAGGAAGAAGTAATAGTCAATTAATAAAGCTTGCTTACTTGACTTTAAGATGGAAAAAGTTTTCAATTTGGGTGTTAAGAAAGTATACTATATGGGCTGTTATCCAGAGAGATTATTTAGTTGGAGAGAATAGCAGAAGAAAAGTGCGAAGACAGATTCTGTGTGTATGTGGGGAGAATTGAGTGTCAAGGACACAAGGAGCAATAATGTGTTTCTAGATACTGGAGGGTATTGAATGACAAGCTAAAGGATTTGGATTGAGTCTTATAGGAAGCCAGGTTCCATGGAAGAACTTTAAGCAGAAAAGGGAGGTTGCAAAGAGGCATTTTGGAAAATTATCTGGCTTTCTTTCATTTCTCTGGTTTCACCTCTCACCATGCTCCCTTCATACTTTATGTTCTATACATTTTAAGCTGGTGTGATCTCTTTGTTTCAAGCCTTTTGCACAAATAGTTTCTTTTTCCTACATGCTCTTCCTACTCCCATTGCTTGGTTAATTCCCACTAAGTCTTTCTTCAATATTCTTACATAGTCTGCTTCCTTCAGGCTTTCTCAATGCAAATGTGATGTCCTCCAACAATATCTCTCTAACCACTCCCTGACTTTAAATCCCACAAATTTAAACTAAATGACTCATTTGGGTATTCTCATAGTTTGTTGTACCTTGCCATTAAAGCATTTATCTTTGGATGATTCTTGCCTGTTGACTCGTCTGTATCTGTTAAACTCCAATATTTTGCAGATGTTATTCTGTAAAGCAGGGATTATAATATTGACTTTGCATGGTGGCCATAATGAATAAATACTTGGTGCAGAACCTGGAATGGAGCTGCTGCTTAACAAATGGAAGCTATTACTGCTATAATCACTACTACTATGATTTACTCTCTTGTTCGGTTAGATACGGAGACTGCCCTGCCCCAGGAAACAGTGTAAGAACATTTGGAAACAGAAGGTAGAGAAGGGGGAACAAAGAAATGAACTGAAATAACTGACAAGGTTGCCTCTCACTTCACAAATTGCTTCTTTAGACATACCTCATTACCAGTTGCTACAATTCAGTGCATCAAAAACCTTATCCACACCCGGATGCATCATTTGGGGATGTGGATGTGGACTCCCCAACCCATGTCGGTATGGTTGTCCCGCTGTTGAGTTATTGTCTGCCCCAACCCTGTTTGGGAATAAGTCACTTCACATTCTATGGGTCTCTAACCTGTCAGGGGGAATATTGGACAGATGATTGAAACAACCCACATGCAATCACAAAGCACAAAGCTAAGGATAACACTGTGGCAAGTGATTCAAAATAATCTTGCTTTCTTGGAAACCATCCCCTGCCTCCCACAAACCTGGCCTCTATGTCTTGGCACTGTTGGCTTGCTGGCTGCTCTTTCTGCCAGCTCACTTTTGCGGCATTGGCACACCACACAGCTGGCAGTCTTTGTCCCCATTACTGAGCTCCTCTCTGGAGCTGCCAGGCTTCGGTCAAAGGTTTCAGGGGACATTTTGAAGCTATTTCAAACATTTGGTCTTATGGTTGGGAGGTTGGCTGGTTATAATGTGTACTTAGTCCACTGCTGTTTTTTTGTTTTTTCTTTACCTGATATCCTAGACTATTTATACTTGTATTTCAGAATAAGGATAAAAAGAATGGAAAAGATTCTTTGACCTTCCAAAAGAGAGGTCCTAACTTAACTTGACATTTGTTCCTATATCACATATTTGTGTATATCCCTAAAGGAATCAGGTGACTATATATATAAATATAAAATAGGTACAATTTTACCTAGAGATACTTCCTGAAATATTCAGGCAGAGATGATTAAAACCAAACAACAAAAATATCCTCTTGCTTTGGCTGATGGCACAGTGGATAAGGCACAGGCCTGCGAACCCAAAGGTTGCTGGTTCGATTCCCAGCCAGGGCACATAACCAGGTTGCAAACCAGGGCTCCAGCCAGGTCTATAGCTGGAGGCAAGTGAAAGGCAACCATACATTGATGTCTCTCTCCCTATCTGCTTCTCTCTCTTCCCCTCTCTCTAAAAATAATAAATAAGATCTTTAAAAAAATAAAAATAAAAAGGAAAGTTTGCATATTTAAAAATAAATATCCTCTTGCACAATGGAGTTCCCTACTTATAAGCTAGTTTACAAATGTTGTTTTCCACAGGATTTTAGTTATTTAGAAGATAAACCAGCAACTATTCTCTGTAAATAACACAATCTGCCTGATTCTCCACTGCTGGCTTAGGCCCAAATATAAACTTGTTATAAGTGACAAGGGAGCAAATTCTCTCATGGTGTTGCTCTCACAATCTGACTCAAACAGAAAATTGAACTTGTAATCACTATAGCATTCAGCTAACTCTTTTTCTTTTTCCTTTTGAATCTAGGAGCCCAGTGCACAGTATGGTTTTTCAAAATCCGCAGTGTTTAGTGGACAATCAGATGTCATTATTGTCAAACCATCTCCATGCCACATCCAAAGTTACACAAAACGGTGTTCATGCTTATTAGGAATTTAAAATATCTCATCGTAAACATAAATACCTTCTCCCTTTGAGTGATGCAGGCTTGGTTGTGTCAACTTATTTATTCATCAGTGGAATATCTTTATGTTCTTTACAAATATTACCCAGTCAATTCTAAAAATACTTTAGATGGCCCTTCCTATGAGCCTGCTTCATATACATTTTTCCATGAACCAAATCAATTTTCAGATATCCAATTTCATCAAGAATCATAGATCAAATCTGGGTAAATTTCTAGTCTTACTCCTTTTTACATTTACAGTCTGCAGGTTAGGACATATTTTCACAGCAGGGGGGATGATTCATACACAATTGAGGCACCTTGGGACGTTGTTATGGGAGGTTGTAATTATTTTTTTAAACTGTATCAGTATAAGAGGACACTTTTAGTAAATGACTTTTAGCACTACTATTCTCTCCTGTTACCACAAGACCCTACATGTTTCTTTATTGTCATACTTTTCATATTTTTTTGTGCTATAATTTTTTGGTATAAATAGAACTGCAAGCTCCTTGAGAATAGTGATTTTTTTCATTATTTATTCTCATCATGCCTGACAATAGTTGGTACATGATGAATTCTTATTAAATGAATAGATGAGAACCCAAACAGCATGAAGTCCCAAATAAGAGCCAAATGACATGAAACAACAAGCTCTCCTATAGCAAGACAAAACAAAGTCATCCATAGCTCTCTTGTGCACTCCATTGTGTGTTACTGGTAGAGTCTCTCTGTTTTAAGAATGACTATGTCATTTACTATTTTCAAAACATTTTCTTATTATTTTTATGAAGCAGCCCCAAACTTCTTAGCAAACTATGAATTATTTTCATTTAATCCTCTGGAGTCTTCTTGAAGATCCCTCTTTTTTAGAACAATTGCTATTAGTCCTAAACTAAAGAGAAGATGAAAAAACCTGAAGTATAAAATAATTGATAGGATGATTACCTCTAAGATTGGTTATGATGGGAAAAATTAAAATTTTCAGGAAACTGACTTAGTTCTATCTTTTAATAAGATTTAGCAAGATGACAAATGGTATCATTGTAGCATAATGTTGCATTAAGCTCCACTCACCCTTCAGTGGGACTGAGAGTCCCTTCTGTGGAAAACAGGCTGCATACAGAAATGTGCAGATGAGTTTAATTGCAAGAACTGCATCTGGCCCAAGCAGAAATCTCTTTAACATCAATTAGCATATATTTGGGCTAGAGCAGCAGCTGTTATTTTGCAAGAATCTGTTGTGAAATAGGGAGAAAACATGAAACTTACTGTAATGATTGTGCTTTCATACCTGGCCAATTCAAATTGAATGTGAAAATTCTGGTTGTCTTTTAGGTCAGCTCATGCATCTCTAAGAAATGAAGATAACAGAAATGAAATCACCTAAACTCGTGGTCTCAGTCATGTTCCCTGCTTCCCACAGGTAATAGTGGACTGGAAGCTGGGAGGCATATAAAACATAAAAGTGGAACTTCAAGGATAGTAATATTCTGCATTAAATGATCAGGAAGTATTAACTGAATAAAAATTCTTTGTGGGTAGATTAATGATGTAAAAGAAAGGATCTTTAAAAGATGCTGTGAAAAATAGAAAAAAAGGAAAATAGAAGAGTACTTAAAAATTAACTGATGAAGAAAGAGAATGAGCAATCATAATCAATTTACAAAAAAGTTATTAAAATTATTGGTAGGAATAATAATGTTTGTCAAAGGAACCCAAGCCATGTTGATTAAAAATATGAAGTTACATTAAGGAAAATACTAGGTATGAGGCTCATGGCCCTAAAGAGAAGAAAAGAGAAAAAAATTTCTCTCAGGCTGAATATTTTACTTAAGTAGAGTCATGGTTATGTAAAACATGCTGAATCATGGTTACAAAATGCCAAATCATCACTACATAAAACAACTTGGAGTCATGGCTGTCAAAAAGTGCTGAGTCATGGCTATGTGACAATGCCAAGTCATGGGTAAATGAAGATGCCAAGTCATGTATCCTGAAAGTGCCAAGTCATATTTACAAAATATGCCAAGTCATGATGAGTCATGTTCACATAAAAATGACAAGTCATGATACTCTAAAAGTGGAGAGTCGTTGTTACTAGAAAATGCTGAGTCATAGTTGATGAAAAATCCCAAGTCATGCCTACCTGAAAAATGCCATGTTATGCTTACCTAAAAATGCCAAGTCATGATTATGGCTACATAAAAAAGCTGAGTCATGGTTATGTAACAAAATGACTCTGTGGGAACATGCTGTTCTTGGTATTCCGGGCTTCCAAAGAAAATAAAGTTGCAAAGCTTACTTCTACGTATATGTGAGTGGCGCATGGATATGTGACTGGATTGTCTCATCACTGTCTCTGAATGAATGAAAACTGAGTTCAGACAAAAATAACACACACTTGCCACTTTGGTTTTTTCTTTCATTCAGGAAATAAATGAAAAGTGGCATCCTATTCCCCAGAAAGTTTTCCTTTGCTTGTGGAGCTGTGTGTAAGCTTCCAAAGTATTTTTTCACTCTGGGAGAGCTGTGAGATCAATATTAAGGGAAAGAATCACAGCCCTGCCTGCTACATCATGGGCAAATCTTGACATGCCTCTACCTATGGAAGCTAGAGGTAGCATGTTCAGAGGACTGGCATCAAGCTATAAAAGACCTCACCTCCATTCCTAAAGTGGCACTACTGGGATACTTTTTCTTGTATTTTCTCATATATTATTATTTAATTTTCCCAGCATTCCTCAGAATTATTACCCTCATTTTATAACTGATGTTACTATAGACCAAACATGTTAAGTGAGTGCCTCAAGATGACAGAGAAAACTAGTAGTAGCACCAAAATTATAACTACAGACCTCTAACAATGTATTTTTATAACTTTCTCCTCATTTTCCTCACCAAAACAAGTAACTTTCTTACATTATATGAAATATTATACACATTACATATTTTTATAGTATTGTGTATATCTGTAACTTTCTCTGAGATGAAAGATATAGATTTGACAAAAATAACAAAAATTTTTTAGCATTTATGTTACCAAAGTTCTTTGTTTCAGTCCATTCCTTGTTCCCATTTTCTCCTCTCCTCTCTTCCCTGTCTCCAAATATCTACTCTTTGCCTGTAAACTATTCTACATTGGTCAGGCCTTGGGACCAATTGACAATATCTTTTTGTTTCTAGGTAAATAGAAGACAGGAATTTTTGCAATAAACATTCATAGGATCAGTGAATCATGAAAGGAGTGGCAAAGATACCATTACACCCAACAGGTTCCCCCTTTCCCTTTTAGAGATGACAACCTTTATTGTAGAATAAAATAAGGCAGGTGCTGAGAACACATGCAGAAATAACAATTAATAGAAGAGGGAAGATGGCGACAGAGTAGAGAGTAGTGCTGATGGTGTTCTCAAGTACCAAAGCAGCTAGAGGACAGGATAAGGAGCGTGAGACGTCTTCAGGACCCTAGGAATTGGAACGGACAGCATCTGGACACAGGGGAGCAGAGCCCAGAGGCAGAGGAGGCCAGCGGGACAGTAGGTGAGGCGTTCCCGACCGACCGG